>OX463756.1:600000-1179761 GCA_949824845.1 Rhingia rostrata
ATCAGGTACTAGCCGTACTCACACGTGTGTCAAATGACAAGATGAAGGATAATTTAAATGAGCGCGACAAAGCATTCATTTGTGCAATTGTACGCCTTCTGTCGGCGTGGCTGGCACAGGAAACCACAGCAATGCGTCCTGCTATCTACAAGATTTTGCCTTTCATGTTTAAACTAGCCAATGGAACCTTCCACGACGTAAAGGCTCATCGCAAGGAGAACAAGTCTGGAGAGCCACCTGTGGATATATTACGCGTCATGTTGCCCGCCCTCTGCCACTTGGCTGTTGAGGACGATGCCAGGAAAATAATGTTCAATACAAAACAAGATGAAGTTTTCCTGGAATCGATTGAATTCTACTTTTCAATTGCTCACTACAAGAAACCACCAATTCCAAGAGCAGAGCGTTTAGCGCGAATGAATGAACCAGATCCAATCCCCACAACCAAGCAGTTGGAAGACATGAAGGACGCCCGCACAGCTATTGTTAGTCTTTGTAACATATTGATGAACCTCACCGTATTAGAACCAAAAATCGTAGAAGAAAGTCCAACTTTTGCCAACTTGCTCAAATTCGTATACGACAATTTGCCCGAACTCAAGGACACACCCGACAACCTCGTAATGCATGGTCATTTGGCTATCCTTGGCCTCTTGCTCCTTAAACAGCAGTCGAAAAAGGTGAAGCAAAACGACTTCTCAATTTGCCGGTATATCCAAGCCACCATACGCTTCCTTTGGGATGCTTACAACATTGACGAGTCCAACGATCCCACTGCCTTGGTAGTTTCCATCCAATACAAGGAGCACTGGATGGAGGTATCTGAGTTGTGGTTCCTCGGCATGCAGACAATGTGCGGCGTGTTGCCCCTTATCCCATGGATCTCCGAATTCGCTATCGAAAGTGGATGGGCCGAAGGTATAGTACAAACTCTAAAGAAGGTGAAGATAGGAACATTGCCCCCCAACGTTAAGTCTGCATATGAAGACTTCCTCGGTCAGCTAGTCGAAGTGAATCCCACTGTAGTAGCTGCTCTCAAAAAAGCTGACGCACTCCGCGTCTGCCGTAACCACAGAATGATGGACTTAGGCAAAAAACTCTTTGGAGACTAAACCCTATTTCTTTGTACTTTCTTTTCTATTTATCTATTCGACTAATAAGTTTGTCGTCAATGACTTTGTACGCGATTTTTATAAATACATGTGAGACCAAATGAAACAACCAATAAATTGAATCATACATATTTGTTTTTTGTTTTCAATTCAGGCGCATATATTTCATCAGCAATTCGGCTAAAAAAGGAAAACACGAATCAGTTATTAGAAAACGCTGCATATCTATCAAGTTACTCTGGCTGAAAACGAATCTAAATAAAAACTTGAAAACTCTTGTCGTGAAATAGACAAAATGGAGAAAGCTTCTTATATACACACATTACCGTGGTGGAGTCTCGAAACGGAGGAATCTATTTTTGATTAGCCGATAACCTGGCACCACGCCAGTATATAATTTTCATTATGTACTCCATGAGCGCTTAGATTTTTCGATAGCAGTACTAGGTGTTACATATCTGTTTTCTGTTGTTTACTTTATGAGAATGTCGCATTTGCACTTGAGTTAGGGAAAAGTCATTGACTGCAGGAGAAGTGTATTTTTGGAAATTAAAGGTTAATTTCTGTTTTCCATATGTGTGTAGGTAATGAATGTTTCGTTTTTAAAAAGTCATCGTATAAAAGCTAAAAATATACATTTCTTTAAGGTAACTGCTTGGTAGGCATTTGTAGATAGCGCATTGTCTCTCATATCTCTTACGCATATGAATACCATGTAAATACTTGAACGAGTTAAGCTCTGGTAGTTTGCTGAATGTGAATGATAACAATGATAGATATATACATATAAAGTATCGAGGTGATATAATATCCATAATATTTAAATTGCAACAGTAGAGTGAAGCACCGAATTAATTGGAAATCATGAGACATCATTACACGTTCAAGTCAGTGGATGTAGATGCTTTGTCCTCCAAAGTCTGCGTTTCATTTGTGCGTTTTCCTAATGCCAAGGCCAAGCGTTTACCTTGGTATTTTAAATAATAATCGACTATCTGACAAATTTTACGTTCTCAAAAAGAAGGTCGAATATCGTTTTGCAGAAGCTGTGCTTCTCGCATGTTTGTTCATACAAAAGATGTCAACTTAAAGAGTCTTTTCTACAGACCTGTTTAGGAACTCTTTCTTAGACAAGCCAGCTATCTTTCCTTTTCGAACCTAGGTATACTGGTTCTAATTATTCAGTGCAGGCGTCTTGGGTTCTGCGATTGTTTGATTTTTAAGCCGGGATTCGGGATTATTCGTGTTGATTCTGTAGGATGGAATCAAAAGACTCAGCTCGAAAGCATAACCGGGTTGGGGTCATGTAACGGGATACAATTGAAGATCGTGAAATCTCATTCTGCTCAAAACAAATTTCACAGAGACTTTCACTTAAAAATATCATCTGCCCAAACAAAGACTTCTTATTCAAGTTAATTACCTTTGACACATTTGGGCATATACACACGTTAGGTTCGTTCGCGTACTCATATAAAATTGGATGCGAAAATTCACGAACAACAAAGTGCCCGAACGGACCTAAAGCAAATTTATTATTTTTAGTACTCACCCTCATTCCACATGGAGTTTTTATTAAAAGACAGATGGCGTTTTTGTTTCGAGTCGCTTTAGTGGCGTTTTAGTGTCGGTATTCTCTTCTTTAAACGCCTGCTCTCATTTTTTGCATTTGATATGAGTTGCACAAGCACAGTAGCTGATAAATGACAGATAGGCGTTTATTTGTTGCATTTGAAATTTTAAATGTACATTTTTTTTTCTTTTTTTTTTACTTAGTTTTGATTATTATTAATAAATGTAAATATGAACACCATTGTGTCCACTATCGTGGAGTCGTGGAGTAGCAAGATGAGAGTGAAGTGGAAAGCAAAAAAAAAGATTTTGTGAGAGTATGGAGAAGTATAACATCAAAATCTAATAATTTTGTTGTCTAGCAAATGATAGGTATACTTTCTGCATTCTTTTTTATCTCTTATCCGTAGTCCAAAACCGTTTAATACTGCATCAACATCTTTCCATCCAGTTTTAAATATATAAAATTATGGGACATCTCTTTGTGTTGTCAGAATCTGTTGTAGATTCGTTATTTTCACTCCTGAAGAAAAATGATATAGTTAAAAATTTAAACAAAAATCACATTTAAAAGCTATTTTTACTACTTGGCGTTCAAAAATTTCCCAACGACCAAAAATGTCGTTTAAGTTGTTGTTTTGTGAGACTCATACGCCTAATAGAATACAAAGTCGAACAAGAAATCAAGTTCCACATGAACTTAAACGGCATCTGGCGTTTAATGACGTAAAACGACTCATAAATCGAATGCATGAAAGGCCAAGTTCACTTTGTCGTTTTGTGAATTGTCATCAAAACGACTGTTGGAATAAGGGTTATTACTTAGGGACCTTTTTAGTGTCGATTAGCGATCTACAAATGATATTTATCGATTGTCGGTTGTCAGGTTTGTATTCTGTATCAAGCTGTGGTCGAACAATCGTTCGTTGCAGTTAATATTATTTTGGTCGGCTAGCATATAAAAGCATTTATTTTGTTGTTGCAAAAAGTAGTATTTTTTTATTAACAGTACATTATGCAAATTAATTATTTAGTATTGAAGACAAATTCAAAGTAAATCTAAGTTAAAGTACACCAAAATGAAAATCCATATGCCAGATACAATTTTGGCAAAATGTGATATAATATAAGAAGCGAAGAACAAAGACATTCCTTCGGACTAACGGAAGAATAGATAACTTATCTCAATATTAGAAACACTTATATTTATTTTCGATTGGCTTGTATGTTTCCAATATTTAAAACTGTTCAATTATGTCTAAGGAAAAAAACAATCAATTTGCTTGAACTTATATTGTTCCCCTAGCCTAAAAGGCTAGAAATCATCTGTTACTACTTCTAATATCGATATTTTTGTCATCCGATTCGTAAAACCACAAGAACACAAGAGTTTACTTCGGACGTCACCCATGGAGTAAGTCTCCACTACATCCAAAATCTTTCCTATCACTCTCTTTCTTCCCCTTCTCTAACACTCGTACTGTGGTTAAAACATATAATGGGTATCATAACCGCTTGAGTGCGTGTAAATTATAAAAAAAACTTGTTGATAAATCAAATAATTATGTGAATATCATCCTTGGGTAATGAAAAAATATCCTAAAGCTTAAAAGTGTTCAAAATAATCAAATTTTTTACACAATTGTCAAGATCTCAGTGGAAGCTCTTACACAATAACTAAACCAAAAATCACCGACACGGAAGATACACAGCGAGTCCATAATCGACACTTTAAATTTGGGCCTAAATTTGATTGTGTATTTCGAAGTATATAGTTAGTATGTGATTGAGAGCTCAATGATACGGTGGATACTTTTCACAAGCCCTCTTCCTGTGAGGAATAAATCATAAGTACGCCTCGTTCTTTTAGAGGACATTGGATAAATTCAGTAAAAAGTAAAAAACATTTTCACTTGTTGGCCCAACTGTAAGTTGTCTATAAAATGGCACAACCGGCTTTTTCGTAAAGAAAGCACAGGTACTAAGTAATGTAGTTAAATATTAACATACGTAACTAGGCCATCACGGTTGTGAAATAAGAAACAACCCAGGGGAAACCTTCTATTATTGGAGAGCGCTGGACATGAATATAGGAATTTTGTAATTCTCAGCCTGTAATTTGTCGTTCAATAGTTTGCTTTCTTGATGCATTAAATAGTTTCTACTTGGATTCCTTCCTACTCATTTCAAGATAGTCATTACGCATGAGTTCTAATCAATTATCAAGGCAGCCGATATTTAAGTTGTTCGTTAGGTCTCTGTTGTTTCAAATACAAGACTGCTTCAAGCGCCATGATCTATGCTTGAAAAATTACTTGCTTAAGTGGCGCTTCAGTCCGGAATGAACCTGGGCCTCAACCAACATGCCTCTCTAATTAGCCCGGTCCTTAGCTAACTGCCTCCAGTTGCGCACTCCAAGTTGGTTGAGGCCGATTTCTACTTGTGCGCGCCAGTTAAGGCGAGGTCTCTACTGCGGCCGACGTCTGGCTTGTAATCGAAGACTCTACGATCCGAATATTGGTGTTCATATACATCTCCTAGCCATCTTAAACGTCCAATGAGGAGTTTTTTGACCAGGAACATGTCGCTGTACTGCTCGTAGAGTTATTTTTTAAATCTTCGTCTCCATAGCCCGTCAACGCAAAACGGGACCGAAAATTGAAAACTAGTTACTTTTATAGGTGAAATGTAGAATGATAAAGTGCGCGGTAGAGCATGAGAGCAACTACCACCCTAAGCTGTAGACTGATAATAATATGTTACATAATTCTGACAAAATCACAATGTGTTTACAAAGTAAGATAGGACAGTTTTCTACGCTACTCAATGCTTTATTTCCAAGAATGGAATATTGCTGCGACAAATCTAAATCAATCAAAATAGTAAGCAGCAATAAAATATTCGTTGTCTTTACCACGAGTGGTGTTGTGCCAAATATCGCCGAAAACATTAAATTTAATGAAGGTAATTTGCATAGCTTTAGCACGTGTTTAGATATGTCCTTTCATTATTATTACATTTATAGCCGATTATCATTGGTAATCGTTGGTATAATTGAAACGAATGTTAAATTTAGATATTTGTTCACTGAAAGTGTGCCATGTGTTCTCAAAATAACTCTATATATACTCGCATGTGCGAGTTTCGTTATCATTCCTCAAGCAAAACTCACTCAACTTTAAAGGATTTGTTAAGGATTTTTTTTATTAAAAAAATTACCGACAATACAATGTTTTCTTGCAAGCCACACAGGTTGTTTACCCGTTGTAAATTAAATAAATGACACCTGTTTGCAATGAATAACAATGTATTTCGAAAACAAATTTGACGTGGAACTTCCATTTCCGCTGAAATTTATTATATTTTTACTCATAGCATAAATAAACACTGACGTATAGAAATAATTTTGAAAATGATTCAATAAGAACATTGCGAGCGTCGTCATACAGTTGCCGTGATTGATGTTTTTGCTCGTTCAGCTGTTTATTATTTTGGCCATTAAATACAATAAAACAAGCATCCGCTATTTCTAAAAATGCGACAAAGACTGATCTTGATTATAAATTATATGTCCCTCCAGTATTCTAAAGTTTCAGGTTCTGTGGTTGGCGCATATTTCATTGCATAGCCTTTATGTGCGGAGTAGTCCATACAACATTTTTCACTATTATCTGCCTGTAAAAGTGAGACAAAAAACTGGGAATCTGTAATCAAGAGGCTATTTGTAAAAAATGTTGGAATTTTTGCGTAAAGGTCTTTTACGAGGTGATCTCAAGAATTAAAGCGTTCAAAATTCCGCAAAATCTTAAAACACAAAAAACAGTGACTCTTGAAGCTAGTTTGGAAATAACCCACGGATTAAGTAAGTTTCTTTCTTCCTCTCCTCTAATGACGGCACCGTGGTAAAACATGTAAAGGGTCATTAAATTGGTCCCTGTAAAATTTTGAAGTAAATCTTGAATTTCCTTTTAAATTATATATGTGCAAGATATAGGCAATTGGACAGCAACAAACCTACATCTACTGCCAAGGACTCCATTGCTTCCACAACTGTTTTTGGCTAGAATTGAATTGACTTGACATCTGCAATATGTTATACATATGTGGTTACGTTAGCATGTGATTTATTATCTAACGGTCGCGGATATGTGTTTTTGAAAAATATTAATATTTTCTGTGAGCGATTTAATGTGTGAACGAGCGATTACGTACTTAACCAAGTACGAGTATACAAGCAATTGGGGGTTGACAAACTGCGATCCTTCTTACGAAATAATGCCGTGAATTAACCCAAAAAATCAGTAAGAAACGGAGCAAATATTACGTGCGGGAAAAGAGCTACAATAGGGTGTTTCTTTTAGATGCATAGAACTTCTTTTTTTTTAATAAAACAAACTCAATGGAATTCGTTAATTTTATTTTAAATTTTTAAATATAATTTCTTAAATTATATGCTCTTAAATTATGCTCTTAAAACGCCATTCTGTCGGTCTAATTTTGCACCACTTTTTGAGCATACATGGTAAGAGATCAATCGTTGCCGGTTTATCAGAGACGTACCCCTACGAAACGTTGTTCAAAGGTGTCAAATGACACGAACGAGGTGCCCAGTTCACAGTTCATTTATTGAGATGATTCGGTCACCAAACGTTTGGCTTAACAAAGTCATGATTGCACGCGCTGTATGACATATTGCGTCGTCCTCTAAATGACTTCCAATGACATGAGGAATAAAAATCACGAATCATTTGCCTGCAGTGTTCGTTATTCAAGGTAATGTTGGCACTGGTATCGTATTTGAAGACAAACAGGCCGATTACGCCTTCGTCATTTAAACCGCACCAAACAGTTATTATTTCGGGATGTATTGGAGTCTCATGAGGATTGTTCTCACTCCAAAAAAGACAATTCAAAAATGAGCCTATTCGCTGAAGACGATTTGACGATAAAAATTCGGTTCAACTTCATGTTGATTCTCAGGCGATTCACCGATCCGCTGGCCTTGATTCTTGCACCACCAATTGGATCTTATATGGATGAACGAAACTTAAAATACAAATTTTTAGCGCAACAGGCTCGTTAGTACCTAGGGCCGAGCTTTCTCACAACCATTCATGGGTACCACCTGTTTTTATGCCGACTCCGAACGGCGAATTTGAGATAAGCATTTCTTGACAATTGATACTACTCGAATGATTTATCAGATTGTCAAGAGGGGAGGGCCAGTGAAAAACCATTTAGGTGTTGCTACCGCTGGAAGTCGAATCCAATCCTTCCTGCACGGCACTTCATCGTAATCGCGCCACTGGGCAAAGAATGAGATGCTGATAACTGAGTCGGATCCATAAATTCGGGTCCTCTGTCACGCTTACGTCTACAGCGGCATGGTTCTACTGTACGCACGGTACGGTCTCGAAGTGGATAAGTATTATTAAAAAGAGTAAATATGGTCATTGACGATTATGCGCACCGTAAATTTGAGAAAGTGCTCTATAAGTTTGGCGAACAGAGCGTGAATTTTGGAAATAAATCTTCACAATTTGCAAAATCTGTTCTGGTGTAAGTCCTTCCTTGGATTTGCCAAATTATACTGAAAAAAAGTCAAACACACATCATAAGAATGAGAGCTAGTTTGATAGTTATCCCTATCAGAAGTGTTTTACCCCTTAAAAACACTTTAAAAAAATATATCAAGATTTGACAGCTAATTTCTATAAAATATTAATACATAAAATAACTGAATAAACTAAAGTGCCAGAGACGACGCCCATGTTAGGAGTGTCACTTGACTACAATGTATAATCCAGTCCCAGATACTAAAATTCGTTTTCAGACGAAATGGAACAAAAATTAAACAATACATCATGTGAAACCAGATTCTAGAGTCATTTGTGAATGGCATTTGACTTAAACGGACATGTGGCAAACGACATGATTGCATCTGCTGGATAGGATATAAAAGCGTTTAAAAAAATATGATAGAAACCTTTCTTATATTTACAACATGCAGTAACCCAGAGACGTGCCAGTAGGGATCCAATGATGTGCTGGGGTTATGGTTCTTGTATCCATACTTGATAGTAAAAGAAGAGACAGTTATTTGAAACGTTCACAAAGATTGTCACCCTGTATAAGAAAGCAAATAAGCTACGTACACACGAACAAACAATTGCAGCAATAATTTTCACACTACATTAAAGTGTTTGCATGGTTGTTAGTACCTTCAAAATATTTGACAGTTACATTTTTTTAAAAATGTTTAATTAATATCGACAAAAACGAAATTAGCAGCAGCTATGGTTATAATAATTTCATTAAAATGTGAAAAAAAAAACATTAGAAAAGGATATTGGAAAGCAACAGAAACCGCGCTAGAATTTCATCAGCAACTATAAAAATGATGATAACGATGGCTATTTAAATTTTTAACGAGTGTCCAAGAATGACTTTGAAGCTTTATTATCCTGGTACAAAATGTGATACAGCAATGCGGATAAATTTTTGTATTACCTCGCGATTTGTTTGCGTGTCCTCACTGAAAAATTGCAGTAAATGGCAAACAGCAGCTGCAAACACGCAAACAGTTCACGCGAACAAAACGGACGTGTTCACATGACATACTACATTATTGTTGCAAACATTTCTGATTACAACCAACTGTTTGTTTCTACTGTTCATACATGCAAATTTATTGCTCGAGGTACTTAGCTATAGGCCTTCAACTTAAAATAATCTTGTAGTTGCAGTACAAACCGTTTACGACGATTTTTTTTAATATGGGCAATCAATCAATCAATACGGGTAATCAATTTTCAAGTATAAAAAGAGGTGGATCAGACCTCCATTATTTTTTTGTTGCATTTTATGTTTCTTACAGGTTCTCATGCGAGTGCACGCGTTAGTACATAACAACTTTGAGTTGCAAAATTAGTAGATATTTGTTCTATTTCAATTTGTTTGTTTCAGATTGCTCGCAATGTAGAAATGATTTTCCACTTAACGGCAAATAATAGATTACACACTGTCTCTACTAATGCGGCTAAGTCTGAAGCTCCTAAATATTTGCAGATAACTCATTTGTATCTTTATACATTGTAAATTGAATTCTAGCTTGCCGAGCAGCTAGAAAGCGCATACGACTTCCAGCCCGGGGAGGCTACACAGACGACGGCGAAATTTCTACAATCTTTTCGACGATGTCCAGATAATCCTCAAACCTCATTGGATTCCTGGCGTTCATATTTATGGCGAGATGCTCTGCCCGAGCGTTACAAGCATCTTGCAGAACAAATCTACACACAATGGTTGCATCTGCGCTATCGTTATCTAGCTATTACACCAGAGTACACACAAATGCTTAAACAGTTCCGCTCATCTGGATATCTCCTGGCACTCATCACAAATGGTCCATCAAATGCGCAGTGGGAGAAAATCAAAAAGCTCAATGTGAGTCAATATTTCGATTGCGTTTTAGTTTCATCCGACCTGCCATGGGAGAAGCCGCATCCGAACATTTTCCTGGCAGCTTGCAATTTTCTTAATGTAAAACCCGGGGCTTGCGTTATGATTGGTGACAAAATTGAGACCGACATACAGGTACGTATCACAAAAAGAACTCTTTAGTTGTACTTTTGCTAAATTGGCAAGTTAAAGAAAAGAAACTTAATAATATTAAGCGAAACACTAAAAATAGGAGTGCGTGTGGCCAGAGAGATATTTTGCAAATTACTTGCGTGTAGTTTGTTTTTGTTTGTGTCTCCCATTTAACCGCATCTTTCTTTGTTGAATCCTAAATTGTCTAAATAAATTCAAATTCATCTCGTTCAAGAATATGAAGAAAAAAAAGTAATTTTCGCAACCGATACGGTTGGGTAATAAATACGCTCCTCTGTAAGCTAAATAATTACATACTTTGAAATTGCATGCATGCGGTTTCTGCAAAAGAGAATTGGTTATCCGAAGTCGTCTCAAATATAAAAATTTTATTTTTACCTCTCTTGTCACTAAGACTGCCTATATTGCTTATTAAATAATAACTAGCGTACTGTCGGTTGTGTTATAAAACAGATATACAGTATGTACGAAAATATGTTTGCCAGTATTGAAATGTTGTGTCTGAAAAGCTAGGTTTCAGTATCTACCAAGTTCAAATTCCATAAATGCGGCCAACAATTCAAAAGAAAACACCTGCTTTCTTCAATACACAATACATTTTTTAAACACACAATTGTCATTTGTTTACACAGAAAGTTAGTTATTCAGAGACAACATTTCAAACCATGAATTTTATGCATACTGCAAGATTAAGATAGCATTTGCAGCTACATAAGGTATTTCCTCAGCAAATGGATTTAGTGAGAAATGCTTTTGCAGTGGGCCCAAATGGTAAGTAATTGTATAAGAGGTAAACGAGGTAATTCAAATGCGAAATAAAATGTCTGTCATTTAGCGGTGTTTTGAGCAGAAGAAAATAGTTTGGAAATACTTAGGGCCTTTTTATTGTTATATTTGTCGAAATTAAACATAGCAAGTGTTAAGATTTACCTAGAGCAGAGCCACCGATCATATTTCATTCGGAGAATTGATATATTAGGTCCTTTTTATGTATTTTTACTTATAAATTCTCGCTTATCATTAATTCCGGAGGACCTTGTTGCGAAAGGATTGTGTCAGCTCTTAAATCCGCAATCATCCTGCAGTGGTAATCATCATCGGCAATTACTAGACCTGCATCATACAAATTTAAATAAAAAGTATTTAACTTCTCAAAATTAAGAAAGGTAGAAGCATTTTTTAAGCGATTAAAGATTTTTTGAAAAACTTAAATGAAGGTGTTAAAAATCCCACATGCAATTATTCAAAATACAGATAACATCGGGCTGGTTGTTGCAAATATATTAAAATTAAATAGGTGAACCTCAAAGGTACTTTGAATATACCATTATTTACTTTTAATAGGAATGTTACAACTTCTGGGAGTCATAGCACTTTATTCCACAATAAAAATACCACTGGTGTTTTTTTTTTTAATTTATACCAGAAGAAGTGAAAGACGAGATCACAGTCTGTTGCTAAGACCATTTTTTTTCCAAATCGTAGGCAGGTTCATGTCAAAGAAATACAGCGAATATTATTTGATTCCGCGTGCATTCACTGTATGTCTTCGTGTGTGAAAAAAATACAGCCAAAATCCCGAACTCTCTTTGTTTCAAATAATAACCAGAAGAAACAATTTATAAAGCCAAACGAGTGTAACGCAGTAAACATTCCTACGCTATTCGATTGAGACTATGGCGATAGCTATGGTTGAGTCTCCAGACAGTCCGTACTCTTTTGTCTAGTGGGTGTAATGAAGTTTATAAGGCACCTGACCAGATGTGAGCACTGAACTCAATAGTTCGTACACTTCATATTTTGAGGCCAGATCAAAAGGGGTGAAATATTTGTTAAATCATTCGATTTGTAAACCATAAGACAATTAATGTTTTTGTTTTAATGTGCATATGCAGATATGCGAAACATTAACCATTACATTTTCGATGATTTTCCTTATTTTGCCAGCTCACGTTTTCAATTGGACAAAACAGGTACTACTCCTTCCGCATTACTTCCGACGGTTTTAATGATAGGTGAGAAGGAAAAATAGCTTTGAGCCAAAGAGTAATTCTAATTCATTTGTTAGCATTAGCGTTTTTTATTTTGCATATACAGGGCCGAGCTTTTTTTTTATTTAAGGCGAATTTAATATATAACTCTACATTTTGATAGGAACAATATTTATTTGTTCTTTCTAACCAATCGCTCTAAGTAGAAACCAATAATAATATATTAATCCTTTACTAACAAATATAATTAAACCATTTTATTAGCTTTTCACAAGCACACCAAACAATAATTATAAAATATGACTATTTAACTTCCTGAATTAAAGTCTATTATTTCTCTCTATACGCATCCTTTAAAAAAAAAAAAAACCAAAAAAAATTTTTCTACCAATCTCCAACATCCTACCCAATCAACCACCACATCCACCAAAAAAATTCTTCCTATGCTACATGCACATCACAAAATATTGCGGACGATGGTGTACGATGGTTTAGGGTGGCAAGGAAGCTATGTTAGGAGCCACCATTTGGATACCATTGAATCCTGAAGCAACTGAAGACTTAGACGAAGAGTTTAAAGGCAATGAACACCTAAGACCGGACCTAGTTGTGTTAAACCTATGCGAGATGGTGCAATTCTTCCCCAAATGCAGAAATGGAAATGGCCCTACCAATGGATGTTTATCAAGGAAGTACTCACATGCTGCAGAAAGTTCATCTTCCGCTCACAGTGTGCGTCGCAATAATACCCCAATCGGCTTGGGCTCCATCCGTAAATATCAACAGTATCGCCGTGGCGTTTCACTTCCCGATATGGATTGCAGTAGCGAAAACAGTTGCGACAGTGTATTCAGCTGAGAAGCATACAACATGCAGACAAATTAACAAATCCATGTTAATTCAATAATCGAATGATTGCGCTCATCTTATTTAAGCCTTCATCTCAAACCGGATTAAACCGGTTGCAAACTAACACACATAATGCTTCCTTTTTGGTTTAAGGAAATCACACCACATCCAACAGAGCTTCCAAGAGCAAAGATCTGAGCTATTATATTATACTAATAGGAGAATTGTTTAATTTAGTTTTAGCCTAGTGCAAATATGAATTTATAAGAGCAACAGAAACAAAGTGCATGAATATATTTAAGAGTAATGCAATTAAAATTATATTTGAAATCCATCTAACATTGTAAATCAAAGAACCGATGATGAAAGGGACGACATATTTTCCTAACAACAATCGATTTGAAAGAAAAGTACAAAGAATTTTCCTCCGAATTATTGTAACGACAAAAGATGGGAAATCAGAAATCCGAAAGCACTATTTTTGCATAAAATATGTATTTTTGTACATTTATACGAAATATTTTAAAACGCAAAAGCGTTGTTCTATTGCAGCTCTCATAGTGTAAGAACGGAGTTGTTTAGTTATTTTACTATTTTGTTTCCTTATAAGATTTCATTAGTTTCGCAGTTCCATCAGCATTTAAATAATTTCACCCGTACGTCACTTTACACTAGATATAATGTAACACACTCTAATAACAAAGGTTAGAAGTAAAATAGAAGTTATTGTATAAAAACATGTTTAACTCATGACCTGCAAAAAAGTACCTTGATCATTGTAAATAGTTAAGATAGTGGAGTGAAATGCATGGAATATTAATGTTAATACCGTAAGCGTTATTTTTTTTATTTAATTTGTGGAGCCAAAAATAAAGTTGTGTGAAAAAGTTTGAACTAAAATAGCAAAAATCCTTGCATTTATTTTGTGCGTTTGAAGGTTAAGAGTTTTGAAGGTGTCATGGTAAGTTACTACGAGTCATTTTTAGGTACGGATTTTTTATTTAAATGGCTGCTAATGAGAGAAATCACACCTAGACAAATTTAAAAGGTAAGCTCTACGATATATTATGGCAGTCCGTGGGTTTAGATTAGTCACAACCCAGAGAATGAGCGCAACGTTACCATAGGAAACCAGCCACAAGGTGTGAAAGATAGCTCACCCTTAAATGTAAATGGGGAAGCGTACGATTGGTCGACTGTACAAATATAAATTTCATCGACGGTTAAAATGTCGACTTAAAAATATCAATTGAAAAGTTGTCGGTAAAAATGTCGATTTTAATTTTAAAAAAAGGAATTGCAGGTTGATATGGTTAAAGTAATATGTACCGTACATTTTAACATTAACAGTTATTCGAGACTGACTTGTTACAGTAGCAAGTGAATGATGTTCAAATGCATGTCGACCTTTTACGACTCGATATTTTCAAAATCGACTTTATAAGAGTCGATATGTTTACCAATCGACTTTTCGAAAGTCGATATTATGAGGAACGAAGGAGACTGCTACAGAGAGTACTAAAAGTAACAGGACAGCGAAGACTTATACAACATTGGCTTTCAAGCATTCAACCATTTACCAAATGACATAAAAAATACTTTTAACACAAACGTTTTCAAAGTAAAACGTTTAGCTTCTATAAAAATAAATATCACGTATAACTTAAAAAACAGTATATTATAAATTTGCAAATGTTCGTAATGTATAATGTTAAATAATTGTAAAAATATGATCCAAAAAGTAATTAATGCCAAATAAAGAATTAACAAACTAATAAACCTGCAAATGACTGGTGTTGTAAAACTCGGAATATAAACTTTTCTCAGGTAAGACTAACTTATATCGTGTCAGGAGCACCCCGAGATGCTACTCGATGTTAACGAGTCGAGGGATAATTTCTCCATGCTCCTACCAACATTTGCGGTATAGTATGATATAGTATAAGAATATAATATTATAAACGTATATAATATCATACATAAGTATATAATATTATATATTTTATTTTTTTAAATTCTCTTAAAACTAGACAAAAATTCAGGAAAAACTAGCCTACTTATCAACTACTTAACTAACTTACTTGCCCTATGCGGGCGCCCTGAATTAAACACTAACAACTTAAGTCTACTGCCTTTCGGCCTATTATATATTAGATAACTTAAAATGAGTACAAAACTTTTTTTTTTCTTTACCAAAAAAAGTTTGTTTTAAAAAAAAACTTGGTATCTTATTATTATAATTTTTTTAAACTTACATCCTTATTAAAACCACTTAAAAACAAATTAAAACTACGTAAAAATAACTTAAAAACTAGAACAGCCACAGCAAGATTTTTTATTATTATAATTTTTTTTTTGTGCCACCCTGACTGTGTACCTAACCTAGACCTTAAAAACCTTAAACTATGTAAGTCGGCCATACAAATTGTAAGTCAACTATCTGTATCTACTTTAGCCACCGCAACAGGTTTTCCTGTTGCAACCTACTCCGTCGGTCCCAATCGGACACACTCCTGCTGTGTCGCTCTCCTCCGCTCTGAGCGACGACGTCTCGGTCGTATATGAGCGCCTGTCCACAGTTCCTCGGAAGACGTGGTAGATTAGCGGAACCGCCGATCTATCCTGTATCAGCCCTCGACTATCCAAATATAGGAAAGCTTCGGGTGGAATAAAGGCGCTTAAACGCGCACTCTCAAAATATTCATCATTTGGGGTGGAAGGCCCCAAAGATGAGAATATTGTTCGAAGCCATCGCTCTTGCAGCGTGAAACCGAATGAATTTCACCAGAAATTTGTCTATTCTCTTTATGTTGGCCCCGTTCTATAGGACCAGGTTGGAATAGTATTTTGTGTAGTCAGATACTGGTGTTCTGTGAAGTCCAAGGCAGCTCGTCAGACACTGCCTCTCAAAGAAACGTATCTTCCATTTGAGATGGGGCAAGGTTGAACCACACCGGGTACCCATAGGCAATCATCGGCCTAATGAGGGCCATGAAGCAAATCACCTTCACCCTGCTGTCAATACGACTGCTATAGAACAATCGTCTTGTCAGGGCAAATGCTCCCCTAGCTCTCGCCGGAGTAGCATCTACATGTCTTCCAAAATATAAATACTGATATAACCAGATGCCAAGGTACTTTACTACACTTTTACTCGCCAGTGGCAGTCCGTTTGGTCAAACGATCACCAGCTTTCGCCAGTTCTTTCTCGTATCCTTAGAGGCCCTAGACAACGGTGTCCTAATCAGGATATTTTATGATTTCTGAAAGTTGATTTTCTACTTCCAGTCATCACACTTTCTCTGGATCTTGTCGACGTCCCGCTACAAAAGAGTTCGAATGACTTCGACAGTAGGGGCTGTTCTGTACGCGATAAGATCGTCCGCATACGCAATTGCCTGAGTAAGAATAACTATCATATCTCTGGTGTAAATGCTGAAGAGAATCTGCGAGTTTACCGCTCCCTGTTGCAGACCATTCTTAATGAAAAATTCGGTGGTAGAAATTACATTGCCACTTTTGACAACATACGTTCTACCAGTCATCATGAAGCATATATAGCATATACTTATTCCAAGTCTGGTCAGCTTTAGATAGACGCCCTCTAACCATATGGTGTCGAAAGCCTTCTCTAAATCAACCAGATTATATTATAATCGTTTGCATTCATTAACATTTAAATCACATTTTTGTTAAAGCTTTATTATTTACGTAGTTATTATGTATAATATAAATGACAAGATATTGATGTTAGTTCCTATGCTGTAGTTATGGTGCTGGTATAACTTGTTAGCATAATAAACCTAATAGAGCATAATTTAAATCCTCACACAAGTCTTAGGTGTGCTAAAGGTTGCGGGTTTGAAATAAGTGTAGACTAGTCTAATCGTCTTTCGATAGAGTCCACCAATTTCAGTGTATTCTTTTGGGGCCTAATTCCAAACATGAGAAAAGTACTTTGGCTTCAGTTTTAAAGCAGAGATGTTCGCATTTTGCTGGTGTGTAGCAATTGCGGTAAGAAGAGACTCGTTTGATTCAGTCCATATAAGATTATTATAAAAATGCGATTACAAGTTGTCCTCAAACAAACATGAATGTTCTGCAGAATTAAATTGGATGAGTGAATTGATACTTGTGGCAAGCCTGCGTTACATTTATAAGTTGAGTGTTTCTTTCGAAACATATTGTCCATCGAAAAAAAGATAACCTATTTTTGACAAAGCAATTTTTCAGGATAGCATGGAAGTAAAGTAAAAGTCGCTAAATGAATTAAGGGCAGCACCATTTTGATGCCAACTAATTTCGTGAGGTGTATGATATATCTTTTAATAGAGGGTGTTATAAATATATAAAATTTTATTTTTTGTTTCGTCAGCTTAGTAAGAAAAACTCGTAACTCGATTTTTAACAAAAATTACCTTAAAGAGATTCCGTAGGCGCACTATTATGGAAAACTTTTATATACTTAGTAACTTTAAACCTTATAAGAATCATTTTGTTTATACGTCTTAACTGCAATCTAGTTCCTGAAAAACCTCGTAACTCCGACAAATTACTGAAGAGCAAATCTCTTAACTCCTGGTTTAAATAATCAAAACTCGTAACTCCACTATCCAAAGGTATAAAAGTGGTATGAAAAGGCGGGGAGGTCCCAATTATTTCTATTTCAACTGTAAGTGCCTGGCAAAAACTTAGCAGCAAGCCTCTTTATTCCAAGGGTATAATGACAAAAAACTCGTAACTCCAATAAAATAAATACACGAAGTCGTATAAAAAAAAATCTGTTTTTTGTCCAAAAACCTGCGATTTTATTATTAATATAAGATAACAATTTCAAGTTTTGGAGTTTCGAAGTTTTCTTATTATTGATGGTATACGGGAACAATTTTTCCTAATTAATATTTAAAATAGCAAGTAAAAAATAAAAGAGAGGCAATAGTCATTGTTATACTTGGCCTGTTCCCGCTTTATTGCTCTTATTTCTAAAATCGTTTATTTCCCTTAAATTAAATTTAACATCTCCAATCTAGTGACGAATTTTAAAAATATTTAAACTTGTCCTGGGGTCATTAATAAAGTAATTAAATTATATACCAAATTTCATTAAAATAGGTCGAAATTTTAAGACTGACTTTTGTAATAAAAAACTGTTTTTCTATGGGCATTAACAACGATTATATTTACCAAATTTAATTATACTAGCGTAAAATGAAAAGCCCAAAATTCGGTCACCGAAAGGCGGACGGACTGAACGAGATGGATAGATTGACTTATGGTGCAATTTTTACCCATCATATATTGAAAAGCTTAGAGTCTTTGATGCAAATGTTTAAGATCGTGCACGCTAATATATACCAACGAACCAATAATATATCATGCTGCAAGACACTGTGTTAGCAGGTATGCGCTTAGGTTTAGTAAAACTACGCCATGACATGTGATTGATGATTGCCTGAAAGGAGTAAGTCTCGAACTACTTCTAAAATCGGCATATCAGGAATTACATGTTAGGGCCTGGGCTAGTTCAAGTTTAGTTTTATTTTCTTTGTTTAGTAAAAGATAAGTCTGTCTTTTAGGTTTTATTTCACACTTTCCTATAGCCAACAACAAACTCATATATAAAAAGTAACAGTTTTCCTTGTGAGAAATGTTGTTCTCCTTACGGACTTGTCGAAGATCTTAGAGGGATCCAGAATTAGAAAAATCGATCCCACAAACAAAGTTACATTCTTTAAAAAGGAATTCAGTAAATTGGTTAGAGAAAACTAAAGTCCAACTTGAAGGTTTCTAACAACAGAAAACCGTATTGCGTACAGACGAAAAAGATTTTCTTGGAAAAACTTTGTCAAAGCAATGACCTTATCATTAGACATTCGTGCATTATGCCATTGTTGAACAGGATAACATCACTTCACCGTTACAAATCTCACTTAGAATCCCCATACATGATCTTAAATAGAAGAATTCAAAACGATCAGGAAGTATGTAATAGCTAATGCTTTTGGAAGCAGATGGAATGTGATGAATTGAATCCAACAAATGTTTGTGTCAGCACATTGGAGAAAATCTCCAAGAAGATCACTCCATTGGTTGCTTGTTCGGTATTATATTATTCACGTAGTATGTATTTGTATTTTTATGACAAGTATAGAAATGATTTCTGAAAGCTCTTTTAAGTTCCGGAGGTCAGATTTAGTAAGATATTTTGGATGAAGCTCTGTTATCATTGGTCAATCGACAATGCTGACCAAGGAGAACGGAGCTTCATCTGAGATATTTTACTTAAACTGAAATTCGGAATATAGTCATTGTCTTGAAGTAACTCCGTTCGGTATTTTGTGAAAATACCGAACGTTGTGCATTGTATTTAAAAATTCACTTGTACGTAATTTAGTCACACAAATCTGCTGTTGCAAATTATATGGTTCATCTATTTAAGATAGGTTTTTTATCTGGTTCATCAGAGCACTCTCCAAGTGCGTAGAAGGTCCTTACTTTTTAATGTCTTTGAAACCGTAAAACTCCGTAATAGCCGAAGGTTTTGGTAACAACAGGTCCTCTAATTGTTTAATATTACATCCATCAAAAATTAAGATTAATTCTTCGCGGTGAATAAAGCAAGATTGTAAAAATGAAAAACGAGTTGTATATTCACTTAATCCTTCGGATAAATAGAATACAGAAAACCGAAAAAAGTGCAATTCAATCACAAACCGCATTCTTTTTTAAAACATTAACATTCTGTAAAAGAAAACAAAACAAATTTTAACTTGTTAATAATAGATAAATTGTTTGTATATTCAATTGAATTATCAACAAAATAAAACAATAAACAAAGCGCATTATCAAATTAGGCGGTTGTTGGATAACCCCATGGATCTAACTTCTCATTTAGTAATGTCAGACACGACTCGGACAATTTAGACAACAGTTCCGCTAGCTTATGTTTTGTATAAACTTTATAAAGCTGACGCACTTCACTTGAAATTTCATCTGCCAATTTAATGCAGCCCTTGTAGTCTCCACTCTGATGTAGAATCTTATGTAACAACAAAACAATTTCAGGTATACAGATGGAACGAAGTTTTTGTAGCTGATGTAAGCGATTCTCCCAGTCTGTGGGATCTATGTCAACGGGATTCTTGGCAGTATCAGGATCGATAAGCCAACCCTTTTCTGGAAACAGCAAGATGTTGAACAACGCGTCCCGTGTGACTAAAAAAAAATTATCATTCACAATATCAAAAAATAATTAAATAGTTTACCTTTAGTCTGTTCATTAAGGTTCATGTTCCATCGGTCAAGTTCAGCGCGATAGACCTGTTCTTTATGTTCCGATGCAATTCGTTCTGTAAAATTGGCACTAGAGCTAACCGTCTGAGGTTCTTTTGGTCGGTTGTGAAAAAGCTGAGACCAATCGTTGAAGGCATCCAATGCAACAAGGTAAATCTTATAACTGAGGTACTCTTTAATACTACACTCCTCACGGCATGGAAAGTTGTCTTTTGATCCATAAATCGCTATTATTTGTGACAAGCTATCCGCTGGAACCATATCGAATGCAGAACGCATGCATTCATTTTTTCCCTCGGCGAGGAATGTTCGGAACATCGCATTCGCCTGCCAGAGCAATTCTCCTTTTTGCTCTGGGTAGAACGTGAGCCACTCAAGGGCTCTTATCTTTTCTTGGTCGAATTCTGAAATATCACCATGCTGTCTCCTTTCCTCCATTTCGCCATCATTGAGCCGAGTTCGAGCTGTGTGAACTGTGTGCTTGGTAATGCTCTCCACATCTAAGCCAGCGGAAACAGCCTCTTCCAATGCTGCCGCCCTAGACTGGGTGTCTATAATGCTTTCGAGAAATTTCGAATAAAGGAGTATTTGCATTTTTCCAGGAAGCCCAGCTGTATAGAATGCTACAAGTTGCGGATCCTTAAATTCGATTAGACACTCAACGTAAGCTTTGATGATGACATCGGCAACGTCTTCCTTGTCCACTTTTCCGATTTGACGCATGAAAAGGACGATGTGACTGAGAAATCGCAACATATGCGCAGATAGTTTTTCCTCCTCAACCCATGTTCGCATTTTCTGTAAAAGCTCAGGCACGTTGTCCAGAATGATATATTTTTGGATTATGTGCATTTTACTGTTAGCAGCCCTTCGAACATTTTCGTTCTTATGAACCGATAATTCATCGAAAATTTGTTCTATTGACATTTTATTGTCCCAATATTCTTGCGGCATAATTGATCGAATTTCACTTTCAACACGGATGTCGATTTGCACTTTAAGATAAGCCCATAGTAGGTCCAGCCATGATTTACCCAAAAGAGCTTTAAGTGATTCTAAATGTCCACATAACGCCCCGGCTATAGCACGTGTGTATTCGTCGAACTTACCGCAGTCAGCCATCATCCAAGCGCATTTCTTCCAGATATCTCGACGAGGATTGCCTTCGATCGGTATTTTTTCGTTAGGGTTCGAAGATTCATAATTGGGATCCTCATGGAGACGCCAACCTTCGAGAATTGCAGCACGCCAAGTTTGACCACAGTATTTGCAAAGTGCCATTGCCTCTTCTATCCGCCCTTGGCGAATTTCGGCAAATATACCTTTGGACAATCGCATGTTATCTTCTTCATCGAGAGGATGCAAAGGCTTCTTTTCGCGTGTCGGTGCATCAGGGTCCAGAGACTTGATTATTTCACGTTCATTGCCAAAAACAATGTCACGTGGGTTTTGAAGTTGGAAAAGTGTGTTCTCCCAAGCAACAGTTCGGTCCGTAGAGTGACCAACGTGCATAGTCTCATCCTTAACATAGCAAGCCTCTAACCAATCAACAATGAGTTGATATTCACGGACGTGGGGATTACCTGCAATACGTTTGTTAAGATAGTTAAAATAATCTTAACTCTTTTAAGCATATCATGTATTTTATATATTTACTTACAAGCATATAACTGGCCTATGATTTCCTTTTCTGAGCAACCCAATGGCATAACCTCATCCACGTTTTCAGTTTGTACCATAATCCGATCTTTGTAAAGGGCATACAACAATTTCCATGTATTCTGTTCTTGCTCCAACCACAAATGTTCTTCTGATTTGTGTTTGGCGTACGCAGTTCGAATTACGTCCCGATCGACCTCCTCTAAAATACCAGAGCATGTGTGTATTATATCTTGAATCGTGTCGAACACCTCAGAATCATTGGTTCGACTTTGCAGTACTTCGAGAAACTGAGGAAACAGCATATTAGTCTTTTCCTTCAAAAACAGTTCGCTAGTTTCCACCACAGAACGCTCACTATTCGCTGGTTCGGTGGCCAAGAAATTTGTGGTACTATCAAAAAGTGAGTAATTGCCAGTGGTGTTATGAATTGTAGAATGGTTATGGTTGCCTACCAGGCGTTGGATTTCACTTGGTGCTAGCGTTATAGAGAGGTCCAATTCACGGGTTTTAGCACTTCCATCGGCACGAGGTTCCCTTGCTCGAATAAGACCGCGTTTAGATACAAAACTTGAATCCTCCATACTTTTTATCATATATTTATACCAAATACTTCTTAAATGTTTTATATATTTTTATTTTTTTATAAGTTATTTGCTTCACGTGAATATATTGAAATAGCGACCTTCTCTCAGCTTTCAACTTTGCAGTGAGGAATGCGCGCTGTCAAATATCCAAACAAAACCATAGTTGTCATTGTCAACGGTGCCGGGACGAAACGAAGGTTTGTACATGTGACATTTGAAAAATAAAGTTAAGGTCGTACCAGATTCAAAAAAATGGACGAAAACAAATTTAATTCATGCTACAAATTATTTTGCCTTCAAATCTTAAAACGTATTTTTGAATGATCATTTTGCACACATTAACTTTAGCTGCCATTCACTTTTTACACTTTTTTTTAATCGATTCTTCTCCGACTGCTGATTTATTAGTTTTTAAAAATTGTCGCTCACTTTTACTTTAAAAGTTATTGATAAAATAAAATTACACTTTTTCGGTTATAATTTCATACAGATTGTGTGTAGTTTGACACTTTTTTTTTGCTGTGGTGCAAGCAGCATTGCCATGTTGAAAAAAACATTCTGAATAAAAATATTTAACAGAAAAATTTAAAAAAAATTTATTTTTCAGTATTTTGGATTTGAAGTTCCGAAACATGAATATAAAGAAATTTTGCATTTACCAAAACTCGCACTCAACCAAATCCTTCAGTGAGCCCAAAAAGGGGGGCATGCCCCCTCATTCGCATTGCACTGTTAAATATTTTGGATTTGTAGTTCCGAAACATGAGTATAAGGAAATAACATTTTTTTTTTCATTTTTTGGGAAATATGTTGCCATGTTGAAATTTGTAGTTCCGAAACATGAGTATAAGGAAATAACAATTTTTTTTTTCATTTTTTGGGAAATATGTTGTGTTAATTTTTTATCTGGCAAAGCTACATTTTAATGTTTTTCTTCTCATTTATCACTCAGCTATGTGTGGACTGTCAAAAGTTGGTTGATTTCCATAGAGATTTTAAGAATTTTTATTGTTGAATAACTTTTTAAATAATTGAGAGCGACGATTAAATTTTTAGTTTAATTTAATGAGTGGAATAAAAGAAAAGTGCAAAAGTGAAAGGCAGCTAAAGTAAATTTGTTCCGATCATTTGTATTTATAATTTATATACCCTTGCAATAACAATGTAACCAATAAAAGTATTCATGCAACGTCGTAATTTTACGACGACATTTCATGAACGACCTAAAAACTGTATCAGTAAATAATGTGGTCAATCTCAATTTAGTAATTTATTTATTGATAGAATTTGGTTTCTATTATATTCTCTTTCCGTTCAGTTTTTTCAGTTTAGCGAATAAGTTTGATGTGTCAAAGTGACTAATTAAATTTCGTAATAGCATTTCAAAAGTTTACAACGTTCACCATCTCAGTTGTTGTAAAAGACAGTTTATTTATCACGTTTACAACGTTTACGACGACTTTCCGACGTTGCACGAGCACCCAAATATATAATAAATACATTTTTTTTTAATTAAAAAAAAAATTAGCCAAATCGGTCCAACCGTTCTCCGATTTTAGATAAATAAAAAAAAAGTGGGGATGGTCAATTTTGTTTCTTTTCATAAAAACCCAAGTTTTGTTATGATGAACGTTTAAGAAAAAATAGCAAAATCGGTCCAGCCCTTCTCCAATTTTAGATAAATCAACAAAATGAGCGTGGTGAATTTTTCTTTCCTTGAAAACCTAAGTTAAGTAACAGTAAAAAACCGTACTTATTCGAATGATTATGATTGAATTTTTAATTAAAATAACAATTCTGATCTGAGGTGTCTGAGAAAAATCTTTAACACTTGTATTAATAAGAAACTTTGTTTTGGCTGAGACTTTGCACTTAAATTATTTTTCATTAAAACGGTTTATTAAAATAAATACTGTGTTAGCATTTTGGGGAAGAATTTCATTTTTATTTTTTTAATTTTCTCTTAAGTTTTAGCTTTTCTCTAATAAACTTAGAATAAGATTAATTGCTTTCACTATTGATATTTTACTATTCAATCCCAAGAACTTCAAAATTGTTTAAAAAATATAAAAGCTAATTTGCTCTCCTAATGTTCATAAAACTTCTTCGTAAACTTACTACTTTTCGCACTTTGTAAGCATACGATGCTGCGTGTATCTTACAATATTCATGTATAAAATATTCATGTATAAAAATTGTAAAATTTAAAGAAAAAACTGTCACTTTTATTGTTTTATTCATTTCGTCTTGAACAAACATTTTTTTATTCTTTTCAAGGCTTTTTACACAATGTAAGAATAAAAATTTTTGTTTAAGGAATTTCCCATAATGGAAACCGACCCCCGAGGCACGCATCCAGTATTTTGGATGTTCGAACCAAGTTAGAACGCGGATATACACCACGCCACAACAATCCAGAAATACTGTTAAAAAAAATTTAATGCCGAAAGACTGCAATCGCAAGAGACCGCGAAGACCTTCGCGCAGCGCGTTTCCCTAAACCTCTCGATTAACTCCATACCAACAGTTTCGAATTTCGAAGAACAATGGCAACGATGCCAACAAGCCATTAGATCAGCCGTAACCGATGTGCTAGGTTTCACGCGTCCACCAGCAAGAAACCCCTCGTATGATGAGGAACGCCGACAGATGCTCGCAGCCAAGAACGAGGCCTAAAGGCTAAGCTACAGGTGAAGACAAGAGCTGCCGTTGAGCTCTATAAGCTGAGAAGAAGGGAAGAACACCGGCTTTTCATAAAGAAGAAAAAAGAGCAAGAAAAGCACGCGATCGAGGGTATAGAGAGATGCCACTCCAGGAAAGATTTTCGCAAGTTTTACCAAAGTGTAAAACGTCAAAGCAAAGGATACAAGGATACAACACAATCCTGTCGAGATGAACAAGGAAATATCGTAGTTGAGACAAAGTCTATTCTGAGGACATGGAAGAACCACTTCTGCAGACTGTTAAACGGCGATGAAGAACAACATTCCGCTGTCCGGCAAAACGAACCATTCAATATTGACACCTACAGCGAAAACTTCCAACCACCAGACCTGAGTGAAGTGAGGATAGCAATACCTAAACTGAAGCTTAATAAGGCTGCCGGAAATGACGGCCTTCTTGCCGCCTGAAACCGTTTATCAACCAACAACCTGATCGGACGTTATCAGTGTGGTTTTAGGCCAGGAAAGTCCGCAACCGATTTAATCTTCACACTTCGGCAGATTCTGGAAAAAAACCCAAGGACACACAATATCGACGAATTGGACAGAACGTCACCATTGACAGAAACAACTTTGAGGTAGTACGGGACTTTATCTATCTCGGCTCCGCTATTAACTCTGTAAAAAAAATTTCGTCAGATATTAAATGAAGAATTACTCTTGCCAACCGCTATTTCTTCGGGCTATGAAGGCAATTCAGTAGTAAAGCCCTCACTCGAACTACTAAGGAGATCTTATATAAGACCCTGATCATCCCGGTCCTGCTCTACTGAGCTGAAGCATGCACCGTCTCAAAAGCGGATGAAGAAATCCTTGGTCGATTTGAGAGGAAAATTCTTCGAAAAATCTTCGGTCCCGTTTGCGTTGACGGGCTATGGAGGCGAAGATTCAACCAAGAACCATACGAGCTGTGCAGCGACATGCCCCTGGTCAAAAAACTCCGCATTGGAGGTTTAAAATGAGGCCCAAGTTCATTCTGGACTATAGAGCCACTTAAGTAAGTATTTAAGTAAACCAACCCCTTTGTTGTAATTGTTTTGTGATATAGAATGACAAGCGAACCGTGACTCCATATTTCGCTACTTTTAATATTACTGCAGACAGAATAGCATTAACACTTACCCATATAAATGCTGCTAGTAATACTCCACAATATAAACCCCGAGTAAAATCAAATACCAAGCATGTAAAAAGTTGCCGATTGTCAAACCGTTTACCTGTGTACGAATTTGTGAACTTGAAAGAACTTCTGAATCATTATATTTTTACTTAATAGGCTAATGAAAGTTTCCATTAAGAAATATTTAAAAGAAACATCTCCAAAAAGTTAGGCCGATTCATATGGTTCTACACCCGAAATGAATATAACATCTTCGTTTAGTTATTCGAATTCTTTAAACTTGTGCAAAAAATGGGGTTGTTTTTAGAAAACGCTTGCCTACGTAAATGAAATATAGAAGTTATCACCATCGGTCATTAACCAGAGATATAAAAAATGCAAGCGATGCACACGCGCATCCGCTTCGCACCTTGGAATCATTCCCATGATGAAACCCAATACGAGGCTAACGAAATATATCGGATCTGCATGGGAACTGCAGATCAGCACTTTAGTTGTAGGAATATTATAAATGTATCTAGTGAAGTAAGAACATGCATTCTGGTTTCGACTCTGGTCGAGATAGTGCGCGAATAAATAATTGTAACGAAATCTTAATCCGTGTTTATTTTAAAGAAGACCAAGTTGGGTCTGAAAAATTATTTTTTTTATATTTCACCAGGACGAATTCCTTAACTGGCGCCCGAGCAGGGACCCTTTCACAAGGACAAAAGGGTACCCTAGAAAATATACGCAAAAAGTGAAATAATTATAAAACAGGAAAAAAGTGAATACGAAAAAGAGTGAAATAATTATACAGCAAAAAAAAAAAAAAAAAGTGAATACGAAACAAGTACAATAACACGGAAAAAGTGAACTAATAGAAAACCGGAAAAAATCAGAAGTGTCATTAAGTGTACCCTCGAAAATATAAATATTAATTACTTACGAGAAAAAAGTGACAAATCTGAGGGACTAAGAGAACTAATATAAGAACGAAAAAACCAGTGGTGTCATTAAAGGTTCCCTCGAAAATATAAAGAACATTAATCACCTACGTAGAAAAAGTGGAAAATCCAAAGGACGATTGTGGCACAAGGCAGTTATACAAATTAAGTCAACAGGTGAACTTTACTCCGGAATTTCGCTGCAGGATGAACTGGTTGCTTCTTACTCAGTAAGATTATACTTAAGTTTTTTTGAACTCAATTATTCAAAACATATTTAAAAAAAAAGAGGATATAATTATACTATACATACTTATTCATTATATTTTTTTTTGTTGTCCTCTCGCTTGAGAATTTAAATGTTATAAAATAAGAGAAAAAAGTTTATATTACATTTCCATCAAACATAAATATATAAAAAAAAGTACGAACAAAAAGTTTCATAATTTAAAATTGAAAAACAGTAAAGGAAAAAAAGGAGTAGAAAAAAAGAGTTCTTTCGAACAAAAAAAAGGAAAGGGTTAGATTCACACATACTTTGGAAATAAACTAGTAATAAACTAACTTTTCGGTACCACTTCTAGCAAATATGGATGAGATTAAAAATTCAGTCACTCACCTCACAGGAGCGGTCAATTCTGTCCTTGAGCAGTTGAGGGGTTTTGAAAATAGAATTACTAAAATTGAACAGGGCAATTTCAGTCAGGCAATCTTAAACCAGCTTACCTGTCTTGAAAATAGGATAAAAAGTGTAGAAAATATTGGTTTGGGGACACCCACAGACCAACACACGGGCGAAACTCGGGAAAAACTACGAGGCCCAAATGACGAGACTGAATTAAGAGAAATTTCGAAGCTACCAGACTCGGTGAAGGAAATTCAGGTCTTTGAGGGCAACCCGGTACACTATGTATCTTGCGTGCACAGTGTACAGACTGTGTTAAAGGACTACGAAATTGTTCGTGGTAAGCCTATTTTTAGGGCAATCCTTCAGAACATACGGCAAAAGATAAGGGGAAAAGCTGATTCCGCTCTAATATCTTATAATGTGTTTGATAGTGAGTGGACGGAAATTAAGAGGGTCCTATCGCTGCATTACGCAGATAAAAGGGATCTTAGGACCCTTGAGCATCAACTTGGTCAACTAAGGCAGAATGGCTCTAGAGTTGACGACTTTTATGCTACCGTGAACCATCAGTTCTCATTAATTATAAATAAAATTCGATCGGAAACATATTCCTCCGAGACGATAGACGCTTTGGTAGAAACCTACCGCAATCGGGCCTTGGATGTCTTCGTTCGGGGACTGAACGAGGACCTCTCGAGGCTTCTCATAATCCAGAAGCCAAAAACTCTCCCAGAGGCCTATTCTGCGTGCCTTGATATGCAGAATCTTAATTTTAGAAATAACTCTGTGCATGTACAGGCTCAAAATATTATATCTTCCCCTGTACATTATAATTTTAAAACTGAGAGAACACATCCATTTCCCTCGGGAAATTCGGGCAGGTTGGGCAGAGGCCAAATTCGTCTTGGAATACGAGATTCCAAAACAGGCAATACCCGCCGCCAAGGCTAGGCCCGAAGCCTCCAATTAAGATGGAGGTTGACCGCACCATTCAATCCAGAAATGTTAACTATATAAACCGTGCCAATCACCCAATTAAACGGGAGGCTAATTCAGATAGTTATCCCAGGAAACAACAGCGGCTGTATCATATGGTGACTGATGTCCCAGAGACTACTGAAGAACCAGGAACATCTAACTCACTAGAATCCCAAGAGGAAAATTTTATGACAGATGCCTCGTTTCCAGCGTACCATACTTAGAGTACGTTACACGAGACGGGAAAATCCTAGATTTTCTCGTAGATACTGGTGCAAATAAAAACTTTATTAAATCGAATTTAGCACCAGCGTCTTCCCCTGTCCAGAAACCCTTCTATATCAGCAGTCCTGCTGGTAAAATATTAGTAAAGAACAAAATCCGCGGTAAATTTTTCTCCTTTGTTGGCTGCGATCTAGATGTAACATTTTTTATTCTTCCGAATCTAGAGTCGTTTGATGGAATCATCGGCGACGATACTCTGAAAGAATTAAAGGCCATCATTGATAGGGAAAAGAATGAACTAATCATCAAATCGGACATACGAATTCCCTTAAAAAACAAATCGTCTGACGTTGTAAACAATTTAGTAATACTTAACAAAAATGTTTCCGAAGCCGCCAAACTTAAACTGGAAACACTCTGTAATTCTTTCAATAACTTATTCGGCCCAGTTAATAACGATAAAGTAAAAACCAATGTCAGGGCCGAGATACGAACGACGACGGACGAAGCGATCTACACGAAGAGTTACCCATATCCGGCCTGTATGCGGCAGGAGGTCGAGAAACAAGTAAATGAACTTTTAGAAGAGAACATTATTCGACCATCCAACAGCCCATACAACTCGCCAATATGGGTCGTACCGAAAAA
The DNA here is from genome assembly GCA_949824845.1 of Rhingia rostrata. Classification (NCBI taxonomy): domain Eukaryota; kingdom Metazoa; phylum Arthropoda; class Insecta; order Diptera; family Syrphidae; genus Rhingia; species Rhingia rostrata. The sequence goes on from OX463756.1 coordinate 629,926, forward strand.
ACCCAAGCCTAACGGGGAAAAGCAGTACAGAATGGTCATAGACTATAAACGTCTTAATTCTGTAACTGTCCCAGACACCTACCCTATTCCTGACATAAACAACACTCTCGCGAGTCTTGGAGATGCAAAATTCTTTACCACATTGGACCTCACCTCGGGCTTTCACCAAATAGCCATGAGGGAAAAGGATATTCCTAAAACGGCCTTTTCTACAATGAATGGTAAATTCGAGTACGTCAGACTACCCTTCGGTCTCAAGAATGCTCCGGCAATCTTTCAGCGAATGATTGATGACGTCCTAAAGGAACTGATCGGAAAGATCTGTTATGTCTATATTGACGATATAATCATATATAGCAAAACAGAAAATGATCACCTGAGGGACATTGAAACAGTCTTTTCAAAGATTGACGAAGCTGGACTCAAAATAAATCTAGAGAAAACTCATTTCCTAGACACCAGTGTAGAATTTCTTGGTTATGTAGTAACTTCAGATGGTATTCTTCCTAATCCTGAAAAGGTAAAGGCTATCGAAGCTATCCTTCCCCCAAATACCTTAAAAGAATTAAAGAGTTTCCTAGGACTCACATCATACTATAGACGCTTTATAAGGGACTATGCTAAAATTGCAAAGCCCTTAACAAACATGACTCGTGGCGAGTTATCTCAGGTAAGAGCCAATCAATCTAGGAAAGTTCCCATTAAACTAGACGACGCTGGAATCAAGGCTTTCGAAACTTTGAAACAACTTCTTACCTCGGCAGAAGTATTAGCCTTCCCTGATTTCGAAAAACCTTTTAATTTAACGACTGACGCTTCAGACTATGCCATCGGCGCTGTCCTGTCCCAAGGGGAACCAGGTAAAGATAAACCAATCTCATTTATCTCCCGTTCTCTTAATAAAACGGAAGAGGCATATGCCACAAATGAGAAAGAACTCCGTGCCATAGTTTGGGCACTCGACAATTTGAGGAACTACTTGTACGGTGCGAAAAAGATCCGCATATACACTGATCACCAACCCTTGACTTTCACGCTTAGCAATAGAAATTACAATGCAAAGCTCAAGCGTTGGAAGTCAAGAATCGAAGAATACAACTACGAGTTGATTTACACACCTGGTAAATCAAACTTTGTGGCTGATGCCCTGTCGCGACTTCGAACAGAGTTCAACCACCTTTCAGGTTTAGATTCCTCTTCTTCACGGACAGATACAGCGACAGAAACAAATACGGACGATGCAGACGAAGGACGGACACAGACCACTCGTAATACAGAAACCGCTGATGAGGGGCGAAGCGAACGAACAAATGAAGCGGAAACAGGCACTGCAGAGGAAGGACTGTGCGAGGAATCTTTCGACAGCGATGATTCCGGAACCATGCACAGTGCCGAGCAAGACGGCTCGGACTTAATACCATTCGCAGTAGCCCCGATTAACGTTTTTCGCAATCAAATAATATTTAAGATTGGCGTCGACCTTTGTTCCCACGAGGAACCACATCCTGGCTATCATCGCCATTACATCTCCACGAGGAAGTTAGACAGGTGTAAGCTTATCAAATCGCTGAAAGAAAATCTTAACCCAAATGTAATCAATGGGCTAAAAATCCCGGAGAATTTCTTAGGAATGCTACAAGATGTATATCTAGAGAGTTTCGGAAAATACAAAATTAGGGTAACACAGAGGGTAGTTGAAGACGTAGCCAACGCAGAGCGTAAATTCTGTATAATTGAAAACGAGCACAGAAGGGCTGACCGCGCTCCTAGGGAAAACAAGGAACAAATACTTGAAAAATTTTATTTTCCACAAATGATGTCCAGCATAAGAAGATTTGCTGCTTCTTGTGACATTTGTAAGGCTAACAAATACGACAGACACCCCGTAAACCCTGAATTGCAGGACACGCCTGTACCTCGCTATCCATGCGAAATAATCCATATGGACATTATGGAAATTCAGAATGAAAAATTTCTATCAGTCATGGATAAGTTTTCCAAGTTTTCCAAATTCTTTCACATTAAAGAAAAATCAGCAATTTATATAAGAAACAAGGTCATGAAAATTCTGCATTATTTTACTGTCCCATTAATTTTAGTCACGGACAACGAAAGGGGCTTCCTTAGCCCAATTGTGCTATACCTAATTAAAAGCCTAGGGGTAAAGTTGTACTTAACTCCATCACATAGAAGCGAGGTCAATGGCCAAATAGAGAGAATCCACTCTACAGTCATGGAGATATATCGATGCCTTAAGGTAGAATACCCAGAACTGAAAACTAAAGAGCTTGTCTATGTGTCTGTTGATCGGTACAACAATACAGTACATTCCATCACAAGTAGGAAACCTGTGGACGTATTCTTCAACCGGTCGCAGAGAGTCAATTACCAAAATCTTTTGAACATACGTTCAAAGATTAATAAAGACCTTCGAGGTTTAATTAAAAAGAATATGAAGGCCAGAAATCTAAGGCATAATTTGAAAAAAGTGGTCCCGAGGATATACTGCCCAGGCGACATAGTATACGTTGCTATTAAGGGCATAAAAAGCAAAAACAAGCCATTGTATAAGAAAGAAATTGTAGCTAAGAACAATCGAGTTACTGTTTTAACAGTAAGCGGCAAAAAAATCCACAAGGCTAATCTAAAAAACATAAAATAACATATTCCTTTTTCTCGCTCCCTTTTTAATTTAATATAAAAAAAAAAAAAAAAAAAAAAAAAAAAGGATAATGAAACAATTTGAAATAAATTGCATTTGTGCTATTAGCTTACTGAAATATGCCTTGGAGCTTTAGTTCTCACGAAACAAGGGGCCGGTTCACTTATATAATTATTTAACCATAATTGCGGTGGTGTTGATCCTCGTACCCTAGTAGGTTGTTTGCATTTTTACCTTACAACCAAAGCGGATAAATACGAACCTTCCGATCCGGAGTGACTACCCCGAAAATTTAATGGAGACTACCTCATCGGGCCTCTAGGGACCAAATTAATTTAAAGCACAGTAAAAAATGAAAAATGAATTTAACGAATACATGAAACATTAAGTCAAAAAATAAGACGAAATTCACATAAATGAGTAAAAGAAAAAAAGATACATACAATTGTACATGTCATTAAACTATGACTTAAATTGACCTAGATTTTAAGATAAAAATTGTATAACATAAATTTTAATAAACCTTGTTATATTGCAGATTAGTAGTTCTTTTCACTCCCATGCAGACCCTACATATATTCGCCTACGAATCTCCGATTGCGACAATTAAAGAAGGAAACGCTTGGGTGACAAATGGATTTTTTTAGATTAATACACGTTATTGACTTGACAAAATATGACGCACTCATACAAGACACTGAACATGGAAATGGATAGGTGGTTCACCTGACGCAACAGACTGGGACAACATTTTAGAGAAGCAGACAGACATTATAAAGAATAACAACCGACAATATGTAATTAACGAGAAACTGTTCGACACGACGCGAGAAGTTACAGGAAAAATTAACAAGGTAATAGACGGATACAACAATGCCATAGAAAAAGGACTGACTGACCAAATTAGACACGACTTACTTAACAAAATACTTATTCTAAAGGAAGGGGTCAATGAGATAGTAAGAGCTTGCCAAATGGCTAAGAACGGCATAGTCAACAGCAATCTATTGGACTCAGAAGAGATTAATACTATTATAAACGAACTTGAAACATTGCCTTATCAAAACGTTGTAGAAACTATTGAATACGGCCGACCTTCAGTATATGGTAACGGAACATTAATGCTATATGTCCTGTCCATACCTAAGACGGACCCAAAGGTATATCACCTGGTTACGGCTCGCGCTGCAATTAAAAACGGTAGACAAATCGACCTGGACTTTTCAAGACTTCTTATTAGCCACGACAAGACGTACGGTTTGAACGGAAAATGTCTAAATATAGGTAATACATCTGTGTGTGAAGAAAGCATCCTTGAAGAACTGCCAGAAGACTCCTGCTTGCACAGAATACTTAAGGGCGGTAATGCACTCTGCGATTATAAAACAACGAATAAAGAAATAATCGAACTGGTTGGAGAAAACACTATTTTTCTGACAAACTTCAACGGAACAGTTTTAAATAAAAATTCCTCTATTCCGTTAGTAGGTACCTACCTGATACAGCTGGACAATGACACGGTACACATTAAGGAGAAGACATACCACAGCAGAATGCTTTACAGTCCGCAGGCACTTCCGCCGGTCCTGGCCAACGTAACCAGTAACAGAATCAAACCGAACCTGGAATACGTGCATGACCTTAGCACAAGGAATATCGAGCTCATCAATATCTTAACCAAAAACCTTAACTCTTCTATTCTTACAGAAATCTTTATTGTCATAGCATTCATCACTACTATTTGCCTATTCTGGAAGAAGATTTACGGAAAGGTCAATATCCCGGAGCTCCGCCTATCCTGTCATCGAACACCAATTCCACGTCCTTTGCCACGACCTCCCCAAGCGGTCAATAACAGTAACAAAGTCCAAAGTTCATCTCCATGTCCACTAAACGATCTGCGGGACGCAGATACTTAAAGGGAGGGCAGTTATCACCATCGGTCATTAACCAGAGATATAAAAAATGCAAGCGATGCACACGCGCATCCGCTTCGCACCTTGGAATCATTCCCATGATGAAACCCAATACGAGGCTAACGAAATATATCGGATCTGCATGGGAACTGCAGATCAGCACTTTAGTTGTAGGAATATTATAAATGTATCTAGTGAAGTAAGAACATGCATTCTGGTTTCGACTCTGGTCGAGATAGTGCGCGAATAAATAATTGTAACGAAATCTTAATCCGTGTTTATTTTAAAGAAGACCAAGTTGGGTCTGAAAAATTAATTTTTTTATATTTCACCAGGACGAATTCCTAAACTTATACAATGATATTATGAAAATCTATCGTGCATACACTTTCCAGAAATTTCAACCTGTTGGACTAAAAATCTGATTTTACTATATTGTACCCTGCATCTCAAATATGAAGCCTGAAAATCCTGGCTTAATTATTATATATTATATTATAATTCCTTATTATTACTCTATGCTAATTATTTTCATTATTTATTTTCATTTCTTTCTTCTCTTACCTTATTTGAAAATAACGAAAACTGAATTCTCGCACGTTATCAAGGGTCTCCAACAAAGGGGAACGTGGGGAACTGGGATTTCCATTCTCGTGCAGATGGAAGCTTGTAATGTAATGTTACCTTTCTATCCGCGAGCTCAAATATAAATGGAATAAATTTGAATTATCCGGAACGACGGAATAGGACGCCAAAAGAAAAGAGTGTTTTTTAATTCCCCTGCGCACCATCACTAATCGATGAAAATCAGTGATTTTACTCTCGTGTGAACAGGCACATTAATCATCTTGAATTAATTGTCGTCTTGGCATATTGTTTAAAGTAAAAAGAATGGAACCCGAACCCGTCTCAAAACTAGTGCAATATTTTTCCTTCTTTATTTCGATTTAGGTGTTATAACATTGGCTTAAGGTAGATAAAAATTCCCTCTTAGATTGCCATCTAGTGACAAGTAGAAATTGCATATTTTGTTTTAATTGAAACATTCTTAGAGGTAGTACCAACATTGAAGCTACAAAAAGCATTGCTCTTTGTAATTCTTACCTGCTGTTTAGTGTTGCCAATTGCCATGGCTCATAGTATGAATATGTCCAGTCACATTCATTCAGATAATTTGCTTTGTCAGTTTGGTAAATAGGTATTGATAATTTTTAAAATTAGAATAATATACTAATCTAAGTAGTGGAAACAAGCATTTTATTTCTTTTGGTTTCAATAATATTTATATACAAGAAAAACTGTTCCATTGCGGGTCGTACTGTCATAGCCCGCCATATATGTATTTGGATCTCGTTTCTAATGTATGCACGTGCACACCGCCCGCCCGTAACATGAAGCTGGCGAGCAAAAGTTTCTGTTTTTGTGCTCAATACGTCATCTGTATGGCTTTATAATCTTAGATTTCATGTATTCATTCGTTCTTCTTCAGCATTTCTACCAGTGATAGGTAGCCATAAGAAATAAAAATAAATAATAAACATAGGTAGTCATACTCAGGCAAATTCATCATATTGCGTATAGAACAGCACCTACGGTCATTAACATTTTCTGCGGTGGTACTTAGACAAAATCCGGAGATATTGCGAAAACATTCTGCCTGATGCTTTCCTATTTTCGGATATTCAATTGGTTGTGTCAGAGTAGATTTCAACAATGAGCATGTTATGCAGTGGCTTAGTTCTTAAGTTTTTTTTAATGTAGTTTTAGTTAGTTCAAAAAAAAAAACAGGATTTCAATTTTAAATTGTTTCATAGTTAAGTTAAACTACATTCAGATAAGAAAATTAGGTAAAAATGGCTATCGTTAAATTTAGAGCCCGCTTGGACCAATAGGCCAATTGATGAATAGGCTAGTTTTTAATGAATTTTTGTCTAGTAATAAGTAATACATTTAAGAAAACAAATGTATTGAAGATGATATCTTCTTTGTGACAAAAATCAATAATTTGCACAAACAAATGAATAAAGAAGGTAGAAAACTCTTAATAGGCCGTTTATGCCAGATATTTAACTTCTATTTCGAAAGTCAAAGTGAAGAAAGTCATTCTTAAGGTGATTGTTAGGTACATGTAAGAATCACTTTCTGTAACTTTTGTAACAATAATGTTGGGGATAAACATTACTAGAATTCAAAGACAGTTGATGAATATGCTGATCCAGTTATGTCATCTATATCGTCGAGATGCCAACCTTTAAATATGCAATAAGATCGATTCGAACTAAATGAGCTATCTAGAAATTGCTAGCCACCCGCACTTGATAAACTTACAAGTGTCTTCGAATGAATTCAAATTAATTATAAAGAAGAATAAATTATTAAACGCGAAGTATTCTAATAGTAACGAATCTATCAAGCAGTCTTAATTATCACACCGAAGTACCATTCATTGCAATTGTTTATCAATGATTAGTTTTCTAAATGTGATTATTAAGTATAAGATGTAATGGAAGTTTGTTTAACTTGTACTGAAGTCAACATTTATGTTTATCGATTTCTAAATCTATTAGACTTATTTCACGGGAGGATGGGAGATAACCTGTTACACTTGTCGTCCACTTTACCCCTGAAGATGAATCTTTTGTGGTTACGGGTATCTACTATTTTGTCTTGAAGTTGAGATTTTTGTAGTCGTCCTGAAGTTGAGGTTTTTGTATTCGTTGTTTTCCTCACTACACCTTTTTTTTAAATCTAATTAAACTTAATTTATAAAAACAATATTTTAAAACAAACTTTTTGATCATTATATCAGTATGTGTGAACTGTGCGAAAGCACATTTTTAATTATAAACAAAATAAAGTATCCTATTGTGTATATTTATTTTTTATTACGTAGATGTAGCTCTACAGCTTAGTTACTTTGTCGCCTTTAAAGCCAATTAACTCAAACGGAGCTACAGACTCTAAGTCTAAATGTTATTATTATAATATAGTGAATATTCATGTGTGTACTATAAAATCCTTTTGCCTAGCTTGCAGGTAGGTGGTCTGATTATTGTTATTATTGAATTGTTGGCGATTATTTCAGCCATGTTCTCAGCGACTTCTGGCCGATATGTGCTTATTTGACGTATGACGTTAGGGGTGTTTTAGCGAGTGGCGCGATTGTTGGTGCAATGAACTGCCACTAAGAAGGTCTGGGTTCGATTCTCGGCGGTAGCAACACCCAAAATAATTTTCACTGGCCCTCCTCTCATAATGATATGACAAATCAATCAAGTAGTATCAAAGAGTATAGAACTGCATAGAGTACGCATCACAGCTAAAAATTTTGTAAGTGTTTCTGACGCGGCCAGTAAGTGCGAGGGGAAATTTGGTAGATCGTATGCGTCGGCAAGGCTGTTATTTGATGCGCACTCTATGTTGTTCTATAATCTTTGGAAGTGTCAATTTTCAAGAAAATATTATCTCAAATTCGCCGTTCGTAGTCGGCATAAAACAGGAATCCCCGCCATAGTGCTAGAAGCACATACTCAAACATGAATGGCTGCGAGAAAAGCTCGGTCCTGGATACTAAAGAGCCTTTTGCGCCAAAAATGTTTATTTTCTAAGATTGAGTTGGGATATCTTACGCAACGAACATTTAACGGAAATTTAATCTTGAGTGGCAACGGGCCCACTGTGTATTTTAACAACTAAAGTCATCTGACTGTGAGTAGGCGACCCAATCTTCAAATACTAAATAGCAGATTGATTGGATATTCTTGTTGAGAATCGTTGACTTGCTTTGGAAAATTCTCACGAAAACACACATATACTCAAAGCAAAACAACCTCATTCACTGTTCAATTCAAATACTCACTTCTTAAAAAATATCTATTCACAATAAAGTTCTAAAAATCAATCCCCTTAATAATATACCCCTGAAAACAAGCCTATGATTTAGTTTCGTGAAACTTTCGAACATCACAAATAAGCTTTACTTCTTCTATCTTCAGACAGGTGGCCGTTGGGATAACTTTCAAAACTTTTAATTTTTATTAAGCTCAGTTCCTGGTCACGATTTATAATTGACCCGGCCTTGGGCCTTCGCTAGTGAAAATAATAAGTATTAACAAGGTAAGTAGAGCTAAGCCCTTCCCGTCTTAAAATTCATTTAAAATTACTACTTTTTTATTTATTATCATCCCCACCATTCTGCACCCGCCCTTGAGTGTTGCATTATTTGCCGCTCAAGTTTTCATTTAATTATATTCTATGTCGATTGTTCTGCAGTATTTGCTCGAAACGACCACCTAGAAGAAAAAGAAACCCTTACTCATTCCACTTGGCATTGCCATAAGTCAGCGTATTTCACGCTTAGACAACACTTACAACAACACTACAAAGCTGGTGCTATGCTTATGGTTAACAAATCACCCAATATAAATGCTACATGGATATAGATGTAGGTATACTTCACGTGCCAAGGTGATTTCCACCTCTCCGCAACAGCACTCAGTTGTTGCTCCATTATTTATACTGGTACTTGCATTTTCTTCGTCGTGTGAGTAATGTCAAGGGGATCATTCGTTTCATCAGGAGACAACTGGAAAGTCTTGTGACTACAACATATTGCGATAATGAGTAAACATAAATCTTGAGGAAAGGACTCTGGCTCTGCGCTGCATTTGCATATGTTTCCTGAGAGAAATGTAGGTGGAGTCACCAAGGAATGCACTTAATGGAGTTCAATATGATTCCAATGATGTCATTGGAATCGCGCACTATTAAATTATAGCATATGCGGTAGGAAGAGAGTTTGCTACCTATATTTCTGTAGGTTATCCATCCAAACTGTTATACCCAAATGCTTGAGCTTTACTGCCCACAATTCATCACGTCTTATTTGGTTTCGTTCCTGCCTAGCTCTTTGGAGAATTTGCTTAAGAAAGGAAACATTTTCCCCATCCCGATTTCATAGCTGAAAGTCAGATGAGGTAAAACGTAGACGTATGTAGAGCGCATGTGAGCAGTACCATACCAGTAATCATTAGAATGAAAATGGAACGCGTGTACTTTATGAACAACAATGGCATACTACAGACTATACTTGGTACAGTGGAGCAGTAGAGATGGAAAATTTGGTCACTACAGTTGGGTTTTAAGGATTTATTTGTAATGTGCTGTTGTTTAATGGTGTGTGTACTATTTTTGTAGACCAGGTTGCATTTCTTATGGCATAATTTATATGATCCACTCTTTAAAAGACATACGTTTCCTCATTGTGGGATGGAGTAGTTTCATACAAGGTCCCATTTACTTTCTCATTGTTTTCAAACTCTTATACGTAACGAAAGTGTACGTGGTGATATTGGAGATGTTTTGATCTGAAATAGTTTGCTCAGATAACCTCAGAATAATAGGTCATACCTTTCAAATTGAAAAGGGTTTTAGCAATTAAAATACAATAGTGTTCAGTTAAATCTACAATTGCAACTGAAATATTAGGAACATCTTTAATTAAATTAATATTAAATTAATTAAAAAAGGCAATACAAATAAAGGGAAACATTTTATTAGAGACTCTTTGATCTATAAATTACCGTTAAAACTCGACACAGGTTTGTAATTTAAGCGAAACATTTTATTTTAGCGAATAAAGAAGGTTATCTTAGTATATGTTCTAATCGTTTTTAACAAAATTTTGGATATATGTTGCATGTCAATAAATAACTAATACCATATAATATACCGCTATGTGAAACATCAAATATCCTATTTCATTACATATTATGTATGAACGTCTCCTAAAATGGCTTACGTTTTTGTTAAGAAAAAATAAGAATAATAATATTGTCCAATTTCCAAAATACATACTTTTTTTTTTTAAATGGGCAAAAAGTTACGGACTCAGTGTTGCGATGGTAAGAGCGATGAACTGCGGCGTAGAGGGTCTGGGTTCAATCCCCAGCCGTAGCAAAATCTAAATGATTTTCACTTGCCCCTTCTATTATGATGATCTGACGAGTCATCCGAGTAGTATCAATTGTCAAAAAAAGCTAATCACAACTTCGGACTCGGCATACAACAGGAGTTCCTGCCAGTAGTACACACGCGCACGTGAATCGTTGCGCAGTCACAAGCATGCGCAATCCCGCTTCCTCAACACACTCTTCATGCTAACTGCGCAGTAATCAATAATCATTCATGTGTTTATCTCTGATTGACACACATCGTTATTTTTAATGTGAAAATGTACTCTCTGATGGATTTTTTTACGGTAACAGCGCAATTTCAAACTCACACTACACATGCATATAGTGTGTATGCAAGAAAATATCAAACATTTCTGAACTCACTCATGACGCATGTACAATCGTACATTCAATCATACACTCTCAGTTTGCATGCGGAATCACTATATTGCGCATGCATGCCACGTGTAATGTGTGTCAATTTTATTATATGGTTGTCCAGTATGGGGAAGTGCTGCGAAATGTCATATAAAAAAATTACAAATTTCACAAAATAAAGTGTTAAAAATTATGCTCAATCTTCCTTGGCATCATTCCACTTTTGATCTGCACAAAAGAGCGGATGTTGAATTGATTTCTGAAAGGATTCGGAAACTCACGAACAATTTTAATAATAAATGTGATATTGCTGAAAATCCCCTCATAAACCAACTTTATTTATCTGGGTTAACTTAAAATATATTCAAAAATGTCTAATATTATATTTCGTCTGCGTTTCTTTATAATTTATTATTTTTGTAATCATTTGTTATTATTTGTTTATTTATCATTTGTCTATTAAGGTTTGTAATACTATTTATTTTATGTTAATTTATCTTATTCGTTTTTATGTTAAATTGTTATTTATTAAACAAATATTATTATTATACTCACCCATGTTTTCGTCTACTAACACATTATTAACTAATTTTTGTATTATATATTTATTTTTTATCTATTATTTATTATTAATTTATTATTAATTTATTAATTCATTTATTTAATTATTTGTTTGTTTATTTATTTATTTGATTTTTATTTATTTATTTTTATTTATTTATTTATATTTATTTATTTATATTTATTTTTTATTTTTTGTATCATTTGTATTTATTTATTAATTTATTTATTTGTTTGTTTATTATTTATTTATTATTTATTTATTTATTATATAATTTATTTTTATTATCTGATTATATTTTATTAACTTATATTTGTTAATATAAAAAGCATTCCTTGAATATTCATAAAATTCTAAATTATGTATATTAGATATTCCTTCCTTTTTTTTTACTCAAATAAAGGTTTATTCGTATTTCTCCTTTAAATTAAATTTGTAATTGCTTGTAAATCATTTTGAAATGTAAGATAATATCTCAGAAGTAAGATAATACTTGTCAAATCTCTGAATTGTAAAACGTTCGGTCACAGGCTTTGTAAAAAAAAATTATCACGAAATAAAACATATTATTATTATTATTAAAAGTGTGGAAGTTATCATTTAAGTTGTAGATACAAAAAAATGATCATTACCTATAAATAAAATCTTGGTTTTTATAATGTTCATTTCCGATCAGAAACAATGTGAATTTTAAAAATGTTTAAACTCGGTGAGCCATATGCGAATAGACCTATAAATAGATATACATACATATATGTACCAATTACTCCCATAGGATATGGTACTTGTTTCCTCAGGCTCCATGGAAACTGTAAAATGGTGTTAAAAAATATGTGGTATGTATTGTTGTTGGCAAATTAAAAAAAATATACAAATCTGGTGCAAAACAAAGTAAAAGATAACTAACGACATCAAGCCAATTTCGATATCTAATCAGCCCAGCAATACATTTACTGGCTATAACAGAATATAAGTCAATGATGATCTGCTGGTAATAGATAATAGTAGACATGAAATAAATATGTTTTCTTGGAGTCACAATTAAATCATTCAAGTTGGTACTTTGGTATACAATATCATAGGGTAGTAGGTACACAATTGAGCAACTTCAACATCTTTGATGACAAGACTTGAAAGTTCGAAGTTTTTAAGGTAATTTTCCGGCGAAGAATAAAACATTGTATGGCGTAGATAAAAAGCAAAGTACATTTTAAGCAAACTCCTTATTTCCATTTTAAGGGCCGATGTTGAATGTGAACCACACCTAAACGTTAAGTTTTGTTTTGCATTTCATTTGACATTTATTATTTTCAGACTAACTCAATTCGAACCATTAACCATGAACACAATCCAGCAACGCGTTAAAGTTATTCAGGCTTATTTTGAAAATGGGCGTTTAAATCCAAACGCATATAGTGCACTTCGTGATTTTTTCGGTCAATTTAATCGCCAAAATGTGCGTACAATCGGAAAAATCATGCAAAAATTTTACCAAACCGGTGGTGTGAAAACACCAGTACATGCTCGTACTGCGTACTGCAGAAAATATTGCTGCTGTTCGCTAAGTGTGGCTGAAGAGCCGTCCACCACAACTCGTCGTCGTGCCCAACAACTGCACCTCTCATGTTCGTCGTTGATGAACAATATGCATAAAGACTTCCATTTACACGCTTACAAGGTGCAATTGACTCAAGAACTAAAGCCTCTTGATCAATTCAAGCGTCGTCAATAGTCAGAATGGTGGCAAGAAATGGCAACAGTGGATGATGAATTTTCGAAGAAAATCTTCTTCAGTGATGAGGCACATTTTCACCCCTGTGGATTTGTCAATAAGGAGGATTGCCGCATTTGGGCGAATGATAATCCAAGACTGATTGTCGAAAAACCAATGCACCCACAAAAAGTGACTGTTTGGTGCGGTTTATGGGTTGGCGGCATCAAGGGGCCGTTTTTTTTCCAAAATGAGGCCGGTCAGGCAGTTACTGCTCACTATCGTGAGATGATAACGAACTTTTTATGGCCCGAATTGGAAGACATGGATGTGGACAATATGTGGTTTCAACAGGACGGTGCCACTTGCCACACAGCTAACGAAACAATGGCTCTTTTGCGCGACAAATTCAATGGCCGTGTTATCTCACGTGGTGGCGATGTCAATTTGCCGCCAAGATCATGTGATTTGACACCGTTGGACTTCTTTCTTTGGGGTTATTTGAAAGAAAAGGTGTACGTTGATAAGGCAGCAACAATTTAAGAGCTAAAGGATGAGATAATTTGGCACATTAACGGCATAGAACCTCAATTATGACTCAGCGTTATAGAAAATTTGGACCATCAGATGGAGGTGTGCCGCCGAGGTCGTGGCGGCTATTTGGTGATATATTGTTCTATATATAATTGAACCATACCAATATTAGCGTAATAAAAAGAAATGACAATAATTTTCTAAATAATTTGTGTTTTATTCAAGATTAACATTGGCCCTTAAAATTTAACCATTTGGGAGTTATTTTTATAGAGTACATGGGCAGTACCTCAAATTTTTTGCTTTGTTCCAATTTTCGTTTACCTATTGATCCTCGATTTACCATTTCGTCTGACTGAGGAGTTTGCATGTTTGCCCTTTAAAAAAGTCCACAACTTTTAACTTCTTTCTCGACGGACTGGTAAATAGTTTTTTTTACTGCTCTACCTCTTGCGAAAGTGTGATAACACTGTCATGAGAAGCTTCTCAAATTTTCGGTTCCGATTTGGAGTTAAAAAATGAGGTCATTTTCTTCGCAGCAGGTATATATACAATTTAATTTATAGTTAAGATTTATATACATTTTTATGTTTTGTACTCGGTCGATAAGATTTCGAATTTTTATAACATATCCCACAGGGATAGTTTTGAAATTGAGTTTGTAGCATAGATATATAATTTCGCTATATATACCTCAAAGTATATGGATCGACTCTGAATCGCTAGCTGAGTCGATCTAGCCATGTCTGTCTTTCCGTCCGTCCGTCCGTCTGTGTGTCACCGATTTTTGTGCCTTTAATTCTAAGTTGGAGTTTTGAAATTTGGTATATAGACTCTCTATCCGAAAAAGCAGAAAAACTGTAAAAATTTTAAAAAATATGATTTTATTTAGAAAGCTATAAAATAATTTGTTTTTGCCAAAAATCTTATAACTCTATCACGTTTTTTCCTAAATCAACTTCAATATTTTGTATACAACCTAATACTTGAGGTTAAGTGGTTATTTTAAAAAAGATCGTTTAAATAATTGAACCAAAAACTAGCAAAGGAACAAACATTTTCAACACGCATCAGATCAAATTTCTCGACAGAAGCCTTATATGCTCACTCACAAAGATAGAAATTGATGTTACTACAGACAGCTATTTCTTTGAGCTCGAGGACAAAACTTATGAGCAATTACCGAAGTACGAAAATCGTATTTTCAAATATAATCTTGCCCGATTAAAAAAAATGTATCCCTTGAAAACAAATATATCAACTGTAGCTGTACAGTTGATACATTTGTTTACTTCAGAAAATTCTGAGAAAATACCATGATATCGTTTTTCGTTTGGGGCGAACAATTCATTGGTTCCTACAGCTTTGATTGGGTTTTGAGATTTGTTTTTTTTATAATCCTCAGAAAGAATGGGCATGTAAGGCGAATGGACACCAATGGCTCCGGTTCTTCGATTCCGAAGGAGGGGCCTCGCCAACTTAAAACGACAAGCAATTGTCCAGCAACCCATTGATCTGATGACAAAGATAATATCTTGTTCGAGATTGGATAAACAAATCGAAGGAGACCCTTTTTATGAACATACATATAAATTAATTTAACACCAAAGTAATATCACTACCTATTTCTTCTTTAAAATTATAAAAGCTTCATGATTTTTTTACTTCGAAGTGGAAGAAAAATTAGTTTGTACTTACCAGTGTTAAGATACTTGTAAACAAATATCTACAACTCTAACGTGTACATCTTATAGATATTACTTGCGTTATTTACATATTTGTATTCAATAGTAGAAAAGCAAATAAAATATTCCGAAAATCCTCATTTCTAAATCAGAAATAATCGATAGGTTTGTAACGAATTACCTGTTATGGGTGCTTTATGCAAATGTACGATAAAAGTGGATGTGATATTTCAATCATATTTGGGTAGATTGACCCAGCACACACGATATCTTTTGAAATTTAATATGTTGTCCAATGTAACATGTGGCTACATATTGCATCGGTAACCTTACCACTGCAATCGTTATTGACAAACAGACGTTCGATCATACATTCCAAAGGCAAGCTCAAACCGACCTGCATTTGTGTTTCGTTAATAACTTTGTCATAGATTCAACTACTTCATATATGCTCTATGTATGAAAAACTCAAATTTGTAATTATGTTTATACAGCATATGTGACTTTGATGAACACATTCACCATTTGCATTTTAAGTACAAATTGAAAAGAGCTCCTTTCAAGTGGTAAAGAAATTCCTGTGAATTGACATGTGTATTAACATTTGGTTTCTAATCACAGTTTGACACCCTTTTGTAAAGCTATGTGTGATATTCTAAA
This sequence comes from Rhingia rostrata, assembly GCA_949824845.1. Classification (NCBI taxonomy): domain Eukaryota; kingdom Metazoa; phylum Arthropoda; class Insecta; order Diptera; family Syrphidae; genus Rhingia; species Rhingia rostrata. The sequence goes on from OX463756.1 coordinate 645,988, forward strand.
TGCAATTAATTGTCGAAGACCAATAAAATGTAAGACTATGTGTAGCTGTGTCGAAAATATTTGTTTACTTCTTTATAAGCAAATATTCTTTTCAATAAAATATATAAAATCCAGTTTGTACATACTAACATTAATAACTTTTTAGAGCACCTACGAGTCTATATTACTTTTGATTATTCTAACTATTTTTATTTAAATCATCAAATTCTTCAATACCCGTTATATGATTCTACCTTTATCTTAAAGCCCAACAAACAATTTCGACTCGATAAAGCACTATCAAAGCTACTTCCCCATTAGCAATATTACCTGTATGAAGTCTTATGAAAAATCATTTGGCGCTCTTTTAGGAACTAATTCGCTTTTGTAAGACTCCTTTAAATACTTTTACAGAAAAACTTGTTTTGATTGTAAAAAGCCTTACAGAAGCAAAATATAGGCTTCGCAAAAGGTATTTCCGAAAATATTTATAAGCATTACCGAAAACAGTTGCAATCCTTCCCGAAGTTGGAAAATAACATAATTTTTTATTAATTTCTTTTGTTTTAATATTTTGTTATTTTTCATTTTCATTAATTTCAATTTTAACCTCTTAAAATTAAAATCGAATTCGTTATTATAAAAGTATTGTTAAAAGCAACCTTACAGACATTATATCATCATTACTTAGGTTATGCTTGAAATAACCTTACTTAGGTTTCTACCCAAACAATCGACTGCAAAAATGCTCAACCTCCCACAACTACTATATAAGGTCTACAGAATTACTTGCTTGTGGAAATTAAATTTGATTGCCTTATAGAGGAATAATTGTAAGTGGAGATCATGTTTAGTATTATACAGTCGGGCATTTTGTTTTCTTTATGGTAAATTAAATTAAATTTAGCTTTAAAGTCAATATCTCGCTATGTTTAGTAGCGTTGATGAAAAATCATACAAATTATTTTTGCTTTTCGCATTTGTAGCAATACCTAAAAACTAGTTTTAGCCTAAAACATTCTGCTGCATGAATGCCTTCACTGATTTTCTTGAAACTCAGTGTTCCAATTAATAATTAAAGTGGAACGCAGTTCCTAAATTTTTCACTAAGGGCCCAGTTATAGCTATCATTGAAAACCCTCATTGGACATTTTATTTTATTAAAAGAAAATTTCCAATAAGGGTTTTCAATGATAGCTATAACTGGGCCCTTACTTCACTAAAATAAATCTTGATCAGTAAAAAATAAGAAGCGATTTTCTGCGAAAAATAAAATTAGAAATTAAAATATTTTTAGATAATCATGTTTTAGATTCATAAGCTTTGATTTGATACCAACTCGCCAAGGATTGAATTTATAAAAAAGCCGCAAGAAGTAAAAACAAATTCCAATGAGGGTTTTCAATGATAGCTGTAAATGGGCCCTAACCCTCCTGTCATAATAATCTGAGTTGCAGGGGAAACAAAGAAGAATTCCCCTTTTGTATGGATTGTAATTTTATAATTTTGGCAAGAACAGACACCAATTCAACTTACAAAGAACAAAACGAATCATATAATTATTATAATATAGACACCAAATTGGTAATCACCCCAGATAAAATCATATACCTATACACAAGAAAACAATTACATTATATCAAATATTTTGCAATTAATTAATATACTTAATGGCTTATGATTTATACCTTTATGTACTTAGAAGTATTAATTCTTCATCAAAAACCAAGTATAATGTTCTTACAATTGGCTGTACTACACTATTCTGTTCTATTAAATTTATTGTCCAATATCATAATTTCATTACCTTTTGTATTAATGAATGGAAACAATTTTTTATCATCCTGAGAAAATATCTATCTATCTAAAATCTCATAATACTATTACATAATATGAATTATTGTCTAATTCAGTTATAGGCATTTGAATAGTGTTTATGATCTAACAGTAAATATCCAATTCGAAATTTGCAGAACCACACGTTCAATTGGTTTCCAAAGAGTTGAGGTGACATAATTACCACTCAGATTCGGCATAAGATATGTTGCATGAAAAAAGCAAAAGGGGTAAGGGGTTTCAATTTCTGCCTTTATTTTTCATTTATTAATAAACCACAGTTCTTGCGTTTTATTACTTTTGCTGAAAATATTATCTTGGGATGAAACTTGAAAGTGAATATTGAGGCCTATTATCCTATGCACATGATATGTTAGGTAATACATTTTGAACGACCCAAACCCAGATGAGGCATAAAACGCACATAGGTTTGCGTGGGCCCTAAGCGAAGTTCACAGTATAAAAAACGGCTTTCTTAGGTGAATCGTACTTATACATACGCTGTAAATTAGTGCAGTATGCAGTTCAATGTGAACGCGACCTTTTTAAGAGTACCGTTATTGGAGTTTAAAAAAACCTAAGTTTAACACTATGTTGAGAGAATTATTTTAACTAAAACTGTTATATGAATGTTGCATAATTTTAAAGCAGTTATTGGACCGATATCATTTTGTAACTAAAAATCTGCTCAAGCATTCAGCCTCCTGGTTCACACACATGGATGGGACACAATATTTAATAGGGATATCCTAATACCTGTCTTTGGTGGACTCATCTGAAAAATCAAATTTTCAATATTATTAAAGCTACAAAACATCTGCACTTTGGCGATTGTATAAATCTACTTTTATATGCAACCATAAAATATTTAATTCTTGAAATGCTCATACTGATTGGCGAATCGTCCGAGTTGGTTTCTTAACTGTGGGTTTGTCCAAGTTCATGCATAATTTATAATCGATTGATTTGCTGCGAATGCGGAAAGTCAACAGACGGAGTAGAAATCAAAAAGAGAAAGGGCAGACCCTTGCTGCATTAACAAGACCATAAATCAAAAGTTGGAAATAGTTTTTATCTTGTTTTTCCAAATAATTTGTTTTTCAATATAAATATTTTTTTTTATTAATTTCAACTATTGTAACCATAAGATCCGAATTGACACGACTTTTAAGATGTTAAAAGGATATTTGTCTGCGTCTGCGACATATCTAGTCACAGGCTGGAAGCGAAAACAAATAGTAATTCGAATTTTTGTAGAAAAGGTAAATTTTAAAATTCATTTATTTCTCAATTGCTTAGTTGAATGAAATTGGAAATCAATGCTACTTTTTAAATTTGCAGAAATGACTTATAACAAGTTTAAGCCTTGTAGTCGTTTTAACGGAATTTCAGTTTTGGCCAAAGTCGAAAAAAAACGTTTAAGAAACAGATACATAGCAAACTGCAGTCTAGTTTCGGTGAAAAAGCTTCTTGTATTTATCCTTTTAATCAATTTACCCTAAGCCTATTTTTTACTCTATTTTCTCTTTACATTAGAAATACACAATTTTTCAAAACTTTTTGTGGCACTTCGAAACTAAAATTTGTCTAAATACTTGGGTAATGTTGAGCATATGTATATACCTTAGATACTTGTTAGCTCTATGTACTAAAGATATATGTAGATTTATTTATAGAAGAGTTCATTTATAGATTACTTCCCTATAGCGTTTATCCCATAAATAAAAATGGAGTATCTGCCATTTAAAAAAAAATGCTCATTTTCATACACTTTTAATTGGTGCTTGTTACATTTAAAATAAAACTAAACCACTAAATGTCTAAAAGCGTTCATTATTATGGTCTTCCGATATTAATTCGAACATCGTAATGAGGCTCTTTTTATAAAAAAAATTCCATCAATATATAAAACATTCAAAATGGCGTATGCGTATGCATTTATGTTCAAAAATGTATTTCACAGTATACAATCTAATTTTACTACCCCGTTGCGAGCGATAAAAGATAGGACCACGTTTAATTAGATCAAAGAACGTAAACCTACGATAAAAGTTCAATCCCAATGCATTTTAATCCTATTACGCAAACAACCTACACCGGGCTCTATTCAACATTTCTTTTTGCAAATCGATCCAAATTGTAAGTTCGTTTGAACAGGGAAAACCGTCTATCCCAAGCAAATAAAGAGTCAAGCTGCAGAACGTTTTAACCGGAAATGCAATTAACGTGCCTTTAGTATTTTTGCAATTGTACCCCATTTAGGAATTCGAATTGTTCCTTGCCGTTTGGCAAAGATTTTAAGTGTTACAAATTTGGAAATCGGTCTGGAACCCCGCATTCCATCAGATGCTTTGGGATTGCAGTAATCCTTTTTCGGATAACAAATCATCTGTAAATTTGAAGTGGAATAATTGTTTTCATTGTTGTTGTCGAACGAATCACAGTTATTAATTTATCAGGAAAGCAATTTCCACAAAACAGACTGGCGACGGCGGCGAGTGCTTCTGATGTGGCCACAAAAGAAGTGACAAATAATAGTAGCCTCATGGTGGAATTGGAAGGTATTGTCATAGTAGTCGTTGTACTATATACAAGTAGAAGTACCTACCTGACATAAATATTTCAATTTATCCAGACGATGTTATGGTATTTCATTATTTTACTGGCCAGGTGCCAGAATGCTTAGTCCGAGTCTTACCTACGTATCTCTCCTGCGCTCAGGTTGTGTCATATTCGAATTCGAATGAAATCCTTGAAATTGCTCATAAATTCTACGAAAGTTGTGTGTCTGTACTATATAAGCACAAGTTGAAAATCCACAATACCATTCGCTTCATTGATATCGATCTCCGACTATGCTCAGGGACATTGCTGCAAGTTGTACTCTCATAAACAAAAGAATTTATTTCTGAAAATTTCAAGGACTACGATTAAGATGTGGTTTGGTGGCATTGTTACCCATTGTAATGTCCAAGCTCCTTAATTCCTGATTTAAGTTTTCTTAATTCCTCCTTATGCTAAAAAAAATAAATTCAAAGAGTATTTATTTATTTATTTTAATTAAAATAATATAGATACAAGTAAGGAATACGACTCCATTCATAAGAACTCTGACGTTTGCAGCGATCGATTCCTTGAAGATAATTTTCGGCTACATGTTCATTGTTCATTCATATCCACCAAAAATTTGACAACTTTGTATTCTATATGTTCCTGAGTTCTTTAGTTTGTCCAGCTGTATGGAATAGAAACCATCTTCTTGGAGCCACATATTCCACTAATTCAAGTCGAACTTCATTAACCGTAATATGGCAATTATTAACATCAAAGAAAAAATATGGCCCAAATGAAATCCACACCATGGTCAAATTTAGTGGATCTATTTGCCTCTTGACGATGATGTTCGTTTGTTGCTATTCAATAAGGGAGGGATATTTTTCTTATTGACTATCATAAATTCACAAGAAATTCACGGAGAAATTTCGGTGTTAAAAAAATTGATCTTGTAAGCGTGTCAATATTTGTGCGTAAAACTAAGCTAAATGTGAGAGATTCCCAATTCGGACGAACATTACACCCCGTATTGGCATGGTGCCAATCGCAGTCATCAAATATATAGTATACTGAACTAGATATATATTCATGCAATGAAATGCCTTGCTGGTTACCATCTTAAGACTGCCAAACTGGAAAGTGTTATGTTTGAATGATAGGTAAATGAGTTTCTCAATTTAAATGATTGAGAGCGATAAAAATATGATAGTGCTCTACTAATGTAATGAAATTTTTGGAAATTGTTGGAATCTTATGGCAATCGGATCAATATATAAAGATATAGTTTTGGTGAGAAGCAACATTCAAGATCACAAATCTTAAGTTCGTTTTTCTTGCGCAAGGCGTTATGGCACAATAAAATTAAAATTTAATATCGTATCATTCTAAAAAAAATTGATAAGGACTAAAAAATTTATAATTATTCATTATTGGTTTTACTTAGACAGGAGCCCTGTTAATTATTTATTTATTCATACACAGTAAAATATATATTTCTTCTTAAAAAATCAGCACAACCTTTAACAGTATTTATCAAAATTCTTTATGTCCAAGGTCAACTTGACAGAGTACACCAACTATCTCTGGCATTATTATAATTTACCATTATTTGAGTTATAGTTGAACATTAAATTTTTAAATCAGATTTGTAAATGGAAAGGTATTCTCATGTACCTACACATATGCCCATTCAGGAATAAGTAAACGTTGGCAAAAGAAATGTTTCACATGGCCTACACAAATAGGCTTTGAGACGTGAACACAAATGTGACAGGATAATCGTTTTATCGTTCAGGTGGTAGCTAGGACCCAGCATATACCCTCACTATATTTTTTTCTTTTTTTTTTGAGAATTTGTCTTCCTCCTTTGATGTACGAACTTAATCTCATTTGAAAGTGCAATGAAAGAACGTAGGAGTATGTTATCATTGAATCATTGCAGCTACAAAAATGAGTGTATGACAGAGTTGGAAGTAGAAGTTTTTAGCATTTTTAACATTTCAAAATTAAATATTTTAATAGGTATCTAATCTTTAGTTTTCAATAAAGTTATTGAAACAAAATTTTAATGTCAAAATATCTGAAAAAATTGAAAATTTTAAGAAATATCAAATTATTTACTAAATTATGAACATAAACATTTATACTCATACATTAAAGTTGTGCGCGCCACAGGCGAGGTCTTCCTCTACTGCGTCCGACTTCTGGCTGGAAATTGAAGATTCAACGAGGCGGAGTATTGGTGTCAATTCATTCTACATGTGCTAGCCATCTTACGTCCAATGCGGAGTTTTTTGACCAAGGGCATGTCGCTGTACAGCTCGTATAGTTCTTGGTTGAATCTTTGTCTCCATAGCCCGTCAACGCGAGCGGGTCCGAAGATTTTTCGAAGAATTTTCCTCTCAAATCGACCAAGGATTTCTTCATCCGCTTTTGAGACGGTCCATGCTTCAGCGCCGTAGAGCAGGACCGGGATGATCAGGGTCTTATATAAGATCTCCTTAGTAGTTCGAGTGAGGTCATGTCAATATCGTCGGCGAATGATAGTAGTTGTACAGATTTTTGGAAAATTGTGCCTCTGGTGTTGGCTCGTGAGCTTTGCACAATCCTCTCAAGAATCAGATTGAAGAAGTCACATGACAGCGCATCGCCTTGCCTAAATCCTTTTTTGGTATCGAATGTGTCAGTGAGGTCGTTTCCGACCCTGATGGAGCAGTGAGAATTCTCCATCGTCATCCTACACAAACGGACGAGTTTGGGCGGTATACCAAAACTAGACATGGCTCTGTATAGTTCGTCTCTATAAATGCTGTCGTATGCGGCTTTGAAATCGATGAATAGGTGGTGGGTATCGATTTGGACTTCTTGGGTCTTTTCCATTATCTGCCGAAGTGTGTAGATTTGATCGGTTGTGAACTTTCCTGGCCTAAAACCACACTGATAAGGGCTAATCAGGTTGTTGGTAAACGGTTTCCGGCGTTCACATATTAAGGCAGAGAGAATTTTGTATGCGATATTGAGGAAACTTATGCCTCTGTAGTTGGCGCAGTTTAGAGGGTCTTCTTTCTTGTGTATCCGGCAAATGATGCTGAGGTTCTATTCTTCAGGCATACTTTCTTCCGACCAGATTCGGCTTATGAGTTGGTGGATGTTACTTACCAAGTCATCTCCGCCGGCTTTATAAAGATCGGCGGGAAGGCCGTCATTTCCGACAGCCTTATTAAGCTTCAGTTTAGATATTGCTATCCTCACTTCACTAAGGTCGGGTGGTTATCAGCTTTCGCTGTCGTTGCCAATATTAAATGGTTCGTTCTGCCTGACAGCGGAATGTTGTTCGTCATCGCCGTTTAACAGTTTGCAGAAGTGGTTCTTCCATATCCTCAGTATCGACTGTGTCTCAACTACGATATTTCCTTGTTCATCTCGACAGGATTCTGTTCGAGCCTTGTATCCTTGGCTTTGGCGTTTTACACTTTGGTAAAACTTACGAACATCTTTCCTGGAGTGGCACCTCTATATATCCTCAATCGCGCGCTTTACTAGCCCTTTTTTCTTCTTTCTGAAAAGCCGGTGTTCTTCCATTCTTCTCTGCCTATAGAGCTCAACGTCAGCTCTCGTCTTCACTTGCAGCTTAGCCTTGTAGGCCTCGTTCTTGGCTGCTAGCATCTGTCGGCATTCCTCATCAAACCAGGGGTTTCTTGTAGGTGGGCGCGAGAAACCTAGCACATCAGTCGCGGCTGATCTAATGGCTTGTTGGCATCGTTGCCATAGTTCTTCGAAATTCGATGCTGGTGGTATGGTGTTAATCGAGAGGTTTAAGGATAAGTGTTGCACGACGGGCTTGGCGGTCTCTTGCGATTGCAGTCTTTCGAGATTACATTTTTTTACAGTATTTCTGGATTGTTGTGGCGGATATCCGCATTGCAACAAGGACGTCGTCCGAGTCGATGTTAGCTCCTCTGAATATTCGGACATACAAAATACTGGATGCGTGCCTCTTGTCTATCGCTATGTGATCAATTTGATTGACCGTTTGTTGATCGTTGACCGCCATGTCCCCTTATGGATAACGAGGTGAGGAAACCGTGTGCTGGCTATAGTGGCATTTTGTTCCGTAGCGAAGTCAATCAGCCTAAGTCCGTTACCAGACGTGTTGTCGTGTAGGCTATGTTTTCCGACAATACTGCTATAGATTTCTTCTCTTCCTACCTTTGCGTTAAAATCTCCCAGCGCGATTTTAACATCGTACTTCGGTAGTCGCTCATAGGTTTTATCAAGGAGCTCATAGAAGCAGTCCTTAGCTATATCTTCTTTTTCCTCCGTTGGGGCGTGAGCGCATATAAGGCTAATGTTGGCGAATCAAAGCCAATCAGAGTCTACCCTCGTTCTACAACACCCAACCATCGTTGGAGTCTATAGGCGGAGAAACAAAGCGGTGGTTAAAAAAGGGCGATCGAGGTGATGTTGAATAAAGAAACTGTTGACATATTAGACTGTTTTAATTTGTTATCATTGAACATTTAAAGCTTAATGTTCATTTATTTTAGCTGTATATATCGTAAATAGTCAATCGGTAATCTTAAATTCAAATCACGTTAATACTCCAAATAAAAAAAAATGTTCACCAAAAAAAAATATTTCTAAATTTTAAATTTTCTTAAACAAATCCTAATGGAGTTTTACTAAAATGATATTAGTTAATGCTAAAGGGTTTTTCAATAAGAGCGCTACAAAAATGTTTTTCTTAAATAAAACGAAAACGGATGCCATTATGCATGGAACTCGATTTCTTTTGCATGGCCACCACAGACACGCTTGCAGAAGTCCAGACACTGAACCCAATTTTCGACGGTTTTCAAGCATAAATCGGCCGATACTGCTGCAATTTCAATTTCACTTTCGATATTCGTACGAAGTTCATCAATCCTCGCTGGCTTCTTGGCATAGACCATAGACTTAACGTAGCCTCACAGGAAATAGTCTAACGGAGTCAAATCGCACGACCGAGGCGGCCAAGCGACTGGACCATTTCGTGAGATAACACGTTCTCCAAACTTGGTTTCCAATAAATTGATTGTGGCATTCGCTGTGTGGCTTGTGGCGCCGTCCTGTTGGAACCACATGTCCTCCAAGTCCATATCATTCAATTGGGGCCAAAAATATTCGGTTATCATTGAACGGTAGCGATTCCCATTCACAACGTGCCGGTCTTGATCATCACGGAAAAAGTACGGCTTAATGACGCCGCCGGCCCATAAACCACACCAAACCGTATTTTTTTCGGGATGCAATGATGACTCATGGAGTACGTGTGGATTGCTGCCTGACCAATATCGCATATTTTGTTTATTGACGAAACCATTCAGCCAGAAATGAGCCTCATCGCTGAAGATGATTTTTCGATGAAAATCCGAATCATTTTCAAGTTGTTGCTCAGCCCAATTCACGAACATACGTCATGGTTCTGGTGGTCAAGCGGCTTCAGTTCTTGCGTCAATTTAATCTTGTAAGGATGTAGGCCAAGATCTTTTCGTAAAATTCGCCACAACGACGTCACAGAGATGCCCAACGCTTGAGAACGTAGTGTGAGAGACACATTTGGGCTTTCTTCAACTGAAGCCTCAGCGGCAGCAATATTCTCGACACTACGGGCACTTCTTTGTCTCACGAAATCTGCTAGGACGATTATGACGACCATAAATTGGACCTAGCGTTCTTAACGTTGAGGCCACTGACTTCAAATTTCGGTTGTAAATTATAATAATTTCGACTCGTTGTTGGATCATATATCTCCCCATCATAAAATGGCAAACCTTACCGAAGACAAATGTCAAAAGAGCGGCAAGAAATATGGCGTCGTTTGCTGTCCCTGTCGCTCAACTTTTGTAGCGTCCCTGTTGAAAAAACCGATATTAATCACCGCTATTATTACTAGAACTTGTCCTTATCCTTATTTTATGTTTCATACAAAACAAGGATGTAATTGTCATTTGAAACATTAATAGGTATTAATAGTAAACAGAAAAACAAATAGTATAATAAATAAAGAAAACCAACAAAACAAAGTGTTTAATAATGTTTTGAACAAAAAGGTTAAATTATCATTAATTATGTTTAAATGAAAAAAAAAGTCATTTTAACCTCTTTAATAAAATAAAATATTAATATTTGTATAAAAGCAAACTCCATTCACACGACGTTCACGAGCATGACAATAAGAACTTGATAATTTCGGAGATACTTAAACATGTTTTTACTTCCTGTTATAAGAGAAAGGTATTATTTGCATGAAAAATTTGACTATTTACCCCCAATAGAGCAAATATTGGATTTAATTTAGATTTAAAAAATGTATATTTGTTCAAAATACATAGATTATGGGTATATATTGTGAACAAAAATGTATTTTTCTAGAAACTTTCAATTTCCGATGTGACATCGAATATTCACAAACGGAAGTCTTTTGAATGTTTACACTTCATCAATATTTTTGAATGAACCCAATACTTACCCTTACAGAAAGCATTAACACAGCCCGTATGTCCTTAAAGAAAATGGTTTTGAAAACTTCTTACTTTCGTTGCCGAAATCTATTTAAGTTCAGCGACAAACATTGAATAGGAGATATTTGAGAATAGGTACACGAACTCGATACCAAGTCGCAGAATCGTATGTATCTACCTATCATATTATCTATTAGTTACATCTTTGCTAATATTTATTGTGATTGGTTGTGGCACTCCAGCAAATTAATTCTCCGAATACGGTGAAGTATAATGCAATGGGGCTTTGCTTATCTACACCATTGATAATGTTAACAGTTTATATCAAATAGATATATCAATTGCAAAATGTGTTTTAGTCGAATATTTATTTATGAGAGCCAACCACATAATCGCAAACCGTCTGACAATGCGCTTCAAAAATAAACATGTAATTATTAAGCACTGTAAGTATCAAATTCCAACAAGCGTATGGATTTTTAATAGCAAACGTTTAAAAATGCACGTGTTATTAAAAGGTATTTTTGAATGAAATGCAAAAATCGATATAATTTACATTATGTTGTCGATTTTGTTTTGGAGAAAGGGCATTGCAGTGACCAGTTTTTGAAAGGTTATATATTTTGTATTATACGCGAACGAGTAAACAGACATGGTTAGATCGATTAAACATTCGATCAATATACAGGGTGTGGAAAAAACATGATTTTAACGGTGCCATTGTGCTACTTTTTTTTTAAATCAGGGCAATTAGTTCAAACATTGATTGTTTGCTAACTTTGTTTATCATACTATCATCTTCCTAGGAATATGCATGCTTTTTATAATTTCTATGCTCCTTGATCTATCTTTATCACATGTTTACAATGAAAGACTCAATTACTGACTTTTAAAGATTTTTTAAATTTGTGATTTGGCAAATCGAAGTATGCAGGTATTTTAAAGTATGTTCTCGAGAAACAAGTCAGAAAAGAAAACAAACTTGAAAGTGACATAAAGTCAAAATGGTCGTATATTTTATTTTAATAATATTTTCGTTTTATTAATGTGACATAATAGGCTATATGACTGGTGCCTCATGGCATCGTTTTAATGTCCATCAATTTGTCTTTATTGGTAGGATATTTTTTTGCTATTAATGTTTAAATATGATTTCAGGCATAAGGCCGCCATAGAGTTGCCCGATTTGACCTCCAGTGACCAGTTATAATGGGTGTTTTCTTTAGATGTTGATTTTTCAAATAGAGATAAAACTGACATTTCGTTTTATCTCTATTTGAAAACCCAACATCTAAAAAAACATCCATTATAGCTGGTTTCTATGACGCTTTAAGTTATAATGTCATCTTCCCAAAAAGCGGCTCAGAGTCCAGTTATAGCGTGAATCGAAATGTTCTTTACCGTTTTTATAATTTGAATCAGCTTAAATATTTTAAAACAAGTTAATCCAAAAAAAAAATTTTTATTATATCTTTTTGTTTTTCATTGATTATGATTTATTTTTCTGAAGCAATGTTTCGCATTATAGAAAAATGAAACACATTCGTACATTCGTTTGTTACAATTTCTGACCAGTCTTTTGTATGATCAACCCTTAACTCAAGAATGGTTCATCCCGCATTGTGGTTATTTCAATGAAAGATTTTCCAAATGATTGCTATAACCAACTTCTGAAGTCAAATTGCAGTTTCTTCATGTTCTGTGTTCCAATGGTAACTGTAGCTCGTCTCCTTATATCAGCTCTTCGTGAGGTTATGCGATTCAGAAATACCCCCTCCATTATTTCCAGTAGGCATTTTGTTCAATGTGTAACACTTGTCACGTTAATACACAAACGACGAATTGTTGGTCAAACAAAAAGTTAACACAGCTACATATTTCAGTTCATCGAATCGTCAAAGTTGTTGTTTATAAAATGTAGGCGCTTGTAAAATTATTGTTTTTGTACTTTAATTGATAAACTGTGCGTGCAAGTTAATTTTGTTGCATAAACACAGTTATCTAGTTTTACCAAAATACATACTTAGTTTTAAAAACATCCTTATGTGGCAGATATCATTTATTGTGCATTCGGGATTCCAATTCCAAAAACCACTCTGTATTACCAATACAACATACAGATACATTCACAAACTATTTGGGCCTGCTTGATGAGATACTGAAACTCTTTCTGCGGATGGTGATAATTATGATAATTAATTTTTACTGTTTCTATGCGAAGTTGAATGTAATGTAAAAAAAGTTGGCAATCACAGCATAATGTTTTCAAATATGGCTTCAGTCGGCTATCGAATATCCATCTGAATTACCCTTACAACGTAGCCTTTTTAAAAAGATGCTCAATCAAAAAAGCTTATCAAGCTGTTTAAAATAAAATCGGGAAATTACATTTACATTACAATCAAGATTTTGACTTCAATATACGGCAGAAAATAAATAATTACCATGTAATTAACCATTTGAAATATAAATATGAAAAGTAATGTATAGATTCCCCTCTAAAACGAGTAGGGCGTAGAACATAAAACACAACAAGCTTCCAATCATTTATTAAAATAATTTCGATTTCAATTCGTTTATTTTTTTATCACAATAACATACATAATTCAATTTGGACACGCATTTTTTTTGGTTTTACCATATGTTAGTTGATATGATTTTATACATAGCGAAATTTATTTTTCAACGAAATGAAACTCAGAAAAAAAAAACAAACAGAAAGTTATAGTACACACAAATTATTTTCAATTTCGTATATACAAAAAATACATACGAGCATATTGCACATTGTCGCTGCTTCAATGAAACCCATTCCAAGTAGTGACAACAGCAAACTATTTCAGCATTGAATGCAAACTCAAGGTTTCGAAAATTGAAAACGAAAAGCGAATACACAAGGGAAATTGCACAAACACCACATTATCTTCGTTTCTAACTTTTCTTCACCCCAGCAAATGGACAGTCCTCGCAAACTGTAACAAACACTGAAATGGGATGAAATCGTACCTTTAATAGTCTATTTGGTTCGTGACTGTTATCTTTTGAAAAGTTGAAATTAGTTTAGCAATGAAGCCTGAAGAAACATCATTGTTTTCAATTATAAGTCAGCATTTCAACATGTGGCCTTTGAAACCCTTTCTTAATGCCCAGTCAGTGTTTCAGTTTGTATAGCCTCGTGGCGTAGCTTTCACGTCGGTTCTGTAGACTTAGCTAAAAAGTTCGTGGTATTGTAAATCAAAACATGACAAATCGCTAAATGTGTAAGTGCGGTTTGGTAGAATGCCCATATGAATATGGATACAAAAAATATAAAGTCAGTGCCTGCTGTTTTGATACTAAGACGCTAGTCCAAGTCCCTGATGGCACTTACCCGAATACACAGAACTCACAAAGCACCGCGGTATTTGTGCTAAGAGGAGGGTGTGTTGTTCATTCATGGTTGTTGTAATGTAATAACACAAATGCCAGCAACATCACGTACCATTTATATTAATGTATCATTTCCACTAATGTGTTCAAACGAATACCACGTCAAACCATATCAAACCATACTGCGTCAAAGATTGTCATGAAACATCTTTAAGATTACACCTACCTTAAGCTTTGATTCTTTTGATATATGAATGCCAACGTGTCTTATTTTGCTTGAAGCGCTTTCACATAGTCATAATAGAAAATGATAATAGGAATCACCTAGGTTTCGACTCCCAGTTGTAGCAACACGTAAAATATTTTCCACTAGCCCTCCTCTTGTGATGATCTCACAAATCATCCGAGTAGAATCAATTGTCGAGAAACGCCTATCTCGAATGCGCCGTTCGGAGTCGGGCTAAAACAGGAGGTCCGCCATCGTGTAAGAAGAAAACACGAAAGAAAGCTCGGCCCTAGGTACTAACGAGTCTGTTGCGCTAATAATGTAGTTGCATTTAAGGAGGATATTTTAATACCCATACAGTTTAATCGTTTAACATGAAATTTGGACGATTCGACAATATCATTAACATGACTTCTTGTTATCAAATCGGCCAAAACGCCAGTGCAAATCCCCAAATGGCCGTCGTGTAATCAGCATTTGACTTGTTTACAAATATCAAAATGAGAATTATTCATCTACAGTACTTGTATATTTATACATCTACACTGAATTAAATATTCACATATTACATCAACAAAATGGAAGACTTATTTCACATCTTCTATAACTTTTTAAGTAACGCTGTAATTACATGTTTGATAAGGCAATTTTTTAATTAAACCATTATCATTAAGAGGCCAACAATATCAACAAAATTGAGATGTTATGTCATTTTGTCATTTTTTAAAGTAATAAATTACAGACGATATTAAAAAGCGAATCTGCATGAATATTTAAATGCGATAATAAATAAACTCCTGATATCTCTTACAAACGTGTGCAAAGAAGTAATGTGATTTTAAATTTGCGCAGAACAAATATCTTAACATGATTCCTAACGCTAACAAATCAAAAAAAAAATAGATTGGTCACAATCACTACCGCTTGGTTTTGCTTTCTCCGGTTTGAAGAAAGTAACCTCATTTAAAATGGATTTTTTTTTATATCTTCGATGTCTTATTTATCATCCACCAGAAGTTAGCATTGTGAATGACAGCAAAATGAAAGCAATTTCTACTAATTCGTAATCCAATTTGTTACTGAATTCGGTCTGGATAGCTTGAACATATGCAGATGACATTTCCCAATTATCTTTTCGCATCTATCTTGTCCGGTATTATATTATCCGAGAATTTCATTCCCAATTGGAGACTCGTTGATTAGCTTTTAGCTATACAGAGCACAAAAATCATTAAGAAGTGAAGGACTTTAGAGGTCCGCCGCGATAATAATAATGAATTTTCCCACTAAATTAGATGGTGAGACTTTTCCAGCACTTGCAGTCTGTCAGGGAAAGAATACCATTTATTTTTGGGCACGAAAATGATTGAAAAGTTTAATTACATATTTTCTCTATCTTTAGCTCAACGGTCGACCATGTCCTCTCTGTGATTTTCTCCCATGATGATGAATGACCCAGAAATCAAGTAACCTAAAAATTATCAAACAGCTGCAACGATGCTAATTCATTCCGCCTTTGGTTTTATATGTGGATCTGTTGTAGGACGGAGAACATCCTTCTGGTGAGGTAATATAGCGATACTCACTAATGACGATTACAACGGATGCGATGGGTTGGTGAAAGTTTTTAGTGCAAAAAGTCCTGGCTCGCTGCCAGTACTTTTCTGGTGAACGAAATTTGTTACCCATTTTGGGGGGTTGTCCTCTATATGATATACTCTTAGCTTGGTTTGAGTTATTGTTTGTTGTGGCTAGTACAGTACTAATAGTGATTATTATTTTTGGATGATTATTTATAAGAAAAATATTTCCAAAGTCTGTTCTGTTATGTGAGCTTATGATTTGAAAATATATTTGTTTATATTTTTTGGAAATATCATTAATTCTTATACCCATTACAATTGCACCAGAGGTACTGCCCTTTGATACTGAAAACCCAAAAACAAAGACTTTCTTAAAGTCATCATGACTTGAAAAAAGTATTCGGTTAGAGGAAATTAAATACTTTATGTAAATTATAGGCCGAAAGGCATTAGAAGTGAGTTGTCATTGTTTAAATTAGGGCGCCCGCTTAGGGCCAGTAAGTTAGTTTAATAGTTGATAAGTAGGCTAGTTTTTCATGAATTTTTGTATAAGATGATAAAAAATAAAAATTTAATTAAAAAAGAAGTTTTTATCACACAATTTTGAATGCATTTCAAAGTTTCAGTTTGCAACTAAAAGAACTCGACCCTCCCACCGTTCACAGTGAGAACTTAGAATGTGCTTTAGCGCCAAAAAAATGTCGGCTTCTCACCATTAACGACGAACTCAATGAAGTCGACAGTAACACCAGTACGGACGATGTTTTCATTGACGAGACCTACAAACCTTTTTAATAAATTAAAAATTGACTTGACTATTTGTAACTAACTCCTGACTTACTCGCAAACTGATTGACTGGGACGTGGAATGCAATGCAATTCTACCTCTTCGTGGTGCATTGTGGGTAACGCTAATTGATTTGCTGTACTTTACTTACAAAGATGAACATTAATCCTCTAAAAATACGAAAAAACAAAAATCATACAAAAATAGTTTTAGTAATCTTTAATTTTCTCAATAACTAGAAGACATAAGACTATTCGGTTTTTTGTGTTCGATTCAGCATTGATATAAGCAATTACCACAGAAAGCCAATTTAGCACTTTTTTGTTTTTTTTTGGCATTTTTTTATCGTAATTTTGAGTTTGCATGTGAATTTTTCAAAAACTATTGCCATACATAATTGACTATAAATTGAGGATTAAAGATTTTAATTTTTTCATTTTGTCATTTTTTTTCTTAAATTGTCCTTATTTTCTTAACTCTCATAGTAAAATGTGCTTGTTTTTGAACCATCTAATCTCTATCTCTGCTTATCAAGTTTTGGCGCCAAACCTATCGTACTCTCCCCTAATGGCGTGTTTGCATGTAAAATGTATACTATGTACAGGAGCTACCCAAACGGTTTTTATATTCGATATTTAGGAAAAAATGGGTTCCTTTTAAATTCCACAGTTTTTCTCGCATGCCATCTAAAAACAAGTACAAGCTCAAACATTACACACAGAATCTTCAACCTGCAAATTATCAACCTGAAAACAATGGCAGATACGCTCTATTCATTGAATCACAATGCATAGAGGGAATTATTAAACGGTACCACATCTGCAGTTGTTCCTGTTTTTCGGTAGGTACTACATAGACTTTAATGAAGAAATGTGGAATTGTAATGGCCAATACGGCTGCAATACTCTTGTCGTTGAAAAGGTGCGTGTTTACAGAAAATAAATTTTATAATATTAGGATGTGCGCGCACAAGTACCTACCTTCTGTAAGGATTGCTCCTCATAGTTTTGTTTATTTTCGTTTGTATGCCACTTTATAGTTTAAAACAAATTATTAAGATGAAATGGTTAGCAAAATTAACTGTTATGATATAAAACAAAAGAGGGTTATGGTCACTATCGTTAATTAGACCTTATGACAAGGCCTAAGCGAAAATAAATATATTAGATTGTGAAATGTCATCGACTTAATAATATAGGTTTAATTTACAGGGCGGTTTATATTTTTTATCGTAAAGAAAATGGATCTAATCAACAGCGTCTGTCATGTCTGTTTTTAGGATTACATTTTCAGGAAGGATAATCAAATTTTGTATATAATCTCCCGGAAACATTAAAATCCGCCCTCTGCCACGCACAAATTTTCAAAACCGTCGTTTTATTCAAACCTTTAAAAATTTTGAAAAACTATCTGAACAAAATATTTCAAAAACGTTATTTTCTATATTTTTTATTTATAAAGAGTATCTAGCAAATTTTGTAACCACTGTTCCGCTGCTAAATAAAATAACATTTTTTGGCGCAACAGGCTTCGTCAGTACTCAGGGCCGGGCTTTCTCACAAGCATTCATTTGTGCGTGTGTACTTCTTGCACAATGGCGGGACCTCCTGTTTTATGCCGACTCCGAACGGTGAATTTGAGATAAGCTTTTCTTGAAAACTGATACTACTCGGATGATCATCACGATAGTGTGCAATAAATACATTGCAAATAAATAAATGGTTTAATGATAATCTACGGCAACTTAAGAAAATAAAAATTCAACTTTATCATAAAGCGTTATATTTAAAAAATACGGAAAATTGGGACAATTATGTGCAGTGTAGAAATAAGTATAAGAAAGCTCTGAAGAATTCTAAATATAAATACATTCAAAACGAACTTAGTGCTAGAGCTGGGGATCAAATTGGTCTTTATAAAACATTGAAACGTTTCGTGCTAGGCCAAGAAAAAAGTGCAATAAAAGAAATTGTAGTAAACGGTGACCCCATACAAAACAAAAATAAAATAGCTAATTATTTGAATAACTTCTTTATAAATAGTATAAAGGACATAAACAAATCAATTCCATCTGTGATATATGATAGTCTAATAGAACCGGTTACGTGCAATTTTAAATTCCGTTTAATTGAGAACAAGGCTGAACTGTGCAATATTTTAAAAAAGATGAACAATAAAAAGATATAAATGGGGTTAATAGTCCAATATTTTTAAATAACTAAGATGTGTTTGGTGATCAGTTATTAAATCTGTTAAATAGATCGCTGTCCGAAGGAGAATTCCCTCTCTGTTTAAAACAATCTGTGATAATACCAGTGCATAAAGTTGCAAATGCTAAAACCCCTGACAAACTGCGTCCAATAAAATTCTACCAACTATTGAAAAAGTATTGGAAAAAGTGGTTTCTGAACAATTTGTTAATTACCTTGAAACAAATAATATATTGTGTGAACAGCAATCTGGCTTTAGATCTGGTAGATCCTGTGAAACTGCGCTCATGTGGATGATACAGTTGATCATGACATTCTATCAGACAACCTAAAAAGTTTTGGTGTAAAAGACAATGAGCTTAAATGGTTTACGACATATCTTTCAAATAGACAACCATTTACGTAAATTGACAATGAAATATCAAGTGCGAAGTTTGTGGAGATAGGTGTTCCTCAGGGCTCAATCCTTGGAGTTGTGCTGTTCCTGTTATATGTAAATGATATGTCTAGAGTCCTAAAATTCTGTAAGGTAATGCTTTTTGCTGGTGATACACTTGTTTATGTCTGTGGTAATAATGTTCATGAAATAAAAAAAAAACTTGAAGAAGACCTTAGTAATTTAAATGTATGGTTTAATAGTAAAAAGCTTAAGTTAAATGTCAATAAATCTAAATGTATGTTCCTAAATAGTAATGAAGATATCGAAATTAAAATTGACAATGAGAAACTGGAAATAGTTAAACAAATAAAATATCTTGGTGCAATAATAGATCATAAGTTAGATTTTAAATGTCATGCCGATTTCATTTGTAAATAAGTAAAAAGATAAATTTTTTGTTTACAATAAGAAAAAAACTTAATAGAAAATGTGCAATAACAGTATATAATACAATTATTCTACCTCATTTTGATTACTGCGCGTCCATTCTATTTATGTTTAGTGAAACTGACAAAAGGAGATTACAAAAATTACAAAATCGTGCAATGAGAGCAATCTTAAAAGTTAATGTTTATACGCCAATAAATAACATGTTAAATTCATTAAATTTTTTAAGTGTGAAACAAAGATTAGTCGTAAGGAATTTAATATTTGTATATAAAATTAAAAACGATATGTTACCAGAGTACCTAAAAAGAAACCTGAACTACGTTTCAGACAGACACAGCTACATACTGAGGAACAGAAGAAATTTTGATATACCAAGAGTCAATCTGTTGAGAACTAACAACCAAATATTCTACAAGGGACTTCATATATTTAATCAGCTACCATTATTTATAAGAGATCAAACAAATATAAGAACATTCAAAAAGGACTTAAACGTATATGTAAGACAAAACCACATGTATATAAATTAGTACCTATTCTAAGAGATGTTAAAAAGTTTTTCAAAAACTAATAAACTAAAAAAATAGGAGGGCCAGTGAAAAATCATTTAGGTGTTGCTACGGCTGGGAATCGAACGCAGACCATCTGCGCGGCAGTTCATCGCACTTTTTTTTTTTTAAATTCATTTTTTATTTCCTTAAAATATTAACTTAATACTAGACAAAAATGCTTAAATCTAACTTATTAATAACATATTTACTTAAACTAAATTATGGCCCTTAGCGGGCGCTGTAAGCTTACATCTAACAGTTTTTATTTTGCCTTTCGGCTTCAACAGTTCATCGCACTAACCATCGCGCCACTGAGCCCGTCCATTGCTGATGTTCATAAACCTCAGTTGTGCATTTCATTCGAAATCTATATTTTTGAGTTATTAACACTTGTATGTTTGAATAAGTATGACTGAATCGTTCAATACAAACAATTAAAAAGGAAAAACGTTAGTTGAAGAAAGAGTCTCACCCTACTGGTTAGTCATTATTAAACATATATATACTTCAGTATTCATTTGTGTGCTTAAAATGCTAATGATAGAGTTATTTAATGGTACACCTAATTAAACTGCATTCAGTCTAGCAAATTATCCCACAAACGTACTTTTATTATACTTAGCCGGCAATTGGCTGAAAGGACTAACCCCAGTGTACAATTATCCTATTCTTAGGCGCAGCTCATTCAAACTGCCTTTATGTATGATGGTTCAGCCAGATTTTCAAACGATTAACTTACAATTTTATTACAGTACCAGACAAGACCACGGTAATGCTACAGTTTGAGTTAAGAAAACAGTCGTGAACATTCCCCTTTGTTTTTATCAAACATCAGTCGGGCAATCTATCCCAAATATTCAGAAGAGAAGGGTGTGTTTGATATTAAATTATAAATTTGTTACATCTCTATTGAAATATCCATTGCTGTACCATATTTGCAATGTAAATCAATTTTTATTCTCCAATTGCAAGACATTATCATAGTAAACATTAATTTTACATTTTTGAAATGATCAAGTTGCTTATCAAATATTCAAGCAATTTTAGGTGCATATAAAATGCAATTTAAATCTGAAGAATAATTAATTATGCTGAATCTCATAAAAGTTTTTGTTTTTTTTAGAATTGCACACATACAGCAAAATCAACTTCTTCAACAACTTAAAGAAAAACTGGTTGTGGGTACAAGATTGGGTCGTGCGTGCTCCTCCTTGCGCGCTCGTTTTAAAATTATGATTATTACCATAAATACAAACTTTGGGCTCAACAGGCCCGTTAGTACCCAGGACGGAATTTTCTCATACATAACCATTCATCTCTGTGTGTATAGTTCTTGTTTTATGCCGACTCCGAACGGCGAATTTGAGACAATCTTTTTTTTGACAAATGGCACTCTACTACTCGGATGATTTGTCAGAACCCCACGAGAACTATTAATACTGAGTTTGAAGGAAATGGTGTTAACAGAGTTGAAGTTAAACTAGTTTTGAAGTCAAGGTATTTGTGGTTTTATAGCCACAACTATTATAAGTCGAAAGAAACATACTTTATCTATAAAACGGAAACTTTCAAATAAATTAAATTAGGTAAGTTAAAGCATGTCATAATTTAATGCTTATAATTCAAAATACATACTCGAATTACAAAGATTCTATAAATTACAATTGCTCATAATCATGTAATTTTAAAAAATCCCAATTTTTAACAGGATATCGATTTTTTTTAATTCGAAAACAAACAAACAAATAAACAAAAATGCTTAAACCATTAGCATCCTTTCTCCGACTTATCAGAGAATTTTGCTTACATTTACACCAAGCATAAGCAAGGGATAGCGTTCGTCCTTACCAGATATCGCATGAAGCATTTCTCCTTTCTCGTGAGAAAGTTAAATAGTTTATGTTCGTTGCAGATAAAACGAAGAATAGTGACTAGGACATCGTCGACTACCACCCACTCAAATAATGTTTTCTCTTAGCATTGAAAACTATTTGAACACCTTTTTGCAGCTTTGCTTATATTTATAGGTAAGGCCGTTTAAGAAGGAAAACTGAGAATATTTTTTTAATAAAAACGAGGATTTCTTTTTCTATGTTTCGTTGTAGCTATCTAGCACCCGCAGCTTCACGCTTCCCTTTGCAAAATTCTATTCGTAAGGAGTAAAAAAGTAGTCGGCTACTCCAGTCCTTGCTCACCGGGTCTTAGTTTAATAATAAACAATATGTATGTGCCAGCAAATTATGTATAAGAGTAGAACTTACAAAAGAAAAATACTCGTACATTGAAATGGATATTTCGAACCTCCCGTTGTTATCAAATAAACTTTAACCTGAAGTTTATTTTTTGCAATACCTAAGAGTTCAAAGTGTAAATGGACGCTGGAAAAGCGATGAGTTAACCGTTCAGTATAATTTTGTATTTTTTATGTACCACTGAGTGTGGATTAAATATATTTTTAATTAGTGCAGAACAAAATGTTTCTGAGCAGAATTATAAAACTTTTTTTTGGCGTAAAAGGAGAAAACGTGTTAAGATAGCGTAAATATTGCTAACGAGGTTTGCTTTCTATTCAAATAAACTAGCTTTGTGGGTAGTGGTTACTGTATATGAATACATTCTCATTTTTGTTTATACAACGATAGAAAAATAGTTAATTAAATTCAATGTTTAATATATAATTCAATATTTATTTATGTTAACATTATATCCTTACAATGTATTTTGTACCCTATCCAACACGTGTATATAAGTTTTGATACATTGTAACAAAGAGAAATAATTTATGTAGATTCCCAGCCGTAGCAACACCTAAATGATTTTTCACTGGCCCTCCTCTCGTGATGATCCGACAAATCATCCGAGTAGTATCAATTGTCATGAAAAGCTTATCTCAACATAGCCGTTCGAAGTCGGCATAAAACAGGAGGTCCCGCCATCGTGCTAAGAAATACAACCGCACACATGAATGATTGAGAGAAGAAAGCTAGGCCCTAGGTACTAACGAGCCTGTTGCGCCATAAATTTATTTTTTATTTATTTAGATATACCTAAAAGTAGATGTATCAGATCAGAATCGCTAGCTGAGTCCGTCTGTATGTTACCGGATTTTTGGACTTAAATTTTGAGCTACGAAAAATATGAATACAAATTTTTGGCACAACAGACTCGTAAGTACCTAGGGCCGAGCTTTTTTACGACCAATTATGTGTGTGTACTTCTTGCACCATGGCTGGACCTCCTGTTTATGCCGACTCCGGGGACAGCGAATTTGACATTAGCTTTTATTGAAAATTCATACTGCTCCACTCCCACAGGATGGCCAGTGAAAAATTATTTTAGTTGTTGCTACGGCTGGGAATCGAACACAGACCTTTTGCGCGGCATTTTATCGCACTAACTGAGCTGAGTCACTGGACCGGAATAATGAAGTAATGCTAATGAGACAGGATAATATATAGTTGGGTGTTGTAGAACGAGGGTAGACTCTGATTGGTCTTAACTTGGCAATGCCTAGTGGCTGTAACTCTGACAACACATCAAATGTGCTTATTTTTAACCTCCAAGTGGTAACCGTCGGATATTTGTCTCATCCAACCGGATTCGACTTGTTAAAATATTAATGCGAGTTTTGATATCAAGACAAAAAACAGCAACACTATAAACAGCCAGGTCAGATCGGCACGGAATGCAAACCCGGCCTGCTGTCCCAGCAAACCTAGACAAGCTGCTTCGTCTAGGTATTTCGAGGGTAAGTCAGGCCCTGTAGTGGATACTGATGGCCCAAGTCCTAGGCGTATCTAATAAATTGGAACTGGATCTTTGGTTGGGGGTTGTGCTTTGGGTTAATATTTTAATATGTTACGAAGCAACCAATAGCCTCGGAAAGGACGATAAAAGGACAACCACGTTCGTATCTCCACCTGGAATGTGAGAACATTAAACAGGAAAGGTGCAAGCGAACAACTAGCGAAAGCCTTAAGTTGCTACAAACCAGACATTACTGTCATCCTGGAAATAAGATGGGATGGGCCGGGTAAGAAGAGGATGAACAACTGTGACATATACTAATGACCGTGCTATAGTGAGCAGAAACAGCGACTATTATAAGTGCCCGACTCAAGCAAGGAGTCTTACTAGCATTAACGGACGCATTGTAACATTAGCGAACGCATTTTAACAATCCGCATGAAGGCCAAATTCGCAAACATAAGACTAATATGTGGTTACGCTCTGATGGAGGAAAAAGATGACATAGCTAAGGATTGCTTCTACGAGCTCCTTGATAAAACCTATGAGCGATTATCAAAGTACGATGTTAAAATCGTACAGGGAGATTTCAATGCAAAGGTAGGAAGAGAAGACATCTTTACCAGTATTGTCGGAAAACAGCCTACGCGACAACACGTCTGGTAACGGACTTAGGCTGACTGACATCTCTACGAAACGAAGTGCCACTATAGCCACCACACGGTTTCCTAACCTCAGTATCAATGAACGGTCAACCAAATTGATCACATTGCTTTAGACAAGAGACATGCATCCGGTAGTCCGAGTCCTAACATGGACTCGGACTACTACCTTCTTGCACTTCTGCAGACTGTTAAACGGTGATGACGATTCAATATTGGCAACGACAGCGAAAATTGCCAACCACTCGACCCAAAAAAAATTGAGAATAGCAATATCTTAACTCAAGCTTAATAAGGCTGCCGGAAATTATGGCTTTCGCGCTAAGCTTAATACAGCTGGCGGATATGACATGGTAAGTTACATCTGGTCGGATGAAAGCTGGCCTAAAGTATGGTACCTCAGCATCGTTTGCCCGATCCAAAAAAAGACCATCTAAGCTGTGTAAACTACAGAGGCATAAGTCTCCTCAGCATCTCCCGCAAGATCCTTAATATGTGACCGCCTTAAACCGTTTACCAACAACCAGATTGGCCCTTAGAAGTATGGTTTCAGGCCAGGAAAGTCCACAACCGATCAAATTTTCACACTTTGGCAGATCCTGGAAAAAAACCTAAGAAGTACAAACCGATACCCATCGATTTCAGAGCCACATACGATAGCATATAATGAGACGAACTATACGGGGCCATGTCTAGTTTTGGTATACCGCCCAAACTTGTCCGTTGTCACCATTGATAGATATAACTTTGAGGTAGTACGAGATTTTGGCTCCGCTATTTACTCTGACATAAACATCTCGTCAGAAATTAAACGAAGATTTACTTTAGCAAGCCACTGTTTCTTCGGGCTAAAAAGACAATTTATTAGTCCATCACTCGTAAAGGAAGACCTCGCCTTAAGTGGCGCACACAAGTATAAACCGAACTCAACCAACTTGGAGTGCGCATCTTGAGGCAGTTAGCTAAGGGCTGGGTTAATTTGAGAGGCATGCTGGTTGAGGCCCAGGTTCATTCCGGACTGTAGAGCCACGTAAGTAAGTAAAAAATTTGGTATATAATCTCTTGTTCGAGGCTATAGAACAAGTGTAAACATTTTTCAATCCGCCCACTGCCAAACCCCTTTTCACTAAAACATTGTTTTTGGTCAAACGGTTAGGAACATTGAAAAAGTATCGGAATAGGATATTAACCCAATCATAATATTTATATTTCATATGTATAACGTTTTTTGCCATGCCCACTTTTTGTGGCCATTTTATTAAACAAACATTTTTAAGTTCAATTTAAGGAAAAGTTTAAGAAACTTTCTATAAAAATATTTCGTTTTTTGGGAGATGTTAAACTTGAGAATGGAATCGGATAGGGTATTCAAAGATATACTATATATACAACACTGGGCATTAATCAAACTTTTATTACCACTTTTAGATTCGTACTTTAAAAAAAAAAAACAAATATTGGAATTGATGATATATAAAAAATTTAGGTAATACGTTCTTCGAATATGAACATTATCGTTTCTTTAAAATTCGTACAAAAGTGGTACGAATGAGTTCTGAACCTAGAGAGATGTCCACGAATAATTGAGTTATTTATGAACTGTTATCACTAAAGAACGTTTTGACTGTTTTTGGATGATTATTTTGTGTCAGTAATTTGAATGATAGTTTGAAAAAAATGTAACGTTAAGTTAGATCTGCTGTTATATTTTTTATAAAAAAAAAGGATTTCGTTCATGTTTATGTTTGAATGGTATTTTTGTTTAAAAACCTCATTATAAAAATTGTGACGTTCTGTTGTCACATGTTTTCAGTTTGAAAATATTTTTCGCAGCTAGGAAGAAAGGAAACAATCGAGTTAGAGAAGTCAAAACAGGCGGACAAACTTGAAAGCTCGAACTGAACGTTTGACGTTCGTAACTATATGGTAGCAGATTGCACCGCAGATGCGTAAGTGGAATTCGGAACAAAAACCAAAAGTAACACTGTCATGACAAGCTTCCAGAAACTAGCCTTTTCACTGCCCATCCTCTTACGAAGATCTGAAAAATCATATGAGTACAGTATAAATTGTCAAGAAAAGCTTATCTCAACTTAGCCATTCGGGTTCGGCATAAAACAGAAGGTCCCGCCATAGCGCAATATAGCTAGCCCCTAATCAGCTTAGTGTTTTTTATAATATTTATAATTTTTAATTTTGCACAGTATTTGTCTTAATTTGTAACCTTTTGCTACAAAGAGGTATTGTTTTCGTGAAAATTTTCAACCTCGGGATTTCGATGTTACAATGATAGCAGAACCGTCCGTCGGTTCGTCTGTCCGTAATGGTCTCTCCAGCCTAAACGACTTGATCAATTTCCTTCAAACTTCGTACCCAGCAATTTGTTGGTCATAATTCTGGGCCATTTATTCGTTTGCTTTTAGCCATGTTATTACCGGTACCTGTCATATAAAAATTATACATAACCTCAATTTTCTCGAATTTTATAATTTTATACGCAGTCAAAGTACTATTTATGAATATATATTTTCAGTTTCTATTTAAATAACTTTATAATCAACAAAATTCATTACAACAATATTCTCGCCATTTGATCATAAAATTTGGTTTAATAATTTAAAAAGTAAGGTAGCGCAATAAAGTGTGCTTCGCAAAGTACTATATTATGTATGACTTGATTTATGATTTAAACGTTTTTTCAACAAAACATAAAAGTTTGAACAAAAAACTAATTTGGAAACGTTTAAGTCCAAATGAGCCACTGTACGACGCATCATGTCATGATGAAACAACGCAAATGGAGAATTTAAACGTTTCGATAACACTTATCTGTTGGCATGACAGCAATCGGGTGACAATTGAAAATGTAATGAATATTCAAGTTGAAAGCACCTGGCTAATATTCAATTCCATAAGTCCTCTCGAAAAACGCAGGATTTCATTATCGAATTCGAATTTTCGAATGAATTTCGGGTAACAATTATTCATTGATTCAACTGGAAGCATTCGAATAATTTATCTCAACAGTAAAAGGGGGTGTAATTTGCAGAGGTTAACTCAGCAGATGGTGGTAGTGTAACGTTAATTTTAATAGCTATCCAACTCGTACATATTTTTGCAAATCTTGCGTAATTATAGCTGAAATGGGCTAGGATTGGAAGCCTATAAAGTGGTTAGTTACGTAAACGATAAGCTTGGAAATTGGAACGTAAACATGTATAACCGCAATCGTAGAATTACTAATATCAACAGCAAAGGGAGCCATAAGATGTTTATTAAAGCTATAAATCCACTGTGACTTAAAGTGGTGAACATAATTTGTCATTGAAATGGAATTGTAATACTGTGCCGCTGACAATAGTGGGTGTGCATTTATGACGTTGTGTTGAAATAAGTGTACCAACGTCTGTAGGTATAGGAGGTAATTTTATGGCATTATGGAGGTATTGTTTTTTTGTTGGGAAAGCTTTTGTTTTGATTTATAATACTTTTAGTTTCAGTAATTACTTGTTTGATTATCTGTCAGCAAAATATTATAATGATTCATGCTTATTATGTGTTAATAGAAATAAAGAAAGGTTTATATATGCAGTTTTCTGTTACGAATTTACGTACTATTAACTGAAAAGGAACTATAAAATGCTTTTAATTGAAACCGAAAATCCATATGTTTATGACAATAGAAGACGTATTTTCTCACAACCATTCATGTGTGCGTCTGTATTTTATGCAAGATAGCGTGGCCTCTGTTTTCCGCCAACTTCAAACGTCTGAGTTTAGGTAAGCTTTTCTGACAACTGACACTTTCGAGTGTTACTGAACTAAAAGTTCGGCCTGGAGTATTGGTATTGTAGACCTGAGATTGATCCTTTCTTTAAGGGGTTTTTTTTATGTCATAGAATCAACAGGCTTTCTCTAGTTACCGGAAAATTGTTCCAGCTAACCGAATTACAAAAGGAAAAAAAAATGAATGCAAGAAAGGTTAAAAGAAGAGTAATTTAACAACAATATTATTGTTTACCTAAAACTATAGTGTGTCATATTGAGGGCCAGGTTTATTCCGGCCTGTAATCTCGATTGATTCCTACTTGAACCAAGGATACCCAGAGATTATAAAAAATAACGAGAAGGCGCACAGATGTTTTTAGTTAGCAAATTTGGCAGTGGCTAAGTAAGTGTAATGTTTGGAAAGTGATAATACAATACAATTATGCGGAAGAATACAATTATGGCAGATGGCTGGAATTTTAGCGGGAGACCCACTGAAATGTGCCAATTACAGAAGTTAAAGTCTTCTTAACATTTCCTACAAGTTCTGATCTGGTGTAATATGTTCTGTATTTTGTTTAAGACATGGATCTACTATACGACACCGAATAATTATTTATATTTATAGTTACAAACATATGCATGCTAGGATATGTAAAGCAAATTGACACCAATGCTCCAGCTTTAAGAGTATGTAAACCCTAGTCATTAATTGGCTTTTGGTTGTCGAAAGTTTTTTTGTACAAATCGATTGAATCTCATGAATCTTTCAACTTTGCTTTATCATTATTCACATCATCATCTTCTAGTATGAGGATCGCACTAACCATCGCGCCACTGAGCCCGTAAAATAAGAAGCTGAATGAAAAAGAAGCTTGACAATTCATTCGCTTTAGAATTGTTTCGTTTGCTTTCATTATAAATCTATTTTTAACAACCGTTCGAAATAAACCGAACGTTTGTTTCTTCTTATGAATTTTGAGATAACTACACAAAAGGTCATTCTACTAAAATGTACATCGGTTATGTTTTAATAAGACATTTAATGTCAACAAAATATCTCAATATGACGAACATATCTATGCTCGATTTATATTATGTGGTACCGCGGGAAAATTCTTCTCTGAAGGAGCTAAATGACAAAATATTAGAAAACTCAAACTACATCGTCGGTCTTCCTTCAAATATTGATACACTTGAAAACAGAAAAACAATAAACTATTT
This sequence comes from Rhingia rostrata, assembly GCA_949824845.1. Lineage (NCBI taxonomy): Eukaryota > Metazoa > Arthropoda > Insecta > Diptera > Syrphidae > Rhingia > Rhingia rostrata. The sequence goes on from OX463756.1 coordinate 675,815, forward strand.
TGGACAAGTTCCAAAAACCATCTCCTTCGAATGAGAAATGCTCGCAATGCTGGTTGGGAAAACTTCGAACCATAGAGATTCCTCCTCTCCAAGGTATTTCAATTGCACGTATTTGACTTGGCGCTAATACCACTCAACACCGTATGCTGACACAATAAAATAGAAGTATCCACATACATACGGTTTTGTTAATACCTTGTTTTTTTTGTCTTTGAATCTCAGAGAACTAGAATGCCTAGAATTAGGGCAGTTGGTCCAGTATTTCCTTGCTTTTGTACATTTTATGAGAACTAAGCAAACATTTACCCAATTCCCCCTTAAATATCCCGCCTCACAAAATTTGTTTTCCATTTTGGGATACAAATCGCTTTATATTCCTTTGTGGCAATAAATAAAAGCAAGGATTTACTCTGGATTTGCTACTGAGTGGCTGTTCCACAATTGCACGTGTGGTTACATTCAAATGGTAAAACATAATCCCTTCAAACAACACTTATAATCAGTCCAAATGCAGACTCTTAAAATAAACTCATTTGAGCTGGGTTTTTAAGTCTTCTTGAAACAAAGGTAGGTTTTAAAAAATGGTACATATTATGTAATAAGTACTATTTTAGTTGAAAGGCGCTGAAGTGATTATGGTTCTCAAACCAGGAAAATTACCGAATGAAATAAAATCTTACAGACCTATTTTACTTCTTCCAGTAATTTCAAAAGTTTTTGAAAGGATATTACTCGGTCGCTTACTCCCATTTTTTATCAGAAATACCTTTTAACTGACCAGCAATTTGGGTTTATGAGTTAACATTCGACTGTTGACCAAGTACATCAGATTACAGACGTAATTGAGTAAGCTTTCGAATAGAAGAAAATTAACTGAGCCGTATTTCTTAACGTGTCGCAAGCTTTGACAAGGTTTGACATAGAGCCCTTCAATACAAATTAAGACAAATTCTGCCTGAAAAATTATAAAAAATCCTCGTCTTGTACCTTGAGCATAGACTCTTCCGTGTGAAAATTGAAAACGAATATACAGAGTTCAAAGAAATAACGGTTTCCCCAAGGAAGCGTCCTTGGACAACTCTTGTACGTCCTATTTACACGTGATATCCCATAAACAAACGATACAATAGTGGCCACGTTTGCTGACGTTACAGCTATACTAGCAGTTGGCACAAAAATAGAGGAAACAAATATCAAATTACAAAACGCTCTAAACGAGGCTAATGAATGTACTTACCGAGAGAAAATCGATTCATGTAGATTTTTCGTGTAAGCGGACAAATAATTTGCCTGTATTTCAAAATACGGTTCCAGCCTCTTTTGCAAATGAAGCGAAATATCTCGGAACAACACTCGATGCAAAATTAAAATGGAAGTCACATGTAAAAAATAAATGCGAAGAACTAAAAAATAAATACAGAGAACTGTACTGGTTACTCGGAAAATATTCGAAGCTTAACCTTGATAACAAGCTGCTAATATACCAGCAAGTGCTAACTGCAGTTTGGACATATGGTATACAACAATGGGGTTGTACCAGTGAAACGAATCTAAACATTCTACAAACTTTTGAAAACAAAATGTTAAGAACATTCGTCAATGTGTCGTGGTATATTAGGAATGAAGATCTACGTAGAGATCTCGGTATTCCCTCGGTTAAAGATAAAACAAAAAAATGTTCACGAAAACATAAAAACAAAATTTTAGGACACTTTAACATAACGGTACTCCAAATTATTGACGAAACAAATTTATTGCAGCGTCTTCAAAGAACTAGGCCCTTGGATTTGGCCCGATAACAACCGCACTACATATTGCGGAAAAAGCAAGAACTCTCAAAGGAAAGTTAATAGCCAAACATTCATCACTCGTAATAAAAATCGCTAGATAAGTCGCAAACTTAGTTGCAATGCGAATACAAAAAGTGGTGGTGGTGGTTTCAGTGACTAAAAATCTCACACTACTTTGAGCACGTTATCATCGTGTATATGAAGATTTCCACCGGCCCACGGAAAAAAATAATTTATTTGAATGAAATATTATCTAAATATCGCATTGTTACGTGGGCAGCATGCCCACTGCTATATTAAACTTAAATGCGAAGAGTTTGTTTTTAAGTCCAGTACTTTGGATGTCCTAGCCAACTTAAGCAACCAGTGCAAAGTTTTATTTAATTTTCTTGGTTGAAACATCCCGTCAACATAAACGTACCGATGATTTGGTCCGTTAAAAATGACCAATGAATTTTACATCCGGTTTTGATACGTCTATGCTTCGGATTCATAGACAGGAACTGTAATGATATGTGTCTTATAATGTTAATGTTTCATCGGACAAAGCAAGCAAAACTAGCTAGGGCTTGATTATTTAATTGGCTTCTTGGATTTCCTTTTGAGTTTTTCTCTAGAATACATCCATGTTTCTAAATTATAACTATTAGTGGTATTTTTTTAAAGATGGTGTAACAGTCTGACATTTCTTACTCATTTTGTGCATTCAATTAAAGAGGTTTTTTAGGTACTCAAAATGAAAACTACTTTTTGTAGAATTTTAGAATTTCACCAGAAAATGTTTCAGTGACAGTTCATAGTAGGATCGTTTGAAATGAAAATATTTTCTTTACTCCGGAAAAAACTTTTAGTATGCATCCTTCATCGAAGGAAGCAACAAAGAGACATACGTTGATGGAAAGCCCTTATGCAGTCAAAGTAGATATCTATTTGATGTTTTACATAATAACAACAGAAACCACTTTTTTAATCTCGTTGAACTAAATTCTATTAATAATGCCGCATTGTAAAAGGAAAACTAAGAAGTGAAGGTTCATTTTCTTGATTAAAGACTCAACGTATTAATAAACGCAGAATAGCGTCATGAAAACTGTCATGTTAGTCATTGATTAGCTAATCAGCGGTTATTAGTACAGGGGTAACTCTCAAAACCATCATTACATATTTATCCTTTTTTCTACAGCATTTCCTTCATTGTTAAAATAAAGAAATTGAAATTACATGTGTTCAAACTCATTCCGTAAACTTTCTTGCGGTCAAGATAGATAATTCAAGACAAGTGGATTAGTAAAAGGCAAAGTTTCCCACTTCTTCTGGTGGTGGTGGGTAGATGCAATTTGCTATCTTCCATTCCTTATCAATTTTAAATTTGTTCGCTGTCGACTGCGCATTTTAAGTATCCGTCGATAATGAAAATGGTAGGTACTAATGAACTTTACAGGCAACTGAAGAAAAGAAACAATCTAATTTTTAAATGCAATGTTGATACTAACAATAGTATCTGCTACACATTTAGTTCACGTTTTGATTTTGATATAACTTACTTACACAAAAAAATATAATTGAATAGCAGCACAGTAGAAATCTTAACGCGAGTTCCTGAGAAATGTGTTCTTTTACAAATCGAAATGGAAAACACAGTCATTAGAATAGCAACCAATACATCTTATATGAATCACAACCGGCTCAGATGAATCATTTTACATTTCCAGAGCAAAGAGATATTGTGCACCAGTCAAGCATCTTCTGCATAAATAAAGACGTTAGTTTGCAATTACAGATCTCAAACCAAAGCTGAGCTAAATTATTCTTTCAACAGCTGAAACATTTCAATACCAGAACTCTTAAATGGGATAGCCTTCCCCGCAGAAACAGAATTTAAAGCCGATATTTAATTTCCGCTGCATCCATATTCATCTAACCTATTATAAATCCTATAATAAAATATCATTCAATTCCGCTCAGTATTCAATCCATATAGAATGTTTTCACTCAGTGAACAATTTTTTTAAAGAATAGAAACACACACTTATTAACTTTAGCCAGTCGAACCTTCGAAAGGGAATACATACCAAAAAAAAGTAAATATTGATTAAAGCAGCATCTTTAAGCTGTGAATAGATTCGATACAAACCAGAAATCGACCCAATGGTTTCATTCTAATCTGCACGGATTGAGTGAATAAATTCATCGCCCAGGTACTCTCTTTACGAGACAAGGGGATTTTTTCTTCCCCTTGTCTCATAATATACCTACCTTAAAACTTAAAGCCTAAACCTTAATCCCATTGGATTCAGCTGTTGTCAGAGATAGTCCCATTGTGGAAATCCAAGCCCCTCATCATCAGCACCGCTGTGTATCCCCATCGCCGCGGATTTTAAATAAACGAAAAGAGAACAACAACATTTTACATTCAAAATTTAGGAGCTACGCACGTAACAGGTACCAAGCCCTACTCATGACGGTGATGTACACACGAAATGTCTTATGGGCAATAAATGGACGCGAAACTGTTTTTGCCTCAGATTGTGGGAATTCAGGATTTTACAAATGACTTAAACGAAATAAAACCATGTGTCGCCCGAAGGAACCAAATGAAAAAGTAAGAAAACAAATAGGACAATGATGGAGAACTTTTTATTCTGCTTTCTTCCATCGGACGGAAGTTGGTCTTCCGTGACAATATATTATGTCGACCCTTCCTCTATAGGTATCTACATACGTATATGTGCATCGAACAGGAGTATACGACTTATGACAACAAGCTGAACATATGGCAACTGTAAGGTCGGAACTTTAAACTTGGTACATTTATTTTCAGATTGTAAAATAATATACGGGTATTACCAAGAAATCCCGCCATCATCCTCGTCCTCTCTTTGCTGAATTTGCAGCAATAAGTTATTCTTCTGCCTCAATTTTACGATCGTTTCTATTAGATACAATGAATAGCATTTTTTCTCGCTCTCTTCATCGTTTATTGGATTTTTTTTAAACTATAAACCCTTTGCTGAAGTCGTTTGCAATTTACAACGAAGGCTTACGTTTTTCCTCTTATTTGTTGCTGCAGCGCATCGAATGCTGTAGCAGAACGATGCTATGATGTGACGTGTGTCGGTGGTAGATGTTTTGGAAGCGATTTGATATATCCATTCGAAAATTCAGTTCAAATATGTAAGCCGATTACAGTGGAACTTTGATTTGATTTTTTTCGGGACTATTGTTATTTTATTTTTACAAACTTATAAATTAAATGTTGGAGAGATTAATTGCATTCATTCCTAGATTTATCTATATACGTAGTACGTAGATACTTAAAAAAAAAAACAATAATGTGGGAAAGCTACAATCCGCTGTACAATCAATCGAATAATTTATTAAATTCCAATTTAATATATTTAATACGAGCATTCTTAAAATCTTAGACTAGCAATAAAGAAAGTACAGTAATACAATAGATTTAAAATTCAGTTCAAATGTATTGCTCCAATATTTAATCAAATTTCATTGAACTTAAACAAATAACCTCCTCTAATAAGTAGCCGTGGTTCAAACATATATGTGAATGAAATGCGTATTATTTACACATTACTTGTGTAGATGCTTATTATACCCTATCCCATAGGGGTATATTAGTTTTGACATTAAGTTTGTAATATAATGAAATAATTTCGCGTTTCATACAAAAAACATTTTTAAACACTACTCCATAGCATAACCAGGCGAACGTCATTGTTTTTTGTCGAACCATGAAAGATTTTGATAAACTGTCTAAACAATATGTAATGACAATTACATTTTCTATATTTCATCAACATAAAATTTTGGAAATATTTATTTTAAGGATGGTATGGGATAGGATATTAAACGATCCGCACAGCGGATTGTAGCCTTCTCATATGTTTTTTAACCTCCAAGTGATAACCATCGGGTAATGTTCTCATCCAACCGGATTTGAATTGCTAAACAATAAGCGCGAGTGTTGATAACTCGACACGGGACACGCATCCATTATCTTGGATGTCCATCGACTCGGACCACTATTTCTTGCAGTCAAAGCCAAGAATATAAGGCTCAAACAGAATCCTGTCGAGATGAACAAGGAAATATTGAGATGAGACACAGTCGATGCTGAGGATGGAAGAACCATTTCTGCAGACTGTTAAACGGCGATGACGAACAACATTCCGCTGTCAGACAGAACGAACCATTCAATATAGGCAACGACAGCGTAAGCTGCCAACCACCCGACCTGAGTGAAGTGAGGATAGCAATATCTAAACTGAAGCCTAATAAGGCTGCCGGAAATGACGGCCTTCCCGCCGAGCTTTATAAAGCCGGCGGAGATGACTTGGTAAGTAACATCCACCAACTCATAAGCCGAATCTGGTCGGAAGAAAGTTTGCCTGAAGAATGGAACCTCAGCATCGTTTGCCCGATCCACAAAAAATGAGACCCTCTAAACTGCACCAACCACAGAGGCATAAGTCTCCTCAATATCGCATACAAAATTCTCTCTGCCGTAATATGTGAACGCCTGAAACCGTTTACCAACAACCTGATCGGCCCTTATCAGTATGGTTTTAGGCCGGGAAAGTCCACAAGCGATCATCGATTTCAAAGCCACATACGACAGCATTTATGGAGCATTGGTCGGACCCAACTCGGCAAAAAAGGGTTTAGCTGTAAATGAGGGCAAGATGAAGTATATGCTGTCAACACGAAAGGACACACAACATCGACGAATTCAACAGAACGTCACCATTGACAGATATAACTTCGAGGTAGTACGGGACTTTGTCTCGACAACATCTCGTCAAAAATTGAACGAAGGATTACTTTTGCCAACCGCTGTTTCTTCGGGCTAAGAAGGCAATTTAGTAGTAAAGCCCTCACTCGAACTAGCTAAGGACCGGGCTAATTGGAGAGGCATGTTGGTTGAGGCCCAGGTTCATTCCGGACTGTAGCGCCACTTAACTCCACTCAACTCATTTGTTTCTTGCACGCTCGAGTTTCAATTTTGATTATAAGAAAGCTTAATACTGCAATTTCTGTTAAAAAAGACTTTTAGGCTAAATCTTTGGGCAAAAATTTAATAATATTAACGCTGGTTTTCAATTTCATTCAGCTAGACAATACAGTTCACTAGAAATTGATGATTTTTCAAATTAATCTAAGCACCGGATTCATAATTTTTTCGAGATTTTAGGGAAAATTCCTGAATGTTTTGTGTGAGAATGAATCCTGAATTTTATGAGGCTGTCGGAAATCAACTCCTAAAAGGTAACCTTCTGAAATTCGTTAACTATAGAGACATAAGTCTCCTCAAGATCGCCAACAAGATCCTATCTGCGTTAATATGTAAACCATTTGCTTTTGTCGTTTGACTTTTTTAACATAATTCTTGAAATGATTATGCAAAAATTCGGAGCCAACTAGAAATGCAAAATCTAACATAAGTTTTACAACTGCTAGGACACGCCGACTATATGTCACAGCCACGTTTGCGTTTAAGCACGCAATGGTTTACCCGGCACAAAGGAATAAAGGAAAGTAAAAAAGTTGAGTTTATTCTTCCGGAAGCAATGCCTTCATGTCATAGATATGTATTCTCGTTTCCAAGGACTTAAGTTCATTATCCGATTTTTTTTTTCGAAAAATAGAACAGTATTCTAAAACAAATCTTCCTAAGAACAATCCAAGGTCTTATGAGATTCTATGTCTGAAAAATCCTTGCTGCTCCTTTAAATAATTCCAAGGAGAAAATGTGCTTTGGATATTGTACTGTCTATATGTTTACTGAAATTACATTTCGAATCAAATGTAACGCCCAAGTCTTAAATTTCCACAACTCAAACTATTAAGATGTTGGCTTAAGCTTTTCTCACGTCTCACCTATTTCGTGCTTCAATAAACGTTGCTCATGTAACCTACAACCGACCACTGAAGAGGTTATATATGAACTGTCAAAATAGTCGAGTTTTCATCACGAATTGGTCGTTACACATATTAGTTAAAACCATTTAATTAAGTAGGATGCGCTCTTCTAGTGCAATCAAACTAGACATAACTGAACTTGTAATAGTTTTATGTGTCCAAGAAAGTATCGGTTTTCTCGCTCTAACAACAAGGGCAAAGGTAAAATTGTTTAGAATAAAAAAAAAAACAAATTAATGTTGTATGTATATATTTTCGATAATGTATAACTAACATTAATGTACAATTTTAACACATAAAAACTGCATCGGTCAACGACCCAAATTTGAAACAGTTGTTAAATGTAATCCAGAAGATTTCTTCGTAGGCAAATGAACAAAGTTTTCACTCTGCGATCATCTTTCTAAGCAAAAAGATGAATTAAAACTATTTTGTAAAGTAATTTAAAGTCGAGAGTTTTATTTAGTGCCTTATCGAGCACCATTTTTTTGGAAGGAATCAGTTCACCTACACTGAATTTCATTTTTGTTTGTGGAATAACTTTTCCAAACCATCATACAATTTGCCTATTCGCCTCAATACCGAACAGCCACGAAAACTGACTTCCTTGTGATTTAAAGGGACCGGTTTCGCTGTAAAAATATTTTTCAAAGCAGTTAACAAAGGGGAAATATTAAAAAAAGGTTTACATATACTACCTCGATGATCGGGATGGAAGAAGAAATACTAGAGAGACAATAAAATTGTACCAAATTGTTGGAAGGATTATAGCCAGAATATTTTGAGTGGTCCCCTTAGGTAAACATACAAGCCGAATAATTCTCCCAATCATTCATCCCAAATAATAAAATAATATTGATCGAAATTCAAAGTGTGTATTTGATAGCCTTCAATAAAAGCACTTAATAAAATAAATTTTATATAAATTTTACTCAATGATTAAAATGTTTGTTTTGGCGTTACTTGATAATTACTTTTGATTGCATGTTAATAATATCACACAAAAAAGTGTCAGACCCTCTTTACTTGCGGAAACTAAAATCCAAAAACTACCTTAAATACATTATCCGAAGATAATATTCTTATAGAGTTTGCATAAATTGTATATCCCATCTGTGTATACAACCGAATTCTTGATAAGATTGTTTAATATTCAAAAGAAGCATAATGTGGCTATAGCCTTTTGAATTTGTTAAAAAATGTACTTGAGGGTTGGGTTGCTTACATTGTGTTGCTTAATCATTATTGGTTGTTCTCAGCTGCGTACGATTCCTGATATAAACTATACTTACAACGTTATACACCCTTATACTATACTTTGCAAATGCGATTGTACCATACAATAGTCAATGCATTTAGTTTAATGCTCAGAAAATTGTGAGTATCGTCAAATATTGTTTCGGTATTTATATGTTCGAGCTGTCATTTGAACTTCGTATACAGCCTATTAATACAATTTTTCAGTGCAACAGGCGAGTTATGGTGTATGGTGTAGAGAAGCTAGACTCTACACCATAACTTCCTCACAATGAGAATGAGTGAGTTAAAATAAACTTTTTCACAATTGAATTGGGAAATCATCACTAGATCTACTTATATGATATATAAAACGTCCACTTGCATCGTCCAACACTATTTGCCTAAAAGATATCAACCAATGTCAATGCATGCACAAAGCATTATTTATTTTAACAAGATGTTGAAGTAATCACAATCACACATCCTTAAAGAATTTCTGATAAGTGCACGCTACACTTATATCGACGATTATTAGGGGACTCAAATGAATTAACTTTACCATTGCTTTAAGGCAATGCAGTGGTCTAGTAGTTTGGAATTTCAGTGCAAGTTTCTGGTTTAAATCACGAATGTCGCAGCACCAACTTTTTAGAATGGCCATATAAGATATCTACTTTTTTTGTCAGGAGACTCATTGATTTATGCGTTTTGTTACCTTCCACTTTCTTGGTAACCTTTTCGTTTTGCTTTGAAAAGAAAAACTTTACATGCTGTCATCTCTTTTTGATCCATACCCATCTTTTCAATCAGCACTATTATCAAATTGAGCGCTCTAATAACAATTGGTGTCAGCTATTCACTAATTCGTCTTTATACCCTGAAAATGTGATGTCTGCAAATTGAATTTACCTTTTATATCCATGGGTTGCGACAGATCTCTGTGTAGCAGAAGTGTTTAATATGTATAACATTTTCAAAAAATAAGCAATACAAAACCCTTATACCATTGACGAAGCTCTACTCACGTCTGACTCTGACCATTAGTAATTGACATTTTATTACGTTAGCAAAGGTGTCTTTGATTGAAAGGTATTTTAATATTCACGCATTAAAAAATAATTGGGTTGTATAGGTGAAAAAATAGTATATATTTCTTAATATATTTATATTACTTACACCTTATGTAACAGTTTCTACCCATGGAACCCATGGAAGAATTTAGGATTAAACGATAAAGTTTATGAAGTAGTCGTTTCTAGTCTGGTACTAAATTTTAATTGAAAGTGTTTTCTAATTTAATATTTCGGGACGGCAGAGTTAACATTATTTAGAACCCGATGCGTTACATTTCTTTTAATCCGGCTAATGCAACGCTTGCTCCAATAAATAAAACATTTATGATTTTTCAAACGGATGTTTACTCACTCACATTTATTGTCAGTACCATAAGCATCTATGGACGCACAACATATTACGATTATTTGATAGTCCTAGCTTACCTTGTCCAGTATCCTTCATTAATGTAATAAATCAGCAATTGCGAGCAACCGAAAGGTGGTCGTTGCAGGAACGCTCGTGCTTACTAAATATGTATCCGACCCTAACATAAGTCCTTCTGGGTCGATGTTACAAGTAATGATAACAAATTTATTGCCAGCTCATGATCCACCTACATTGCAGTACACCTGCGACGATACAGTAGCGAATTCCCAAAATGCCGATGGACATGGATTTGTTTATAAATATGCATGGCAAATGTAGCCTCTCTCATGTACGTTGTACGGATTCAACATCATTCATGTCACATTTATTGAAGGAAAATTCTAAATTGCCTATACCTTCATGGTGAAGCGCCACACGGGTACATTATTATTTATAGCCGATCAAATAAATACCGAAAACATAGCTTTCAAGTGGTCATGCAACTCACGTGAGTGGAGAGTCCTGTAAAGATTTATGGCACTCACTAAGAAATTGATTTTAAACTACCGAAATTTGTTTCCATAAAAAAATATGCCATGTGCAAGTTGGTACCCATCCTATCTTGAGGATGACGGAGTAACGTACCAACGACTGAAATTAAAATCTTTAGATGGCGGTTAAATGATTTTATTCTTGACAACTAGACAGAAACAAAGCGACGAAATTAAAATGTGAAAATATACACAAATTTAATTACGTGCACATATAATGTATACAGGGAGTATATCTACTTCAAACGTATTTTACATCATGTCCTGCCGACATCAGTCGAAAATTGTACAAACATACTTAACAGTCATACTACCCAGAAGCTAAAATGAAATGAAAATAGAATAGACAAACACCCGACGACTGAGTCTGTGTTGCAACAAAGATAGTGAGATTTCATAACGTACAACCACGATAGTGGGGATTTAGAAGAATCTATCATTCTGATATGAAAGAAGCACATTTAAGCTCCTTTTGCAAGGATGGGTCAGAATCATGAGAAAGCATTGTTACTGTAAACGACCGCTTATTAATCTGAAAGAGTAAATGGGATGAAGGCAACGAATTCGGAATGCCTTGTACAATTTTCAACAATGAATGATGGCGAAATCCATTTATGCTGGGTATGGTTAGCATGTAGCAGCAGACCAATAAAATGAATTTTCGAAGCTCAAGAGTGAGTGTAGATTTCACCGACATAACTTTAAATTATACTGCAAAATAATTTGAGAAATATGTCAGAGGATAAATGGAAAAACAAATGAGGATGTAGAATTCTGAATTGGTTCATGATGTATCACCTCGTTAATGTTTGAGAGCAGTGCACTATATTTTCTTATATAGTTTGTCAGTAAAGTGATAGCATAAGTAACACGACATGATCGGATTATTTGAAAATGCAATATTAAGTTCAGCCTTTACTGGAGTTTCATTCCACTGATCTGATTCTTTTATGTATTTATCGTCCTTTTAACATTTTATATCCTATCCCATAGTATGTTAGGTAGGTTAGTGGCTTCATGAAGTAGGCATTGTGAGTCTTCCTTCATCGCACTTAGGTCAATATAAACCCATTGTGATGCCTTTTGGTGATCCACGTGTATGGTTGGTTCATTCATTTATCCCGTTGATGTCCATTGTTATTAGTCCCTTTTCAGCCATTCAGATATTTTTGGAAGTCTGAAAAGACAGGGGAGAAGGATTTCGGATAGATCCGTGAGGTTATGTAGAAATGACTTTAAAGATTCATTTTCAATTTCAGTGTCGAAACAGATTTCCTGTTTCTTTGAAGTAGTTTGTCGGTTCTGGCCTTATCATACTTTTGGATGTTTCACAGGTGGGGAGTTCCACCTATTTTTAGCAATATTTAGTGTTTTCTGTCCTACCCGTGATTTGAGGTCAAATAGTGGCGGTTTAACAGACTGGTCTGCCTGATCAATGCTTCAGGCAGATCTTTTTCGCGTCAGTTCATCAGAAATTTCATTGCTTTGTATGCCTCTGTGGCTGGAGACACAGTGCCCAATTCGTTAATCTTCCACTCCTCTCTACTTGGAAAGATGCAGGAGAACGGTCTTTGAAAGTCAAGATGATACAGCATGTAGATGATGCAGCTGAGCCCAGATGCCTATTTAGAATTTGAGCGTGTCCTCGTAAGTTGATTTTCCAGCAGTTGAGCTGGCTGATTCTTAGAGCACTTTGAGATTCAGATGGTTGACATTATTTCTGGATTGCCACCAGACAAGTCCCCCATAAGTTAATATTGATCTTACAATGGCCGTATCCATCCATTGGATAATCATGGGGTTTGGTCCCCGGAATTTTCCGAATATCTGGTTATTCATATTTTACAGATGGGTGACATTATTTGTGGATTGCCACCAGACAAGTCCCCCATAAGTTAATATTGATCTTACAATGGCCGTATCCATCCATTGGATAATCATGGGGTTTTGTCCCCAGAATTTTCCGAATATACGGTTACATGTATAGAAAGCTACTGTGGCCTTTTTTATGCGTTCGCACACCTTTAGGCTCCAGTTGAGTTTTCTGTCAAGAATGACACCTAGATATTTAGCACTATCGGATAGTTTGAGGTAGTTGAGGTAGTAATTAGTATCGCTAGATCGTCTGCATTGGCTAAGACTTTACCCCATTGCGCTGAAGCTTATTGAGTATCTCATTAATGACTAGGATCCACAGCAGAGGGGAGATAACACCACCTTGTTATGTGTCTCTTGACGCTATTAGGTACTTTAAGGTATTTATCTCCAAGCTTCGCATTTATATTTCTGTGGCTAAGGATATGGGCGCTCAGTGGCGTTATGGTTAGTACAATGAACTGCCGCGCAGAAGGTCTGGGTTCGATTCCCAGCCGTAGCAACACTTAATAATTTTTTACCGGCCCTCCTCTCGTGATGATCTGACAAATCATCCGCGTAGTATCACTTGTCAAGAAAAGCTTATCTCAAATTCGCCGTTCGGAGTCGACATAAAACAGGAGGTCCCACCATCATGCAAGAAGTACACACGCACACATAAATGGTTGTGAGAAAGCTCGGCCTAGGTACCAACGAGCCTGTTGCTCCAAAAATTTGTAATTTTTTGTTGGCTAAGCATACTTTCAATAATATGGATTAGAGATTGGTCCAAGTTATTTATCGCAATGTTTCTTTCCACAGCGTTTATATTCACATTATTGAAGGCGCCTTCAATGTTGAGAGATGCTGCGAGTGTATATTCCTTCTCGTGAAGAGATTTTTCTATGGTACTAACGATATCATGTAGGTCGGCTTCGACTCTCTTACCGTTCGTCTAAGCATGCTGTGCCGAAGATATATCTTGGGGGTTGAGCTTGCCACGAATATAGATATAGTGCGTACCAAAACAGTTGGCCATTCTACTGCGCAGGTCTCTTAAAATGTGTTTTACAATCTCTTAAAATTGCAAAAACAAGCATAAAGAGACTAAAATGGGCGGAGCCATAATAAAAAACGACGTATACCCTGCCTTGTGTTCAAGATCGCTGTCGCGATCTCACTGAGGGTGGTTTCTTCATTTTCCTTCTTTTATACTGAAATTAGGAGCGGAGGAAAAATATAGACCATTATATGTCAACTTTACTTGGAGGAAAATATATTGTTTCGTTTTTTGTCTTGTCGGTTCTTTGTAGGAGTATGATGTGATCACGGTCGGATATATTAAGCAAAACATTGCACATGAATTGATTGTGTGACTGTGTCTGTATGAAGGTGTACGGTTTTAGATTTAAACCCTATTTGCTCATTATGCTTTCGTTGATCATTATTAATTGTGTCGTGCATATTGATCATGTAGGTACTGATATTGGCACGCAAAGTAAAGTAAATTGCAGTGTCACACCAAATTTTTTTTGTTTATATCATTGAATTTGGGCGAGGTAGGTAAATTGAATAAAAAAATTACAAGTTGGGAATTTTTTGGAAACGTAAACGATTTTATACCCAATAACAATAGGCACGATTTTCTGTCACAAAAAAGAGGATGGGGTATTAAACGGTTCGTTAAAGACAAAATGGTGAACGTTCTTGATTCTTCAATAATTATACAGGTACCTAGCGCTAAACCACGAAATGTTCAACCATAAAAAGGGTTTCGGAACCCTTTCAAATACAATCGGACTTCTAGGTAGAAATGTATAAAAGTCGACCTCATAATAAAAAATTAAGTTTATTTAGATATTCAACAGCATTTTAGTTCTAAGCACTGTAAAGTTGGGTTACGCATTGTAAATTACAGGCAAAAACGCTTAGTGATTAAATCTCTTTCGCGTCATTTTTGTTCTCTTAAATCCTCTCTCTGCGCAATCGACCGTTGGCCAACTGTTTTGGTACGGACTATATCTATTAGTTTTTCAATGGTTTATGGTACGAAGGACGTAGGACTTATGGTTCTAAAATCCTTCGCGGTCGTGTCTCTTAGTTTGCCGGCTTTTGGAATAAATACTACCTTTAACTCCCACCAGCACTTAGGAATGTTACCGCATTTTAAACTACCAACAAACAGTTTGTGTAGGAATGCTTTTCAAGGTGTTTCGATTTTTGTAGCATGATCGGGATAAACCATTGATCCCTGGGAATTTGTAGGGTGAGATATAGTCAATTGCCCAATTGATTTCTTCCTATAATAGCAACAACGGAGGATATGGTTAGCTACGTTGTTGATATTATAGGGTTGCCATTATAGACGGTTGTGTATGGAGTCCTCCTGAAAGGTGGGTTTCAAGTAGATGTGGGTGGAATTCAGGGATGCTTGAGGTAACCTGGCACAGTCGATTATTTTTCTAAGTGATTAAACTTATAGAGACACTAGTCGGCTTCGGAATTTGAACTTCTTGCTGTATTGTAAAGTTTTCTAGAGCTTTGAAGCTCTTTCGTCCACCATGTCGGCGATCGTTGTGGTTTTATCGTCCTCAAAGTCTTTTCCTCTGTGTCGTCATAAAGGGTGATCCATTTCGAGGTTCCCTACTTTTTTAAAGAAAAAAACACAGAAAATTTAAATTTAATGGACAATGTTTATTATCATTTGAAAGAACATTCTTTGGCATTTATTTTTTGAAGATTATGTCCATCCGTTGAGTCCAATTTTCGATCACTCGTTCGAGCATTTCTACTGGTAACTGGCGAATGACACGCGTGATGTTTTCCTTCGAGGCCTGAATCGAAGCGGGTTTGTCGGCATAAGCTTTTGACTTTACATATCCCCACAGGAAAAAGTCTAACGGTGTGATATCACACGATCTTAGTGGCCAATCGACCGGCCCAAAACGTGAAATTATGTTCTCTTACCGAAATGTTCTCTCAATAAGTCCTTTGATTGATGCAATGTGTGCAAAGTGGCGCGCGCCGTCTTGCTGAAACCAAATGTCGCCGAGATCACGAGCTTCAATTTCAAGCATCAAATAGTCGGTTATCATGGCACTATAACGGTCGCCATTGACGGTTACGTTCGCACCGGCAAAATTTTTAAAGAAATATGGACCGATGATTCCACCGGCCCATAAACCACACCAAACCGTTGTTTTTTCTGGATGAAGTGGCAGTTCTTCAATCTCTTCAGGTTGCTCTTCGTCCCAAATGTGGCAATTTTGTTTGTTTACATACCCATTGAGCCAGAAATGGGCCTCATCGCTAAACAAAATTTGCCTCGAAAACGTCGGATCTTCTTGGAACTTTTCAAGATCCCATAGAGCGAAGCGATGTCGCTTGGGAAGGTCGAGCGGCTTCGGTTGTTGCACAAGCTGAATTTTAAATTAAATTAAAATTAAAAATGCGCCAAGTCGTTCCATACGTCAGTCCGAGTTGCTGCGAACGGTGCCGAATCGACTCTCTACGGTCTTCGTGTACACTCTCAGCTACGGCCGCTATATTTTCTTCATAGCGTGCTGGACGTAGTCTATTCGGTCGAATATTATCCAATAATGAATGCTGGGTCTCAAAATGGGTGATGGTGTTGCGAATAGTACGCTCAGTAGGCCGATTATGTTGACCATAAGTTGAGCAAAGTGCACGAAACATATTCCTCACAGAACGTGAATTTTCATAAAAAAGTTGAACAATTTGTAAACGTTGTTCACGCGAAGTCTTTCCATTATGAAATGCAAAACAATACTAAACAAAAATAACATGACAGCATGACATGACTCACACGTGATCTGTCAAAAAAGGCTATTGAAAAAAGTATCTCTACTTGGATCACCCGTTATATTTCAAATTCTATTATTCTGTGGTCACAGTACGATATTTCTGATGAAACTTTTCAGTGGCTCACAGCGAATTTATCAGAGTTGTTTAAAAGCGTAATATCAAGAACCTCTTCTAGTTATTTAGTGACACAGGTGTGGTCATTTCCCATATTCGCCACTAACAAATGATTGTCTATTATTAATGAAACAGGGACTCACCTCGTGTATTAGTGTCAGAACTGTCTCATTGTGTGTGATCCTATAGTAAGTTTGTAATTTATAAAAATAATGTAAATAGACATATCATAAATTATATGAATCGAATTAGAATCGCTAGATGTGTCTTTGATGTCTGTCCTTCCGTCTGTATGAAAGTTTGGTAAGCATGGTATCGGATTATTTAAAGCATAATATTTGTTTTTTACTTTTACATGTATGGTTTATCTTTATACACATTGCGCGGTATTAAAAAAAACATTTTTTAGGGCCATTTTTTCGTGATAAGGGGTACTATCCAATCATTTTCTATGGTGTATGTCAAGGTTAATTGTATAAATGTGTTCGTGCAAATGACAAACTCAAAATTGTCCCCTATAACATAGGGATAGGTATATTTATAATCGTATATTAAAAATGTTTCGATATATTGTTGGTTAACACGTGACGAGATCACAATTACCAATGTAGCAGCTTTAAATTATTTCCTGCGTGATTCAAAAAAAAAAAAAATTAATCAAACCTGCCGTTATGTTATGGCGTCGGCAACAAAATATGGAATCATTCTGTTCTTAAACAACGCTAAAAATTTGCAATAAAAAAATAATAAACAACAATTATCAAATTAAAAAATATCACATCCTTAAAGTTGGACCAAACAATACACATTTACAAAATGTCATCAAAATCCGCTCAGCTGTTTCGGAGGTTAGTGTAAACTGTCACGAGATAATTATGTTAGGTACATACATATATCGTTATGCATATAGTTCGAATCAAAATCGATCTAACCATGTGCTTCCGTTTGTATAAAATCGATTTTTGGGCGTTTAATATTGAACTAAAACATTGTTTCTTAACGGTGTTAGTGTCGCAATCCTCAAAAATAGCTTAAAAATTAAGATAATCATATCAGGAAGCCCTTACAAATCCGAAGCCCAATGTGGTAGAAGTGAAAATCAAACAAAGTAGATTTAAGAATTATGGCTAGTAAACATACAGTAGATATAAAAAGTGTTTTCATTCTACCAAACTTTATCACTGGTTTCTTAATTGCTATACAAATAAAGTACCATATGAGCTGGTCCAATATATATATATATATAAGATAAGAGCAATTACTCAATGAACCCTCTGAGTATCTACCATAAAAGAAGCACTTGGTATAACGAAAACTTTCTACAAGAAACACAAATTATAATGAACATAGCGTTGGTGCTCGTCTTCTCATCTTTAGTTTGTTTAAGGTGGGCTAGGATCCTTTGCGTTCACTTTTTACACGCTCCACTGAGATACAGCACATATTTGCTTTGTTTTTAGTTGTTAGTGTTTCCTTTTCTCTTTTATCATACTAAAACATTAATTAAATATACTTAAAATCAGTGCACTTGATCAGTTGTGGCGTTGCATACTGCTTAAGCCTTTAATTAATAGGTGGTAAATCATGTCAATTCATATTTTTATTTTGTTTCATGCACTGCGAAAATTCAAGCAATTATAAAATCCATTAATTGGCTAAAAAGACTTGTAGTTGAAATGAGATTAGTCACGATATTTGTAATTATTTACTTAAAGACACTTTTATGTAGGTGTTTTTTATAATATTAATATTCTAAACTAAACACCCACAAGTTGGCAAAACAAAACAAAATGGCATCAAAGAAGAAACGAGTGGTGGGTGCACAATTGGGTCGTACGCAACTTTCTCTTTCACAGCGAGCTAATTTGACGTTTTTAACAATTTGGCCAGAACACACAACAATATATATTTTGATTAATGATGCTAACAATGATATAAATAATGTCGAAATGTGATCATACGAACGTTTATTCCGTCATTGAAAGTAATCGGTGTCCATGTACATAACTGAAAATTCTGTTTAGAGATAATTCGTGCAAAACCAATTACGTGTTACTCATCAAAACTGGTATGCAGTTTGATTGGAACTAATATGCTCACAGTATATATGAAGTTTAATCAAAATCGTTAGAAGTTTCAAGAAAATCGAGATTATGTATGCTTTTTATATGGCAGGTACCGGCCTAGAATTATGACCACACAAACGCCGGATACGAAGTTTGAAGAAAATCAGTTGAATCGTTTAGGCTGGAGAGGCTTGTACGGACAGACGGACCGACGAACCGACGAACCGACGGACGGAATTCCAAAAACCACTTTCTTGAGTTCCGCTATCATCGTAATGTTAGAATCAAACAAAATCTCGAGGTCGAACATTTTCACGAAAACAATTTCTTTCTCTTTGTAAGAGAAAGTTAAAAATATATTCACCACTAGGCGTTTCAGGAGCTTCATTACAATGTTGGGTTCCAAGGCTATACCAAATAATGAAAGATCTATGTCCGCAGTGTGAATCCTTTAGGTAGTGGACCGATTTTATGAAATTTTTTATTTATTTATTTATTTCATCTATAAGTACATTTTACTTTCTTAGACTTGAATGAAAAATTTACTCATGTTTTCTGGGACCGAGGACCCACAGATGAGTTTCATAATTTGATCTTGTTCGCACAATATGCCACTTACAAAAATTTACTTA
Source organism: Rhingia rostrata (assembly GCA_949824845.1). Taxonomy (NCBI): domain Eukaryota; kingdom Metazoa; phylum Arthropoda; class Insecta; order Diptera; family Syrphidae; genus Rhingia; species Rhingia rostrata. The sequence goes on from OX463756.1 coordinate 695,245, forward strand.
ATGATTGACATTGTATCAACTACACACCACCACACTTTCTTGTGGTTCCGGTGCACCAACGTCCTTTATGCTGTATAACAAGCACTATACAAACGCAAGTGCTGACTGCAACACAAGTACAGTACACCTATTAAAAGTATCAGCTGCGGAACTTTTTTTTATATTCTTTTTCGTTATACTTTTTCGGTTCATAAAATGTAATTCCCACCATCTTAATAAAAAATGGTGTCTGGCCAAGATATTTAGAGTATATTATTATTGTCTCGAAAAAGTTGTGCAATAATGTAATATCCATTTCGTGTTTATATCAGTTTTAATAAACAAAGTATTTCAGTATAACATATGCAATAGGAAATCATTTTCATATTTTCCTTAAAAATATAAAAAATAAATATATTAGTATAATCTTAAGTCTATCGATGATCAGACAAATTTTCCGAGTCAAGAAAAGTTGATCTTCGCTCTGCTGTTTGCTTTTGGTATAAATCTGGGTGTGCCGCCTACGTGCAAAAAGTAATACACATGCAGACATGAATGGTTGTGGGAAAAAACTCTTAAGGTAACCTAAAAACCGTAAGCTTTGCCGATCTGCTTGATTTTGACCTAGGATGTTTAAATCCGTTTTAAGGCAGGCTAAGTCCATTTCGACCTAAATGTAAATGTAAATAAGAAAAAATCTCGAATAGAGAAAGAATAAAACCCCTAAATGCACCATGAGACGTTATTTAAAAATGTTAAAGAAATCCCTCTTTTCAAAAATATCCCAAAACATATTTCGTTACAACTCTGTTTGGTTTTAATCAGGCATGTTCTGGAAGTGTCGCGGTGGAAATTTAACGAAACACATATTCTATTAAACTTCAGATTTAGTTGATATGAAGTTTCATCTAACTTCCATTATAGTATAGCTGTAAAAAGTAAAAATATACTACAATAGTCAATGTCTAAAAATATATTTAAGAATTTTGTTTGTAGATAGCAATATTAATTACCAATGAACACACGATCTTTCGTATTACAAACTCATCTGTAAGTTATGCCACGAGAGTATGGATATTTCTTTAAGTCTGCACAGTAGCTATATTCAAGTAAGTCAATCATCCATAAGGACAAAAATATCTTAGCAATTGCTATTCGTAAATTACTCGTTTGAAATAAAATAACATGACTCATAACTATGAATTTAATGAAGAGAAACTCACTAAACATATACCCAGTGAAGGGTTCCTGAAAGCACTAAAGGATATGATGATAAATTGAAGAAGAAATTCATGCCACTATTGATGGACGTGATGACTAAAAGGACTCTTATACAATTTAAGTCATACGAAGAGAAGAGAAGGCATTGTTATTAAAAGATATACACGAAGAAAAGCTTCTTTTAGGTTAATCCAACGAAACTGACGTTTCAATGCTATTTTTATGCAGGGGAATAATCCAATATACGACATGATGAACAATCGATTGAAAGGATCTAATTACGTTCAATTGCAAACAGTGAATATGAATTTTAAATTAAAAACGAGCAACAGCAAAAACTAGTAAAACTTCTCCCTTTCGTTGTTCAGACCAGACTATAGTAAGATGGACTTATAAAAAGATTTGAGAGTTTTCACTGGTTTCAAAAGACGTCTATTCATACTGTGCTGCGCTTTTTGAACGGAAATCATTCAGAAAATTTGGAAATAATTGAAAGAAATGATAGTTTACTGTTATACCTATAAAAATGTGCTTGTTAAGGAGCACAAAGTTTATATTTTTTCTTAAAAAAGCTGGGATATATCTCTAAAGGGGGAAAGTTTGGACCATTGAATTTACGACTTAGGTTACGTTTTGGATTTGTATACCTTATCCCATAGGGGTATATTGATGTTGATACTTAGTTTGTAACATAGACAGATAGCTGAGTCGGATTAGGCATGGTTGTCTGTCCGTCAGTTTGTAGGTCACCGGTTCTTAGACTTGTTATATGTTTTCTTCTTTTTTTTCTTCCATATTCAAAGCATCGACTGTATCTCAACTGTGACCTTTTTTTAAACATCTCGACAGGATTTTCTTCTCACCTTGTATTACTGGCTTTAACGTTTCAAAATTTGGTAAAATTTACAAACATCTTTCATGGATATTTTGGATCGCGCGTTATTTTCTTCTTGCTGGTTGGCGCAACAAACCGACCACATCAGTTGCGGCTGATTTTTTATCGTTGACGGGCTCTGGATTCGATTCACACCCGTAGAAATACGTAAATGATTTTTCACTGGACCTCAATAAAAAAATGCAAAGAATCCGAGTAGTATCAATTGTCAAGAAAAGCTTGCCTCAACTTAGCCGTTCGAAGTCGGTACAAAACAGGAGGTCCCGCCATCGTGCACGAAGTGCACACGCATATATGAAGCTCGTCAATTGGTATTAATGAGAATTTTCTGCCTTAGTTGTTCGGCTATACATATATTAGTTATTATATGTTCTCACATTCTAGTAGCAGTGGCAATAGTCAAAAGCAATGTTTGGCATCGTTGTTAACAATATAATCCGTCCTTTCCGAGGCTAATAGTGAGGCGACGTGAGTGTGTATAAAGCCCAAAACCAAACCCCTAAGTCCATGTATTCATCTGTGGATATCATGCCGGATATTCCGTAGTTTTGCTATCAAAACTCGCATTTTTGAGTTAAGCAAGTCCAATCAGGTTGGGTGAGACCAGTATCCGATGATTGCCCCTGGAAGTTAAAATAAGCTCAATTAATGTCAAGTCAATGTTACAACAACTAGGTATTTCCAAGTAACCGCCTCTCAGGGTTCGCTCTCGTTCTACAATTCTAAGGATATTATACCTGGATACAAAATGTAATGTGTTATTTTATTATAAGAAGTTCTTTTTACTTTAGCTTATTTAAACTTCTCCAACACTCGTTAAAGCCAAACAGAAATATCTACATGGAAAAGTCTTCTCAGCTGCCTGTTCTGTAATTCACTGTAATGAGATGTATGTAAGAACCACTTGGAAATTTTAATGGATGAGGAATATATTTAAAGGATCAAACACAAATATGTAGGTACCTATTCCTAATTTCCCTCTTCAATAAAATTGTTATTGACATTGTCCATGGTTTCCATCGTTATAAAAAAAAATACAAATTAAGTACACACTATAGGATGACACGATACCAAATAATGAGCTTCAATTTGTCACTCTTCGTAAGTATTCATATTGGATATTGGATAATTGGCTTCACATTATTTTGTATTAATGGATGGTGGTTTCCCTTGTACTCGTTTTTTCAAATTCTATCCAAAAGAAGTCAAATACTTACTATACAAACATCCTTCATGTGGGTTTATTGTTGGGGTAAAAGTGTGGATGGCACACACAGCATTTTAAAGGTTACTTGTTAATGGCGTCTCAAGTCATCACAGTGCTAGGGTAAAATACTTCCGGGAAGAATAGCTGTAGATAGCTTATTAAAACTATTTTAGTGTATGTCAACGTTAATAATGTGCCTGAACTTTGTTATGACAGCGATTTATTATTATTTAAAAAAAAATCCATTATGGTAAGTAAACGTCAAACGAAAACAGTTTTATAATTAAGGGTAATTAATGCATCTCACAATAATTTATCCTTATTATTTCACTCATTGTTGAATACAATACAAATGTTAAAAAAAATTTTTTAATTTTTCTTTATACTTAAAAGGAAAGCAAACTAAATCGAAGTTTCGAAGATTGAGTTCTTGAATTAATTTGATCTTGGAGAGGGATATGCAAAGATCTTGGAGAGGGATATGCAAAGATTTATACTTAAAACAAGATTTCCTATAAACGGTGCTTTTTCTCCATGGGACAGAAATATTTAATAGTAATATACAAAAAATAAAATAACATTTTTTGGTGCAACAGGCTCGTTAGTACCCAGGGCCGAGCTTTCTCACAACCAATCATGTTTTATGCCGACTCCGACCGGCGAATTTAAGATAAGTTTTATTTGACCATTGATAGTACTCGGATGAAATTTCAGATCGTCACGAGAGGAGATCCAATGAAAAATCATTTAGGTGTTAGGCTGGGAATCGAACCCAGACCTTCTGCGCGGCAGTTCATCGCACTACTGAACCCGTCAATAGTAATATTCATACTGAAAATTGAAAATCAATAGATAAATTACTTTCAGTATACATACCGAAACAAATTTATCTATTGATTTTCAATTTATTCAACGGAACAAAATGAGCCCAATTATGTATATATAATCACTAGGATTTTCTGAAGGATTTTATTTTTCTGGAAAATTAGTTAATACGATTCTGAATCAACGGGGAACATATATTCCACTTCTAGTCCGAGTGGAGATATTTCTCAACTTGCGAAATTATATTCTGTTTGAAGAATTGAATGTTTTGCGAATTCTGTCAACAAAAATAGAAAGTAGTTTTTAAAAATACACTGTTATATAATTGAAGCGCTTAGAAGATCAAGGGGCTAAGCGATTTTTTATTTAATTTATCTGCGCATACTGCAAATGTTTCGCAACTTCTGTCTTTTCAATAAAAAAATATTAATAACATTATAAAACACTGTTTTCTTTAATTCAAAATTTCTGCTTATAATTTTTATTGTTTTTTATCAAAATAGTTATATATAAAGACATTTAAAGGCGGTTCAATCATATCATATAGGTGATTTCTGTTCATTGGCAAATTCGCGTTAAAATTATTTGGATACATAAATAATAAAAATAAAATAAAATAATAAAAATAAATAAATAATGATAATAATAAAACCGTCGTAAAATGAGGAGGATATCGAGAATTTGAATCACCTAGAAACATAAAGAGCAACTACAAATATATAAAATGCTTTCCTACCTCCAAAGAATTCAATAATAATATCCAGATAAGTTGTTTTAATTTTCAGATTGATGGCTGCTTTCTGACTGTCCTCGACTTTAATGTTTCTTTGAAAAATATAAAACTTTCATCTCCATCAAATTTCCAGCTTGGATTGTTATTGGAAAAAATCGAAAAATGCGATCGTTATCCACTATGTTTTCGACGTTTGTGTTACCTAGTACTTGCGTTACTTCTTCCGTGCTGGAAGGATTTTCGCCCTTTTCGAAATTTGTTTAGGATAAGGGAAAAGTGAAAAAATTCTCGCGGAATTATTATTCATGATTGGATTGTAAATATAAGATATAATAAAGATCTTGTAAATTTGAATTATATATAAACAAAAATCTGTTCTTTCGATCATTTCGGCAAGAACTGAGTATATATGTAGAATTGTTTTAGTCAATATTTTTGATGTACTTATTATGTTTAATCAAAATTATTGAAGCCTTCTTTTGAGAACTTACGATTTTACCAAAACCGCTATGTGGAATATTTCATTAGTTGTAATCATATTGTTCGGGACTTGAACTGACAAATAGATACTGTTCACAACTGCAAATAGTTAATTTCCGTATTAACTGGTGTATGTAATAAAAATGCGACCGTTTCGTTTACGTTATAAAGATTGTATGTTTTATTCGAAATTCATATTGACATTGACATTTCAATTTGACAACAATTCCAAAATAGGGAAATTTCATTTGGGTGGATGCATTCGGTAGTGGATGTGTTCAGTAGTGGGTGTATTCGCTATAGTGATCGTGTGTATTCGCTAATATGACTTGTTGTGACGTCAGAGGAATTAACACATATAGTGTCAGTTCAAATGAATCCAAAAAAAAACTCGTACAAAAAAATGGGTATACAGATTTAAATGCGTCTAGCTGTTAAGCCTCCAAATGCGTTCACATACGGACATACCGATAAAATTACGAAACTAACTTTTTCGTACTTCGCCATCATTTTAATACTTACTTACTTAATTGGCGCTACAGTCCGGAATGAACCTGGGCCTCAACCAACATGCCTCTCCAATTAGCCCGCTCCTTAGCTAACTGCCTCCAGTTGCGCACTCCTTCAAGTTGGTTGAGGTCGATTTCCACTCGAGCGCGCCACTTAAGGCGAGGTCTTCCTCTACTGCGTCCAACGTCTGGCTGGGAATCGAAGACTCTGCGAGCCGGAGTATTGGTGTCCATTCGTTCTACATGTCCCAGCCATCTTAAACGTCCAATGCGGAGTTTTTTGACCAGGAGCATGTCGCTGTACAGCTCGTATAGTTCTTGGTTGAATCTTCGTCTCTATAGCCCGTCAACGCAAACGGGAACGAAGATTTTTCGAAGAATTTTCCGCTCAAATCGACCAAGAATTTCTTCATCCGCTTTTGAGACGGTCCATGCTTCAGCGCCGTAGAGCAGGACTGGGATGATCAGAGTCTTATATAAGATCTCCTTAGTTGTTCGAGTGAGGGCTTTATTATTGAATTGCCTTCTTAGCCCGATGAAACAGCGGTTGGCAAGAGTAATTCTTCGTTTAATTTATGACGAGATGTTGTTGTCAGAGTTAATAGCGGAGCCGAGATAGATAAAGTCCCGTACTACCTCAAATTATATCTGTCAATAATGACGTTCTGTCCAATTTGCGATGTTGTGTTGCTATGACATCACGTTGGGTCCTACCAATGATGTCAATATCGTCGGCGTATGCTAGTAGTTGTACAGATATTTCAAAATTGTGCCTCTGGTGTTGGCTCGTTAGTTTTGCACAATCCTCTCAAGAATCAGATTGAAGAAGTCACATGACAGCGCATCGCCTTGCCTAAATCCTTTTTTGGTATCGAATGTGTCGGTGAGGTCGTTTCCGACCCTGATGGAGCAGCGAGAATTCTCCATCGTCATCCTAAACAAAAGGGATGAGTTTGGGCGGTATACCAAAACTAGACATGTCTCTGTATTGTTCGTCTCTATAAATGCTGTCGTTTCCGGCTTTGAAATCGATGAATAGGTGGTGGGTATCGATTTGGACTTCTTGGGTTTTTTCCAGGATCTGCCGAAGTGTAAAGATTTGATCGGTTGTGGACTTTCCTGGCCTTAAACCACACTGATAAGGGCCGATCAGGTTGTTGGTAAACGGTTTCAGGCGTTCACATAATAAGGCAGATAGAATTTTGTAGGCGATGTTGAGGAGACTTATGCCTCTGTAGTTGGCGCTGTTTACAGGGTCTCCTTTTTTGTGGATCGGGCAAACGATGCTGAGGTTCCATTCTTCAGGCATACTTTCTTCCGACCAGATTCGGCTTATGAGTTGGTGGATGTTACTTACCAAGTCATCTCCGCCGGCTTTATAAAGCTCGGCGGGAAGGCCGTCATTTCCGGCACCTTATTAGGCTTCAGTTTAGATATTGCTATCCTCACTTCACTCAGGTCGGGTGGTTGGCAGCTTTCGCTGTCGTTGCCTATATTGAATGGTTCGTTCTGCCTGACAGCGGAATGTTGTTCGTCAATGCCGTTTAGCAGTCTGCAGAAGTGGTTCTTCCATATCCTCAGCATAGACTGTGTCTCAACTACGATATTTCATTGTTCATCTCGACAGGATTCTGTTCGAGCCTCGTATCTTTGGCTTTGGCATTTTACCCTTTGGTAAAACTTGCAAGCATCTTTCCTGGAGTGGCACCTCTCTATATCCTCGATCGCGCGTTTTTCTTGCTCTTTTTTCTTCTTTCTAAAAAGCTGGTGTTCTTCCCTTCTTCTCTGCCTATAGAGCTCAACGGCAGCTCTCGTCTTCACCTACAGCTTAGCCTTGTAGGCCTCGTTCTTGGCTGCGAGCATCTGTCGACAAACCTAGCACATCAGTAGCGGCTGATCTAATGGCTTGTTGGCATCGATGCTGGTGGTATGGTGTTAATCGAGAGGTTTAGAGATCCGCGTTGCGCGAAGGTCTTGGCGGTCTCTTGCGATTTCAGTCTTTCGACATTAATTTTTTTACAGTATATCTGGATTGTTGTGGCGTGGTGGATATCCACGTTCTAACATTGGCTGCAACAAGGTAGTGGTCCGAGTCGATGTTAGCTCCTCGGAATGAGCACATAGAAGCAATCTTTAGCTATATCATCTTTTTCCTCCGTTGGGGCGTGAGCGCATATAAGGCTAATGTTGGCGAATTTGGCCTTGATGCGGATCTTTACAATGCGTTCGCTAATGTCTTGGAAACATATAACTTCTTGCCTAAGTCTGGCATTTATAACAAATCCGCATCCGAATAGTCAATGTTTCTGCTCACTATAACACGGTCCGTAGTAGATGTCACAGTTTTTCATCCTCTTTTTGCCCGGCCCATCCCATTGTATTTCCTGGATGGCAGTAATGTCTGCTTTGCTAGTTGTTCGATTGCACCTCTCCTATTTAAGGTTCTCACATTTTAGGTGCAGATACGAAAGTCGTTGTCCTTTTTTCGTTTAGCCGTGTCGTCAACAATAAAATCAGTCCTTTCCGAGGCTATTGGTTGCTTCGTAACCGTTAGATTTTGCCATGGTTGGGTAGTTAACCCAAAGCACAACCCCCAACCTGGCCAGTTCCAATTTATTAGATACCCCTAGGACACAAGGCCATCAGTATCCACTACGGGATTGTGCGCTGCCGTTGGCCTTTCGGTTCACCCGCCACCAAGTCTGTTCAATGGGCCTGATTAACCCTTGAAATTCCTAGACAACCTGTTGTCCGAATATGTCGAAGCAGCTTGTCAAGGTTCGCCTGGGACAGCAGGCCGGGTATTCATTCCGTGCCATTCTGACCTGGCTGTTTATAGTGTTGCTCTTTTTCGTCGTGTTACCAACACTCGCGCTTATCGTTTAGCAAGTCAAATCCGGTTGGATGAGACCAGTACCCGATGGTTACCACTTAGAGGTAAAAAACAAGCACTTGATGTGTAGTCAGAGTTACAACACTGGGCATTGCCAAGTTAAAGCCAATCAGATTCTACCCTCGTTCTACAACACGCAACCATTCTTTTAACGCTAGGTTTAAATAAAATCTCGAAATCAATTTTGTTCACGAATCCAATACTTTTGGTATTAGGAGTAAGTCAAAAAGTGCGTTTGTATTAAAATACGAATTGTTATGTCCCTATATCTATAGTTAGATATGAAACTTTTACCTTCTCAAAGTATATGTCCGACGTATTTTAAAACTTGATTGGTTGAATGCTACCTCATTTTTATACTCAAGTTTGGCCAGAAGATGCATAGAGTTTTTCGTTTCGTGTTTCTAATCTAAAGCGGTTTACATACCAGTCGACATTTGAGCGTAACTAAGCATGCGCGGTAGCAAAACGTATGCCATGGTTTGTGCAACAGTATCAATGTTTTTTGCCTAAGGACGCCATAACGGCCAACGCTAGTAAACGAGTGCGCTAGATAGCGCTAGTTAGTTAGTCTGTGATATTGCGCTTTTACAAAAAAAACGCTAGTTTAAGCTAATAACCTTTAAAATTCAATGAGTTTCAATCTAAAAAATTAAAAGCGTTGACTAGCGCGAACTAGCGTGGACTAGACTACTAGAGTCTTTCCAGAATTAAGACTGTAATTATGAAATTTTAGAAAATGATTCCACCTTTTTCGGTAGTTATTATAATATATGTAATACGAATATGAAAGAGTTTTTAAGTATTTCATTCGATGCATTAAATATACATTTAATTCGGAAAATGCAAATATAATTAATTTTCGAATCGGAATAATAATGCACAACCATGGCCTTCAATTGTAGCAGTTGAAAACGTGTATGTAGTTTTAGTTTCAAGGACAATAAATGATTTCTCTTTTCGAATGCAAATTCAATTTCAATTTTAACTGCAGTGTGCATTGTATCGGGTATCCCAGTGCAGTGCAGTACAGTACAGTGCGATGCGATGCAGCAACCTAATTTTCCACCTGACTCTATGCATTTGTCAATTATTATTAATTTGAGCCGGCGCATATTATTGCAGTATTCATGGGGTGGTACCATTGATTCTTCTTAATTGAATATTTTTTTCTCAACTCACCACTGCTTTTGTTGAAGATACGCATAGATACTCTCATCTTGATGGAGTCAAGAACCACACATGCATGCTTGTATTCATGTGCTACGAGTACTTCATTCGTAATTCATTTGCCAGATTGCAGAGGTGACAAATTTGACTACGTGCTGAGAATTTCCGGTTCCCATTTGCGCTATGTGTCGCATAGAAATGGGTCCTTCTGTTTTTACAACAGGATCTCTTTGTTCGCAAACAAATGGCAAACAAGTGACAGGCAAAGAAAAAAACCCCTAGGATATATTTTCACTAAGTTCAAAGAGTGATTGGATGCATGAAAGGTTGACTTGCTGGCAAGAAATGTGCATGTACAATGTACATGTGTCAAAAATATTATTTTTTTTACAATGTAGGTATCATAGGCTGTTGGAAAACCTTAACAATGATTTTACTTGTTTGCCATGTTGCTATTGATTTTTGCTCTCTCACATGTTAAACGACGTAAAAAGTTTAAACTGTGCACTTGAACGCCGGCATGAAAAATTTAAAAAAAATCATGCAACTTTTATAACTCTGAGCGGATTAACGTTTATCAGATTTTTAATTGACATTTAATTCGGAAATTTATTTAACGACATTTAACCAACACGCGTATCTTATTTCCGATCAGAGTTAGACTAAAGTAAGCACAAATGCTCAGTATTATTTGACAATGTTGACAATTTCTTCATAGCAATAAATAATGAATATTGCCCGTTGTCCCTCTAATATTCTTTCCGATACCAGCCCCCTTTTTGGCCGCTTGCTATTTTGAAAATAACCAATCAAATAAAATGTTTAAAAATGACAAAAAAAATATGAATAAGTATACATGTCTACAGGTAAATCGTATTTTTTTATGTATTTCTATAAACGTTAAAACAATTTCCTCCCTTAACCATATGCTGAAAGGCAATCTCCCCCTTTTTCATACGTATAAATTCAATAAAGCAATCAACTGATTTAAAGCGACAGTCGTACAGAAGAAAATACCCTCAAAATGTGTTTTTGCCTGTGAATATATGTATCTATTTTATTCAAACTTTTCGATGAATTTGATTTATCGCAAATACCAATATACTGCAGGAAGGTAAAAATCAATTTTACATGAAAAAGAACAGAAACAACAACAATAACTTATTTCGTTTTCTTTTCTTTTTGAGATAGCGTAAAGGTATGGTCCTATCAATATAAAGCCATCGTTCTTACACATTCCTACTCCATACTATCCGTCTTGTCTGCTACCACCTTTTTCTCGGGTTACGATAAGGACGGGTATTGGTTTTTAAATAACTTTTTTGTTGTAGATAAACGATATGTGTATGCAGTTTAAAATAATTAAATCGGAAGCGTCTGTAAAACGAATTGAAGTTCATCTAATGTATCGTTTTGATTTCCAATTTAACCGATCCAGAATTATTTGTTTAGAGGTTTGTCAAGGTCAATACCATAGTTGGTTTGAAATTTTAACGCCCATTAAATTTAGGTGATTAATATGCAAACTTTTTTTTGAGTTTCTTATGGTTTGGGCAAAAATTACGGTTTTCTGAATGTGGATGTGACAGTGGGTAGAAAATGTATATATATATATATATATATATATATATCCTTTACAGTATGCCTATCTTTACTATTTTTCTATGCATCCCTATATGCTCAACTGTTACTAGTGAAATATGAAATAATAAATGCCGACTTTGTGCAACCCATCCGAAGGCCTTATTTATGCCGAACGCGCTGGCATTTTTAAAGTTTTCATTTATTTATTTTGTATCGCTGCAACATAAAACCCGTATATAAATATGAGCGGACAAAAAATCGCTGTCAGTAGAACTTCCTGCTTCCTTGCAAAAGGATGAGTTAACAGGTATCTCGTTTCAAATCATGATATACAAAGTCCCCAGCTGAATTACAACAAAAACCCCATCAATCAAGTTGCTGTTCAATAAAAAATAACACCCATCTCGGTATTGAAGCACGCACTTATTATCACCCAAAGAATCCTTTTACGGTTTTATTGTGTCATCTTATCAGAACTTTTTCCTGTGAATCCTTTATTCATTTAGTGCGCCCAATTTTCGTTCGGTTGATGTGGCAGGTTGGCTGGTTAGTGATTGGGGTATGTTGACGAGGCAATCTCAATGCCAATGCCACCACCCACCCCAGTCTTCTCTAAACCCTGATGATTGTTATATCGCCGCAGAATTTCTACTCGTATTTTCGTTTTCATTTCTTTCTTCTGTTGGCAGGTTTTTATTTGCTCTGTCGCGTTATTTTGGAAAGAAATGACAGAAGTCGGAAATAAAGGAAAACCGTACAATGGTGTAAGGGGAAATTGTGCGTAAGTTGGTGTGCTGGAGATGGCAGAAGTGGGAGCAGTCGAACACTTTATATGCTTGCGTATGCGAGTACATGTTTGCGTTAAAACGTACAGGTGCGTAAATTGAGTGCTTACGTACATCTTCGAGATGCAAAAAGATAGTAGTTTTTTGTTGTCATTGAAAGTACAATCTATATTTTTCAACGAATTGATATAGATCACTCCGGATATTAAAATCGCACATATAAGCACTGTATGGGTGCTAACTAAGCGCAGGAATAAAAAAATGTGTCGAAAAGGAAGTTGGGGTTTCTTTATGTATAATACCCATATACCTATTAATTTATTCAACTAACCATTGGTTAGGTTAGGTTAGGTTAGAGTGGCTGCCAGCGAGTTCGCCAGCACACTTCGAGCATTTTTTGTTCCATTGTGGTACCATGTAGATCCATTTCATTTTAATGAAACGAAGGAGGCTTTTCACTTCCGTTTTTGCAAAATCATTGATAATTTAAAAACAGAAGCTCCAAGATAGGGCTTCCCTTTGTTTATTAGTGCCGGGCAGTTACAAAGAAGTTGAAGTATTATTTCTTCTTCCTCATCGTCCATGCAGCTGCTACATAAGTCGTTTTAGTAGAGACCTAGACTTTCTGCGTGTCTGGCTATTAAACAGTCATGACACCTATGGTTAGGATAATACAATTTAAGCAAACATATTTGAAATTAATGGGAAAGGATAAAATTGCAATAGAACTGCATACATAGCCGAGAACACAAAATAAAAACAATAAAAATTTATGGTTGAGAAATCACATCCGCATGTCAACACACAAACTTAGAAACAAACATAAAAATCTTAACTACAACACAAACAAGAACTCAAAAATAAACATTGGAACAATGTCCCATTTATTTATTGTCGACAATTAGATCTCCACATGCCCTAACACAAATGACCATTAAAGTTTATCGCCGCTGATCATAAAAGTTCAATTACAATCACCCACTATCGATAAAAATAATGTTTTTGCTGGTTCGATTCCGATGAACATGCACAGCGAAGGGGAATACTTAGCATTAAGATTCCATATGAAATACACTTTAAGAATAGTTCGGTTTTTGAATTCAATAAAGAAGGAGGTTTCCTCAAACTAAAATTTGATTTTCCTTCTTTTACTTTACTTTTACTTCAAATTATCACTGAACTACTCTTTGCTTGCATGTAGCAATAGCAATACATAATGCACCCGTGTCGAGAATAACTGGTAATTTAGTCCCATGTCTGGCGAGTTCATCAGCCTTACAGTTCCCTGAAATGTCATTATGCCCAGGCACCCAGCATAGGTGAATGTTAGAATGCTTTGATATCTACTGCAGAGATGATCGGCATTTTTGAATTTGTTGAGATTAATTCACAGGGATTTGATGGCCGCTTGGCTTTCCGAGAAAATGATAATATCCTTAATAGATCTTACATTCTCTGTCAGCCAGGATAAAGCTTCTTTCATTGCCATGTGGTCCGGCGGGAACATTCTGCAATGATCAAGAAGAGACAAATTTAGGCTAAGATTTGTCGGAGAAGACACCAGTACCCACTCCGTGATTTGTTTTGGAGCTATCGGTATGTATCGAGTCATTTAGCACCGGTTCGTTACTCTCCGATGACAATCCGTCTGAGATTGTGACCTGGAAACTCTTATCAATGTTTAACCTGTTAAGGTTCAAATCGGTGTTTTCATGAATATTTGTATGTTAGTTTGAAATTGTTGAGTGGCCAGATTCCATATTTGACCACTATTGGGTGGCTTTAGTGTTTAGCTGTTTAAAGCTATCTCTAGCGCTGTCCACCAAACTACTACTCCATCAAGAAGTACCGGGCTTATAACCGAGACATGGACCCAATCCGTGATACGAGGTTTCATTTCCCATTTCGTGTCTATGGTCTCCTTAAGTGCGACTGTCGATTTTAATTCTTTCTGTTATGTTCAACTTCCAGTTAAGCTTCCTGACCAAATAAGTGAGAGTTATTTTGCTTTGTCTGAGAAGACTAGTTGGATTCCGTTTTGCAACGGGTGATCAACATGAGGAATTTCATATCATATTGATTCAGATCAGTCTTGTGGGGTTTGACATCCAGTTCACAACTGACTGCCCAATTGAAAAGTTTGTGTATTACGTTTTTTAGAAGCTCCTTGAGTTTAAAAAGGCGCTTTCTTGAGACTGGGATAGCAACGTTATTCGCGTAGATAATCCCTCTGCTTCCAGGATGAGTAAACGCTCGTTTACCACTAAGTTCCAGAGAAGATGTGACATGACTCCGCCTTACGGGGTCCCCGTAAATGACATGTTTTCTGGTCGAAGCACCACCAAGTTTTGTGTTGATACATACTTACTTAAGTGGCGCTACAGTCCGGAATGAACCTGGGCCTCAACCAACATGCCTCTCCAATTAGCCCGCTCCTAAGCTATCTACCTCCAGTTGCGCACTCCAAGTTGGTTGAGGTCGGTTTCCACTCGAACGCGCCACTTAAGGATAGGTCTTCCTCTACTGCGTCCAACGTCTGGCTGGGAATCGAAGACTCTGCGATCCGGAGTATTGGTGTCCATTCGTTCTACATGTCCTAGCCATCTTAAACGTCCAATGCGGAGTTTTTTGACCAGAGGCATGTCGCTGTACAGCTCGTATAGTTCTTGTTTTAAACCTTCGTCTCCATAGCCCGTCAACGCAAACGGGACCGAAGATTTTTCGAAGGATTTTCCTCTAAAGTCGACCAAGGATTTCTTCATCCGCTTTTGAGACGGTCCATGCTTCAGCGCCGTAGAGCAGGGCTGGGATGATCAGGGTCTTATATAAGATCTCCTTAGTAGTTCGAGTGAGGGCTTTATTATTGAATTGCCTTCTTAGGCCGAAGACACAGCGGTTGGCAAGAGTAATTCTTCGTTTAATTTCTGACGAGATGTTGTTGTCAGAGTTAATAGCGGAGCCGAGATAGATAAAGTCCCGTACTGCCTCAAAGTTATATCTGTCAATGGTGACGTTCTGTCCAATTCGTCGATGTTGTCTGTCCTTTCGTGTTGACAGCATATACTTCGTCTTGCCCTCATTTACTGCTAAACCCATTTTTGCCGCTTCCTTCTCTATACAAGCAAACGTGGCTATGACAACAATATCGTCGTCGTATGCTAGTAGTTGTACAGATTTTTGGAAAACGATGGCTCTGGTGTTGGCTCGTGAGCTTTGCACAATCCTCTCAAGAATCAGATTGAAGAAGTTACATGACAGCGCATCGCCTTGCCTAAATCCTTTTTTGGTATCGAATGTGTCAGTGAGGTCGTTTCCGACCCTGATAGAGCAGCGAGAATTCTCCATCGTTATCCTACACAAACGGACGAGTTTGGGCGGTATACCAAAACTAGACATGGCTCTGTATAGTTCGTCTCTATAAATGCTGTCGTATGCGGCTTTGAAATCGACGAATAGGTGGTGGGTATCGATTTAGACTTCTTGGGTTTTTTCCAGGATCTGCCGAAGTGTGAAGATTTGATCGGTTGTGGACTTTCCTGGCCTAAAACCACACTGATAAGGGCCGATCAGGTTGTCGGTAAATGGTTTCAGGCGTTCACATATTACGGCAGATAGAATTTTGTATGCGATGTTGAGGAGACTTATGCCTCTGTAGTTGGCGCAGTTTAGAGGGTCTCCTTTTTTGTGGATCGGGCAAATGATGCTGAGGTTCCATTCATCAGGCATAATTTCTTCCGACCAGATTTGGCTTATGAGTTGGTGGATGTTACTTACCAAGTCATCTCCACCGGCTTTATAAAGCTCGGCGGGAAGGCCGTCATTTCCGGCAGCTTTATTAAGCTTCAGTTTAGATATTGCTATCCTCACTTCAATCAGGTCAGGTGGTTGGCAGTTTTTGCTGTAGTTGTCAATTTGGATGGTTCGTTCTGCCTGACAGCGGAATGTTGTTCGTCATCGCCGTTTAACAGTCTGCAGAAGTGGTTCTTCCATATCTTCAGCATCAACTGTGTCTCAACTTCGATATTTCCTTTTTAATCTCGACAGGATTCTGTTCGAGCCTTGTGTCCTTGGCTTTGACGTTTTACACTTCGGTAAAACTTACGAACATCTTTCCTGGAGTGGCACCTCTCTATATCCTCGATCACGCATTTCTTTCTCTCTTTTTTTCTTTCTGAAAAGCCGGTGTTCTTCTGTTCTTCACCGGCAGCTTAGCTTTGTAGGCCTCGTTCTTGGCTGCGAGCATCTGTCGGCGTTCCTCATCAACCCAGGGTTTTTTGCTGGCGGGCGCGAGAAACCTAGCACATCAGTTGCGGCTGATCTAATGGCTTGTTGGCATCGTTGCTATTGTTCTTCGACATTCGATGCTAGTGGTATGGTGTTAATCGAGAGGTTTAGGGATACGCGTTGCGCGAAGGTCTTTGCGGTCTCTAGCGATTGCAGTCTTTCGGCATTAAATTTTTCTACAGTTTTTCTGGATTGTTGTGGCGTGGTGGATATCCGCATTCTAACCTTGACTGCAACAAGGTAGTGGTCCGAGTCAATGTTAGCTCCTCGGAATGTTGGGACATCCAAAATACGGGATGCCTGCCTCTTGTCTATCGCTATGCGATCAATTTGATTGACCGTTCGTTGATCTGGAGACCGCCATGTCCCCTTATGGATATCGAGGTGAGCAAACCGTGTGCTGGCTATAGTGGCATTTCGTTCCGTAGCAAAGTCAATTAGTCTAAGTCCGTTACCAGACGTGTTGTCGTGTGGGCTATGTTTTCCGACAATACTGCTTAAGATGTCTTCTCTTCCTACATTTGCGTTAAAATCTCCCAGCACGATTTTAGCACCGGTTCATCCGCCACCATTTCTGTTCAAGAGGCCTGACAAACCCTTGATTTTCCTAGACAACCTGTTGTCCGAATATGTCGAAGCAGCTTTTCTAGGTTCGCCTGGGACAGCAGGCCGGGTGTTCATTCCGTGCCATTCTGACCTGGCTGTTTATAGAGTTGCTGTTTTTCGTCTTGTTATCAACACTCGCGCTTATCGTTCAAGTCAAATCCGGTTGGATGAGACCAGTACGCGATGGTTACCACTTGGAGGTAAAAAATACGCACTTGATGTGTAGTCAGAGTTACAACACTGGGCATTGCCAAGTTAAAGCCAATCAGAGCCTACCCTCGTTCTACAACACCCATTGATAATAAGGCTATTTAATACCAAATCGACTTTCACACAGGTCAGCACCTTCAATGTCTTCAATGTCCAGAAATGCAACCATTGTATAAGTTAATAAAAGATCTGCACAAGAACTTAAAAAAAATCTTTTTCAGAGCAGGTTGCTCTGACCTTTATTCATTGGCGAGTCGATAATAACTAAACTATTACATGTTCAACTTAAATAACGAAAGCTTGCATTTCTGTTCACAATGTGAACTTCCCTGGAAATTTGATTCGTTTGATCAGCACTTCTTTTGCGCATGCAAGTAGTCATGTGAATTTCCCTGGAATTCGGTTCATTGCTCCAGACGTTTGGTCAGCATTTTCTTTCGCGCGTGTAAGTTGTTTGTCGGTGTTAAGTCTTCCCCTTTTAAGTTCGATTGTCCTCAATCGTTAAAAATACGGTATATTGTTGAATCTTTGGTGTGGCATCTCAAGATCTTGAAGGGTATTGGGTGATGCGATTGTTCCTGGATTGGGATGTTCTTCCTGTACCTTTTCCTTCGGGATTTGGATGGTTACCTTAGTATTGTTTTGTTTAGGTAAAAGCTTCAGAATCGTGGCTATTATGACAAGTGTTCCAAGACAGGCGATCAGTGAGTAGGTGGTTATCTGATGAATGTTGTTCTCTGTTTGTAATAGCCGAAGTTCATTGGTGTTGTTGATGTGAAGATCTTTCATCATTTCTAGAGATAGGATTTCTTTGTATTTTTTTTCTTTTGGACTGGTTTGCAGTATTGCTGGTAATGCTTTAACCATTGATATTTCTTTGGAAATAAATAGCTGTCCGTCGATATTTATAGTTGTATTGTGGAATTTTATGAGGAATGTTCCATTGAGGCTGTGGGTAGTGTTTTCTACTGGTATTGTTCCGGTAAATTGGTTAAGCAATACATTGCCTGTTGAGATCTCGTCTACGGTTGGGATATGCTGACTATTGACGGTGTTGCAGACAGCTGGGAGACTGTTGAGCAAGCTAGGGATACATGCATCGTTTCTAATATTGACAATGTCTTTTAAATTACAAATGGATAAGGAGTTATAATTTTTACATTTTTTTACAGTTCCAAACATTTTTTCGTTATTCTTAAGAATTACATCATACAAAATTTCTGTTACAATATTATTTTTCTTTATTGGTTTTATTACAAGGCTTTCATAGGTTTCATTTGTAGTTAGTGGAATATTTATAATATAGAGCATTATTGAACTATTGCTTATAACTTTTTTTTCTGAGAAATCTAAAGCTTCTTCTATTGTATTGTATGGTAGCATCTGTTTACTTAAAATATTTGTAGCAAGTTCTATTTCTTTTTTTGACAAAATAAATGAATTGATCATGCCTAATCTAGCCCAATGAATGGCATAGTTAATATTTTCTATTTCCTCCTTTACAAGTTTAATTTTGTATTGCACATTTGCTATTACCTCGAAGCTTAATTTATTGTCTTCTTTTAACAATTTCTGTATTTCATTTTGAATTTTAGTGATATTATTAATCCTCTCATTGTATAATTGATTTATGACAACTTGCTTGTTATTATTCTTTAATACGTCTGTGACTTTTTCTTTGATGGTGACAAAGTCGTCATGGTCTGGATTCCCGGCAATCCATTTCCATGCGCTACCAATAAAATCTAAAGAACGTTTTGTTAATCGCGGTTTCAAGTTATGCAAAAGATTTTTTATTTGTTGCAACTCGTGTGATAGCAAAGGGAATATGGTATGGTTTTGGGTTGATTCAAGTTTAAGGATAGGGGTTATTGCAGATATGAATTGGTCGTATTGGTCTAAGTCGATAACATGTATTAGTTTAAAGTATCCGTCTTGTATCTTCGTCTGTCCAACGTGAAAAGTTACTATTTGTGCGTTTGAAAAGTCCAATATTTGCATGGTTGCCTGGCAAGTGCCTAGCGCACATCTGGAAAGATAAAGTTTAATTTCTGATGTTACTTTTATGAACTACTTTGCCGGATTCGGTTATGACAGTAGAGTTCTTATTTACCTTAACTATTTCTTGCCGGTATCTGCCGGTTAGTTTCGAACCTAGCCGTTTATTATTTTTAATATAAATAGATTGTCCTATTTGATAATCTTTGATCGGTTTCCTTTTCTTGTTGTGGTATTTAGTATCATTCTCTTGTTTAATTCTAAGTCTTTCGATATTAGTCAACCGTGTTTTTTCGAACTGTTCGGGATTGAGTCTAGGTATTCGCCCGTAAAATAGTTCTATTGGTTTCTTACCTGTCGTTGAGTGGATGGTGAAATTATATTCGTTCACAGCTCGTTCCAAGAGTTCTTCAAAAGACCGTGCAGGTCCGTCTGATTTTAAACATCTCATGATTTCAGCTAAAGTGGAGTGAAAACGTTCAACTTGACCGTTCACTTCGCTTTTGTATGGCGGCGTTTTAAAAATCTTTACTTGAAGGTCGTCTTCCAGCATCGATGTAATTGAAGCTGAATTTAGAGCCTTTTCGTTGTCTATTACGACAGCTTCGGGGACGCAGAAGAAAAATAAAATATCTCTTAATGGTCGTTTAATATCTTCGATTGATCGTGATGAAATAATTCTGGTTTGAGCGAATTTTGTGAATTTATCGACGGCTGTTAAGACAAGTTGTTTTTCGGTAGAAAAGATATCGATATGAATGGTGTGTCCCGGATAATTAGGGATGGGTGTAGGACTCAAATGCGGCTTATTAGGGTGTCTGTCGTATTTATTTTCTTTACAGGTTATGCAACGTTTTACTAGGTTTTTAATTTTTGAAGACATTTTAGGGAAATAGAAGTTTTCTAGCAACTGAACTCGGTTTTCTTCGGCGTTGCGATGGGCTCTACGATGTACCTTTAGAATTTTTTCTTCTTGCTCTACTTGGTTTGGTACGTCTTCAACCATTTTCTGGGTGAAACGAATACGGTAGTCTTTGAAGTGTAAAGGATAAATTTCCTGTACTCGTCCCATCGTCCTTTCGTCTGTGAGGAGTCCGTTTATAATATTTGGATTGAGATATCTTTTGAAGATATCAATGATGTCGTTTTCTAAGTAGTCCTGTCTTATCAAAGTATGTCTTGTATAGTTATCGAAGGGGTTCTGAATTTGATAACTATTTTCGTCTCCTATTTTGAGTAAAATTTGGTTTCGGAAAACGTTTATGGGGGTCTCTACGGATGGTATGAGGTTTTGCGCTGAGCTATCTGCACTATGTTCGGTTGGGGTCATTGAGTGAATTTCAACTATTTGGGGAGGCCTTGAAAGGGAATCAGCAACCACATTTTCCTTTCCTGGTTTGTATTTTAATTCGTAATTATACTCCTCCAATATGGCTTTCCACCGTTTCATTTTGGAGTTTGTATTTTTATTGCTCAGGGCATAGGTAAGTGGTTGGTGGTCTGTAAAAATGTTAACTTTCCGGGATCCGTAAAGGAAGTTTCTTAAAGAATTGAGGGACCAAATAATCGCCAGCATTTCTTTTTCGTTTGTGGCGTAACCTTCTTCCGTTTTACTTAAGGTTCGGGAAAGAAATGTGATTGGCTTATCATCTTGTGATAAAACTGCACCAATGGCGTAGTCAGAAGCGTCGGTTGTTAGCTGAAAGCTTTTGCTAAAGTCTGGGTATTGGAGAATTACTTCTTCAGAAACAAGAGAGTTTTTTAGTTTATTGAATGCTTCGATTGCTTTTTGATCTAACTGAATTAGTTTTTTCTTTGACATATTTTTGGACACGTGTCCGTCTTCCCCTCTTAGAAGGGATGTCAGAGGTTTCGCCAGCTTTGAGTAATCTCTTATAAAGCGGCGATAATATCCAGACATTCCGAGAAAGGATCGAAGCTCTTTGAGGTTTTCGGGAATATGTCGATCAACTATAGCCTGCACTTTTTTTGGGTTAGTTTTTATTCCAGATCTGCCAATAATAAATCCTAAAAATTCGACTTCCTTCTGAAAAAATTCACATTTATCTAGTTGAATTTTCATATTCGCGGCTTCTAAGGTATGAAATACTTTTTCTAGATTCAAAGAATGTTCAGTTTCGTCTTTCCCGAAGATGACAATGTCATCGATGTAGACGTAGCAACATTTTCCAATGAGATCTCTTAGGATGTCGTCAAGGGCTCTCTGGAAAATGGAAGGGGCATTCTTAAGCCCAAATGGCAGGCGAGTAAACTCGAACTTGCCGTTATTTACCGAAAAGGCAGTTTTTTCTATATCAGATTCTTTAAGTGGGATCTGATGAAAACCACTTCTTAAGTCTACAATTGAAAACCATTGGTTTTTGCTTAGATTTGCGAGAATTTCGTATATTTCTGGAATTGGATACTTGTCGGCAATAGTCACAGCGTTTAGCTTACGGTAGTCGATTACCATTCGAAATTTCTTTTCTCCCGAAGCATCCATTTTTTTGGGGACAACCCAAACAGGAGAATTGTAAGGAGATTTTGATGGTCTTATGATTCCATCTTCTAGTAGCTTTTGTATTTCTTTTTCGACTTCATTTTTAAGTGCCATAGGATATGGGTATGATTTCGAATACACGGGATCTCGCGTTGTAGTTCGGATTTCTCCTTTAACAGTGGTGGTGTATGTCAATTTTTCATTTGGTTCCGAAAAAACATTGGGACATTTATGAATGACTTTAAGGAGTTTAGAATGTTGCTCCTTACTCATGTGATCGGTTCTAATATTAATGTTATTGACAAATTGTGATTGATGTTGTTTGAGAGGGATTGAAATTCTTTGGTGGGCGGGGAAAGGGTGAATAGACATATGATCTTTACTCGTATGGATAATTGCTTTTAATTGTTTTAGGGTATCATGTCCTATGATCCCATCAAATGAAATGAGACTGGGGAGGATAAAAAATGGTATTTTGTCTGTTTGAGGACCGAAAAGTTGAATTAGTGCATGATGTGTTATTTTGATGCTTCCTTCAACAGAATGAGCATAAAAGGGTTTATTATTCAGTAAAGGATTCTTAATATGACGTGGTTGGACGTAATTTTTGTTTGAGCCGGTGTCGATGAGAAATTTTAGGGTCTCTCCACTTCTAGAAATATGTTCGAAAAAGGGAAGTGAAGAGGATGCTAATCTAAAAAATAAATGTCGTCGAGTTCTTTAGGTTGGTCAAACTCAAGGTGATCTTGAGAGTCAATGTAATTCGTCAATGTCTGCTCGTGGTTTTGGTCTTCTTCTTCTATCTCGTTTTCGTATTCTTCCGATGTCCTCTCGTCTGGTTCGGGCCCTTCAGTGTGATAGACTCTCTGCAATTTGTGTGGCTGATGTACCTGTTGTGAGTGTTGGCGTTTCTGTGGAACTAACTGTTGGTTGCGGGGTCTGTTCTGATAGTTCACATTTTGGGATCGGACGGAATAGTCAACGTCCATTGGCTTTGGAGGAAGCGGGCGTTGATTTGCTGGTGGTCGTTGCTGTGGATACTGGTAGTTCGGCTGATTCCTATAAAAATGTGGTGGATTAGCATTTCGTGGGTTATGGAGTAACTCGGGATGAAATTCTCTTCTGGGTGCGGCAATCGGTGCTGGTCCTGAATGTGAAAAATTGTTTCTTCTAGGAGGAGCTGGAGGCGGTGTTTGTTGAAATGTTTTCCGGGTGCTAGCTTGCGAATTGTTTGCATGTTGGGTTCGGAAATCGATATTTTGTAATTTTAAGCAAAGGTGTAAAGCCTGGGGTAAGTCAGCAGGCTCACGGATACTGAGTAACCTAGGCAAGTCGCCTCTCAACCCTCTGACGAAGGTATCCAGAGCTTTGTCCCGGTAACACTGAGTCATGTTATTCATGGACTCCTGACTCATATCCGTTGATCCTAACTTATTTAAGATAAGCGACAGGTGGTGGTAGACGGCCTGATAGAACTCAGGAATCGTACTACTACCCTGTACCAAAGTTGTCATTTGGTATTCGAGGGTTCCTAAGTCCCTCTTATCCGCGTAGTGGAGGGTAAGACATTTTGATATCTTATCCCAGTTTAGTGGAGTATTGTACGATTCTAGGGCGACATCTGCGTAGCCCGTAATTTTGTTTCTGATGACTGATAAGATCCCATAATACTTGGGGGTTCCCTTTAGATGTTCATAGATTTTGAGTATCCTATCGACGCTCTTTTTCCATGAATTAAATTCGTGTGATTGGCCAGAAAATTCTCTTAGGCTTTTCACTACGTCGGGTACTTTGTCCATTTCGGACAAATTCCTATCATTAGCCAGATTTATTGGCTGGTCAATATCATTATTAATGTCGGACGCAGGGTTCATGATGGAATTAAAAAGTTGTCGTCCCTGTATTTGAAGGGCTTGAGTTACTAACTGTGTAATCGTCTGAATCATGTCGTCGTTAATTACATTAGGTTGAGGAATGGGAGCAGGAGGTTGAGGAGCTGCAACATTATCTACAGGGACTTCCAGACGAGCTGGTCTTAATAGATTGTTAGGGTTTGACATCTTTCGAAATATGTATATGTTTTTTTTGCAAATGAGAGAATCAACTATATCGCTTGTTCGAGTAAATAAAACGGATGTTATAATCAACGTACAGGGCAATAATTTAGTAAAAACTAATTAATTTTATAATCAATTCTTTTTTAATACTTATGTTATTTACTAATGACTTACAATAATGTTAAAATAAATTCTTGTAGCATCTCTTCTTAACGTTGTTTATTTTGTGGGTTCTGGGCTGCTTCCTGCTGGTTAGGGCGGCTGTCAGTGTTTACTGACTCCTTTTTGTTCCTATGGTTGGTAGAACTACTCGGGGGCCTTCGTTTTCCCTATCACTACACTGTTATCGTGGTGGTTTTGTTGTCCACTCTTTCGGTTACTTCACTGAGCTTGGTTGTTCACTCTTTATTTCTTCCACGTTTTTGTTTTTTTTTTTGTTGGTGGCTTGGTTGTCCACACTTTATTGATTTCACTGTTATGTTGGTGGTTTGGTTAGCCACTTTTTATTCACAAACACTTTCACTGGTTTTAGACTTGGTTATTGCCTGAGTTCAGTCGAGCGTTATGTTGGTGGTTTGGTTTTCCACTTTTTATTCACAAAAACTTTCACTGGTTTTAGGCTTGGTTATTGCCTAAGTTCAGTCGAGCTTTATGTTAACAGTAATCTAACAGTGTTGCAGAA
Source organism: Rhingia rostrata (assembly GCA_949824845.1). Lineage (NCBI taxonomy): Eukaryota > Metazoa > Arthropoda > Insecta > Diptera > Syrphidae > Rhingia > Rhingia rostrata. Next base: position 719,863 of record OX463756.1, read on the forward strand.
TGCAGCCCCACGTTGGGCGCCAGTTAATAAAAGATCTGCACAAGAACTTAAAAAAAATCTTTTTCAGAGCAGGTTGCTCTGACCTTTATTCATTGGCGAGTCGATAATAACTAAACTATTACATGTTCAACTTAAATAACGAAAGCTTGCATTTCTGTTCACAATGTGAACTTCCCTGGAAATTTGATTCGTTTGATCAGCACTTCTTTTGCGCATGCAAGTAGTCATGTGAATTTCCCTGGAATTCGGTTCATTGCTCCAGACGTTTGGTCAGCATTTTCTTTCGCGCGTGTAAGTTGTTTGTCGGTGTTAAGTTATACTCTTTGCAGCATAACGACTTTTCGATAATATCCTTGTAGTACGCATGTTTCGATGCAGATAGCAGATAGATTTACTTCAATGCTGCTGCGGAGATGAATGTCAATCAATATTTCCAGGGTATTCAGAAAGTATTGTGATAAGCTAATCGGTCTCAGGTCATTCGGATTGACGTGAGAATTTTTTACCAAACTTGGGTATGAATACTACTTTTACTTCCCTGTAAACCTTGGGAATGTAGATCAGCCGATGCAGCTTTTAAGGATGGCTTCCAACCATGCTAGGACGAGATCCAAAGAGTCCTGTAGCTCGGCTATTACAATGCCGTCAGGTCCTGCGGATTTAAGGATTTTAAAGATGTGTATTGCACAAATTATTTTATCTATTTTGATGAGATCTTGTAAGTTGCCAGTCAATATATTAGTTCTATTGATGTCGTCTTGGAAAGCTCCCTATGAGCAACCGGGAAATTGGGGAGACATAGCTCTTAGGATTCTTTTCTTGAGGTTATCCAAGTGCAATCTGTTTTTTCGAAGATAGCTTGGAACAGTTGGACTAGTATATAGGATTTTTCGGAGTCTAGACTCCTCTGAAGTCTGATCTATTTTATCACAAAAGGGTCTCCAGGATTTCCACTTGGACTTTTTCATTTTTGTATATTGATACGGTCTCTTTGAAGGAGATACGTTCGAACTCTTAGCTTTATTGAAAAGTTTTCTACCCTTCTGCTTAAGCATTCCAAAATTTTCAGACAACCATGGGGGTTTTCGTTTCTCTTTAGGTTTCCTCCATGGACAAAAGCACGAGAGTGATTCGGTAAAAGCGGATGTTAGCTTATTAAAAAGTTTGTTAAGCTTCTGGGTACTGATTAGGAGGGAATAAACATTTAGTCTACTCTTTTCAAAATACAGGATCTTGGTTTACTTTTGTCCTTGCGTGCAAGAGATTATTGTCTCGAGACAATACCAGATCTTTGACGACCCAAGGCTCCTGGATCAAGACAATGTCTTATCCGTGTATTGTTAGACCGGAAAGTAGTGCTCCGAAGCCGTTTTACAGTGGTGAAGATTAATCTGTGTTAATCGCGGAATATTTGCTAAAATCAGATCTCCCCACCACTCTAGTATTTGAATCCGACGATGCCAAAAGGTCATCCTCCATCAGAGAACCACTGTTTAATGATTCTGTCTCCCTTAACGTGGTTTTTAACTTGTTGGGAGACAGAGTATAATTTGGATTTGGATTTGTTATAAGTTTCCCTTTCCGGTATTACAATTCAGATCCATCCACGCGCATCTAACAGGTATAAGGTAGAACGGATTTACTTTAAAAAAAATTGTTTTACGATGTTTTCGCATTTTTTGAATTGATGGTAACATTTTTTTTTTAATATTTTCGTGAATGTTAAAAGTATATTCCGGATATAAGAAATCGGGTATATTTAAAACCGCTATATTAATTTTTATAAAATTAATTTGAAGAGGGAATGGAGCAAATGAGGATGGCCATCCGGCACCCACAACTTGCATGTTCTATTGGTTTGGTTAGAGGAATGCGTAGTTGACTGCTAAGCCAAACGTTGCGGGTTCAAGCCCCAGCTTCGGCAGCTTATCTGAGGCCACCTGTGCGAGATAACATGAGACAATATAAATCTGTCTCCTCCCCTGTGCCACGTAGGCTTAAGTTATATGGCTTTCCTTCTAAGGGTCTATCTGTCTCTCTATGTTGTATTAATGTATTGCTCTGTCCCAGCCGATGGCATCAGTCGCCAGTGCTGTTATGTGTCTGTGGTTCGTCGCATTCATGTGCGAATTACTGTACTGTCAATGTCAATGTCAATGATCTATGTATATATAACTAATGATATTATTTCTCTATGTTACAATCTTAATATCAAAACTAATATGCCCTTGGCATGGGTAAATAAATTGAAAACTCAAACACTTGTGACCAACGCATCTGACGGACATATATTTATAGATCGACACAGCTTGAATCTGATTAGATTCGATTCATGTGCACAACGACATATTTATCTTTATTTTTTCCCGTGACAAGCTATACTCTCAAATGTGATGAGCATCCTATGCCCACCATTTATACAAACAAAAATTCAACAACCACCTAAAATTTCAACACCTCATGAATCTTATTTAAAATGAAAGGTAGGGTGCTGATATACATACATGTAAATTATGTGTTTACACCTGCCAATTAAATTCGAAGTAAAGTTCCTCTACGGATTAGGTACTTGGATAAATTTATTTTCTTTTTTTGCTGAGAATCTATTTAATCGTTACAAATTGCCCCCAATAATTATAAGATAATACTGCAAAACAACGTTCACGTTGTTTCAAATATGTGGTAAATCTATATCTCCACAATTAGGGTTACCTATCGGTGATAAAACTCCGTTTACAATGTTTCCCATTTAATTAGTCGATTATATATTCATTCTTTTAAACTTCCATAACGTTTATGATGCTTAATGATATCGTAATGCTATCTCTTTTTACAACAAAATAAAACGCATTTTAAATTATTTTTGTTGTAATTTTTTCTTCAAAATTTTGAATTTAGGCCATACAAAGAAAATTGTCAATTTCCCGCAAACTATTTGCTCAAAATGAATGAAATTTAATTGATATATTACTATTACAGTTCGCATTACACATTTTCCACGTTTTGTGTCAACTATCCTGTGGTGGCTTATAACAATTGGCAGTTGGCCTTCGTTATCACTTTATTTTTCTTTATTTAATATAATAGCGTGTCTTGCCGCTGAAGTGTCAAAAAGTAAGAGAGAGATTACCCAAAACGGAAAATAGATTTTATCTCTGTCTCAAAAAAAGATGATGGCCGCCATTTACCTTAAGTTGGATGCGATTGCTCCTTTCTATAGAGTTAAGTAGCGGCCACACTCTTGTACAGTATTGACAGAGATTTCAAAAATTTATAATCTACTACATCTCGTCCAATCTGACATTATGATCGCCTCTGATCAACAAGTTAAAATATACAAACATAATTATAAAATAACTCTATTACAAACTACCAAAATAATATACATAACTCATCATATAATGACAAACGTTGCCTTAAAACAGCTGTTACTTTATTGACTTCTCCAAGAACGAATGTTTTTGGATTCAACCACACCATCATATGGTAACTGAGTGATCTAACAGTTTTCTATATCACGGACTACATAACGATCGTGTGGCAGAATCTTGTGAACAACATATGGTCCTTTAAACTTAGGAATAAGTTTCTTATTGGTTCCAATGGTGGTATCAACATTTTTGATTACAACATAGTCACCTTCTTCATAAGATTGCGCTGGGCTATAATGTTCCTCAAATTGTTTCTGGTTATATTCTTGAACCTTAACTATTGTCTTAGCTGCAGTCTCTCTTAGCCCAACAAGGTCTCTTACTGTGTTATTTAATCCCTTTTCATCAAGGAACTCCGTAAGCTTATCAACTATGACACCTCGTTGGTCTACACCAAATAGAAGCTTACTAGGGGTGGTGTTTATTGACCTATTTACCGTATTATTCAAAGCGTATTCGACTTGAGACAATGTTTGAACCCAATTCGCATGTTGCATCGGTTCGCTAAGCTTTCCTAACATCGGAGTTAGTATTCGATTAACTCTTTCCACCTGACCGTTGGCCTGGGGTGAATGAACGGCAACTTTGACATGAGAGATGTTCAAGTCGAGAAGGAAGGAACTGAACTCTAATGACGTGAAGCACGTACGTCTATCAGAAATCACTCTAGAAGGTCTGCTGTAGTATTCAAAATATTTCTTAAGGGCTGCGCATACTTCCTTAGTACTTGTCGATATCACCGGATATAATTTCACATATTTTGTGAAGGCATCAACAATCAGAAGGATATGCTTCCGCTTAGACTGGATGGCTGGCAGTGGTCCAAAGTGATCAAGATGAATCGTGTGGAACGGAACAGGCTCTTTAGGAATGTTGAACAAGTTACGTCCGCGAGAGTGTACAGGAGAGGAGTGCATTATGCATCGAATGCAATTCTTCAGGAATTTTTCGACCTTCGACTGTATATCAGGAAACCAAAAATGCATACGGATTTGTTCACAGCATTTAGTTAGCCCTAAATGACCAATTTTCTCGTGAACATGTCTAATAAGGTTTGTCTCCATGTCGGAAGGGACATACAGACATAATCGACCACTCTTAAGTTTCCTGAAGACAATACCATCTTGAAGTACATACGACTTCAAGTTTTCTGAACACAATTTATCCTTCAGAGCTGAAACAATCGGATCACGGCACTGTGAGGCCCTTAACTGAAAATCAATATCTTCAGAGTTAACTACAGATATCACGTGACACCGGCTTAATGCATCAGCATGACCCATATTGACGCCACTTCTATGTTTGACCTTGTAATCGTAATTTTCAAGCTCTAGAGCCCACCTGGCAATTCGTGGGTTGACATTTTTTTTATTCAAAGTTAGCGTAAGCGAACTACAATCAGTGACTATGGTAAATGGTATCCCTTCTAGGTAGACTCTAAAACGGCGAAGAGCTGATATTATGGCTAATGTTTCAAGCTCAAAACTATGATACCTAGCCTCTTGTGCTGTAGTGCTTTTCGAAAAATACGCAACTGGGTGAAACTTTTTATCGTCCTGTCTCTGAAGTAGCACAGCACCATATCCTAATGAGCTTGCGTCGCAGTGAAGCTCGGTTTCAAATGTTGGGTCATAAATCGCCAACACTGGCGAGGACGTTAAGCAGTTTTGCAACTGTCGAAAGGCACCTTCGCATTCTGGAGAAAATACATAATGTTTATCCCCTTTCTTCATAAGGTCATATAGTGGCCTAGCTATGCGAGAAAACGAGTTTACGAACCGCCTAAAGCATGATCTTAAACCCAGAAATGAATGTAACTCTTTACTATTTTTAGGAATAGGGTATCGTTGTATAGCCTTAATGTGCGAATCACTAAGCTGGATACCTTGGTTGGTCACGTTATATCCTAGATACTCTATTTGTGTACACGCGAAACGGCATTTGGCGAGCTTAAGTTCGAGTCCATTTTCAGCAAGGCAATGTAAAACTTCACGCAGTATCTTAAGATGTTCAGAAATGTTAACAGTAGCTATTAAGATAGATGTCATCCATATATACAACAATTTGCTTAGATTCAACAAATCGTCGAAGTACGCGGGTAATAAATCGTTGGAAAACGGAAGGAGCGTTCTTAAGACCAAAAGGCATTCTTAAAAATTCATATTGTCCATCTGGTGTTACGAAAGCGGTGAAATGTGTTGAACTAGGAGAGATCTTAACTTGGTGAAACCCACTCCTAAGATCTAACAAGGAGAAACATTTCTTTCCGCCTAAGTATTCAATGCAGTCTTCAATTAACGGAAGAGGATAATTATCACGTATAGTGTGTTTATTTAAGGCACGGTAATCAATGCACATTCGCGTTTCACCCGACTTCTTCTTAACAAGAACTAAGGGTGAGGCATAAGGGGAATCACTGGTCTTTATAATTTCCCGCGCTAATAGGTCCTTAACAATTTCATTCACAACTTTTTTCTCTGCGAAAGAAAGTCGTCGAGGGCAACAGTAAATTGGGGTATCTGTTACAAGTCGGATTTCCATTTGATATTCTATTGATGCTACCTTCGATTTGTCAAAATTCAAATAATAATCCTTTACAACAGTGCGAACCTCATCAGCTATGAAGCGATCTAATTCTGGATTAACCTCAATATTATCTGTCGAATCTACCTCTATTGCAAAAAGTTCATGTCCTAACTCTGGTTTGTCTTCAGTCTCATTCGTAAGTCTTGGTTCAAGTACGGATGGCATGTGAATATTATCACTGTCAAAAACAATTGGAGGAACAGAAACACTTTTTACCGAGTTTGTTTCTTTTTGAACAAACTTTTCCGCGTTCGCGATCGGAATGTCGTCACAAGACTCATTGCCCACTCTATAATCTTTGTCAATAGTAAAGGCTGTTTTGTTATCCAAACAATTTATAAAGTAAGTGCACAAACAAAAATTTCTTTTATTTTTATCCGATTTACAAAGTTGCGCTGAAGACTCATTATTTTTGTAATTCATATGTAAGCTAATATTAAAATCTTGAAGTACATCCCGGCCAGTTAGGAGAGGCATAGGTGTTATTCCATCTGGAATGATCAAAAATGAAACTGGTTTTACTTGAGAAGCAAGTTTAAGATAACAAATTATACTACCGTATGTATAGAGCTTAAAATCTCCTAGGCCCTTGTAATTTGAATAAACTAAGCTTCCAATTTTAACGTCTTCAGGCAACACGGATTTCTGGATAAAACTAATCGGACTACCAGTGTCCAAAAGAGACATAAGGTTATTATTAAACGTTGTGCACTTATTGTTACTTAAGATAAAGGCAACGCTTACCATTTGTACGGCATTAAGTTTATATCTGATCTCGTTTTCGTTGTCTTCGTTGACAGCTCCAACTCTTCTATTTTTTGGCGTCTTCGGGCAATCGTTATAGACGTGCCCAGTCTCAGCACAGCGGAAGCAGGAACCAATGGGTCGTTTTTCCTTCGGGCAATTTGCAGCAATGTGGCCATATGTGGAACAATTAAAACATCTGATTATGTCAGCCGATGTGGTAGTTACGGCGCTCCGGTTCGTTGTTGTTGCACTTCTGGTTACAGCTGTTGATGACTTCGGCACTCTCCTTTTCTCATAACGTGGAAGAAGATGCTTTAACTCTGACATTGACTTGGCAGAGTAGAGTATCGAGACGTTAGATTGTGTACCGCCAAGTCCATCTATTATGAATTCAATGAGGTCTGCTTCGTCAATGTCGGCATATGCGGCTAGCTCTTGCATTGAGAGGACATAATGCAACAATGGTTCATCACGGCGATGCGTACGTTGGCTTAGCTGACGATAAGTTTCGTGTCTGCTCACTCGTCTGTCGAATTCCTCTAAAAGAAGGTTCCTCAAAGCTGCCCAGCAATCCACTCGAACTGTTCGCAGCAAAACTTTGGCAGTGCCTTGCATGAGCCTGCGTGCGGACAAATATTTTAAGCGCTCATCACACCCCAATGAAAGGACGACATCCTCGAAGTCGGTAATCCATTTACGGACGCTGTACGAATTATCGCCGGAAAAAGGGGGAATGGCATTTTCAATATCAGAGAAGTCGACTCGTCTTCCTGATTGATGAACAGTCTCCATCTCTGCCAGTTCCTTCTTTAATACAGCGATTTTCTTGCGTCGTTCCAATCGTTGAAGTTCCTTCTCCTCTTCAGCGTCAAAGTCAGAAGTCAGATCATCTGATGGGCAGTGAAGGTCTCGGTACAAAGCGCCTGTACGAGGAAGGGCGGAAGCGTTTTCAATAAGAGGGGTCGGAGATCTGTCGGCAGTCGCTTGAGAAGTTTTAGTTGCATTTTTTTTAACAGCAGTGGTGACAGAAGTTCTCACATCGCCGATAGCAGAAGTTTCAATACATCTTTCATCATCAGTTGCAGCAGAAGTCCCAGCAGCATAGTTTGCGGAGGTCTTAACGGCGGTGGTGTTCTCTTCAATCGCAGAAGTTTCGTCAGTGGTGGCGGAAGTTGTTGCACAAGCAGAATTTGCAGAAGTCTCATCATCAATGGCGGATGTTCCAACAGCAGGAACAAGATTATGTGTCGCAGAAGTATGATCGACCGAGGGTGACTCATCATTTAAATTATTGTGCACAATTTCATTGTGCAGTGATCTGATCTGCGCCAGAGTGGCTGTACTGGGAACGTCGATTCCAGCAGAAAGTATGGCTTCGGTCATTTGTGCTTTGGTGAGATTTCTCATTGCTCGGCAATTTAAATCAGTCGGGTTTTCTGGCATCAGTGGGTTTTCTACACGCTTTGTTTTATTTAATGTAGTACCCCACACCTGAAGTTGTGGTGGCTTATAACAATTGGCAGTTGGCCTTCGTTATCACTTTATTTTTCTTTATTTAATATAATAGCGTGTCTTGCCGCTGAAGTGTCAAAAAGTAAGAGAGAGATTACCCAAAACGGAAAATAGATTTTATCTCTGTCTCTTGTACAATATTGACAGAGATTTCAAAAATTTATAATCTACTACAATCCCTAAACTGAATTTTCAATAAATAGAAGTAAAAATTTTCGGAAAATCATTATCATTCACGTAAGCAACGATTCCTTAAAATTTCGGGATAAACGTTCACATTTTGATATTATTTATATGACGTAAAGCATGAATAATCAACCGAATGTTATTGTATATTAAGGCCAAACAAATCGTCAAATTCTCTCTTGATTGGCATTTGATCAAACGCTCAACTCGCTGTGAAAGAGAAAGTTGCGTACGACCAAAGAGTGCATAGAGTACACATCAGCATCGCATCGCAGCTAAACATTTTGTAGTCGTATCAGACGCGGGCAGTAAGTGCGAGGGGAACTTTCATAGATCGTATGCGTCAGCAAGGAAAAAATCAGCACCCCACATAGAAAATATTCGTTGTATGAGATGCGCACTCTATACAGTTTTAATTTTATACTCTTTGGTACGACCCAGTAGTGCACCCACCACTAGTTTTTTTCCATTTCTTGTTTTGTTGGCGTTTTCTCGTAGAATCATATCTTTTGTAGATTTAACTTTAGTTTTTTTTTTTTTTTGTTGACATTTTCTAGGATTTTCTAGAATCCTCTGACGATGTTCACATTCCTTTTCCGCGAGTAGTTTTTTTTTTTGTCGGCTTCTGTTTTTTTTTACACTTTTGCGAGGTGTCATGATACAAACAGATAACCTTTTATATCAATTTGAGAATAAAAAATGAAAGTCTTTGAATAATATTATTAAATAGGTTATTTCCGTGTCTAAACTGTCATTACCATGTATTTATGCCACGGAAATGACAAAGGTGACAAAAGGTATATTTCTATATACCTACCTTATATTTTTTAAAAACTCATTTCATAATTTAGTTTATAAAAAGACTTCCATTAGAAAAAGTATTGGATTTAGTTATTACAATAAAAAAAAACACTTACAACGGTCAACTTCGGGCAACGAAAATATGAAACACCTAAACGACATGAAAGAAAGTTCACTACTGGTATTGGTATATAATGGGGCTGATTGCATTATGCTCCTAAAAAATCAACAGGTCCCATTATTTTGTCACGGAAATGAAAATTTTATTGTGTTTGAGCTACAAAACATCTTTCACATAACTTTGTTTACCAATATGTAACCTAAAAATAAATTGGCTGGTCCGCAGTCCGAATTCTCTTTTCTTCTTTAAGGCATCTTTAATAAAATTTGCAAGCCGGCTTACATTTTACAAAAAAAAAATTGTTGAAGAAAGGTATTACTTAGGAAATGCCATGGTAATGACATTTATACTGTTTAAGCTAAAATGTCGGGATTTCTACACTTTTATTTTTTCATGCGAAGATGTTAGAAGAGTTTCGCAGAAGCGTATCTCGTTCCAATATTTAAAAAAAAATTGTTTTTACCTGTAAATGCCTGACCGCAAAATAATAATATTTTGAAATATTTCTGAAATCGAAATGAAAATGACGTTACAGTTGTATTTATTTATAAATTGCTGCAATTTTTACTAAATGTTGATGTTTCGCAAAGTGTATGCTCAATTTCTCCCTAAACATTTATGAATTACCATTATAATCGGTAAGTTGAAACTTTGTTTTTTTAGTATAAATCAAGCTTAAACTATGATTTATACTTTTTTGCTTAAAAAGGAAATAACGGTTCTTTTGATTATAAATGAGTGAGTGAAAAGAGTGAGCGAGGAGTTACACTTGCGGTGATGAATAACTTTCAGCCAATAAACCAACTCATGTTTGGTAACTGCTACAGAGTATTAACCCTCAGCGCTTTAAATATCCCATTCGTAATCGTGCCGGCTCTTGCCCCTGCACGCCTTTAACCATCTCAAACAAACTATGTACAAAATCTTGTAAAATAAACAAAATATTAAATTAGTATGTAGGTAAGGCTTTTTTTTAACAGCCTCGATTTTATTTACTCTAACATCTCATTCAAAACACAAGCAAAATCCAACCGATTTACAGGCACTTCATATTGACCATCAAGGTCCAATGAGGGCATATCCTTTCCAGTATCGTCGGTAACGACTTCTTCGATTATATCTCCTTGGGTTCCACCTTCTTCGAAAACACACTCCTGCATTATAATTTCTTGGCCATCATCATTTTGCATATCCTCAACTATGATGTCTTCCTCTATAACTGCTTCCAGGTCATCTACTTCCGCATTATCTTCTTGAATGATCTCTTGTATCGAATATTGAATATCCCCTTCCATATCCGGTACAATTATTTCAACGCGCTTCGAAGGAATGTGAAGTAAATTATCAAAATCGAGATGGGACACTGACCGTTTCAATAAATTTTCAGACTTTGAATACATCTCTATGAGCTGCTTGTCTTCCGCTATGGAATTACTAACGCCATCATCGGCTTCTTCTCTTTTTTGAATAAAATCATCAAAGGCAAATGGTTCTGAATCGGTGGACATCTCGTTTTCCACAATCTGAACGTCTACCTCAGGCATGAGTAAACCAATTACTTTACCAAAATCTTCACGAGCTTGAGCTTCAATAGTTTGTGGATCTACGATTGGTGCACAAAATTCAAGTTCATTCGACAAGATAACATCCATAATCTCCTTTTCTAATGCCAATTGCTTCTCAAATGGCATCTGGTCCAGCAAATTTGTGTGGTTTAGGAACGTATCTTGTGATCGATCTGTATGTGGAGGTTCTTTACGGTCCTTGATATAGTTTTGAAAAAACATCAGACATTCTCTGAATTGTTTTGGATATCGAAATGATTTTGCAGCTGGATTGCTCAAATACCGCAACGCTAGTTTTACCATATCCCACTGGTCACGAGTATTTATCCAATTAAATGGCAAATTTAGTGTTGTTTTTCGATGAGGCTCATTCATTTCGCTGGCTATTTCTCCCCACATCCATTGTGTGTAGTCCGGGTCGCCGTAGCTCTCCAAGGATTTGTTGTAAAGCAACGGGTAATTCCTAAGGATGTCGACAAGACGTGCATCATTGAACTTTGCATTCTCTTTCTCATCCTTGTCGTTAAAATTTAGAGAGATTTTTTTCCCAGAAATAATTTGCGGTTTCTCCTCCTCGTTTGGAAAATATCCTTCCATTTTAAAAACATAAACAATGTATTATGTACTCAGAAAATGTTGTTTTCGATTAATTACAAAAATACGTTTGACACAAAACAACTGCGACAATGACAGCTGTTTTGACATTACGCTGTGAGCGTTCAGTGGAACAATTGTGGGCGTGTTCAAAAACTAAAATGTAAGTGAACTTAGCCATGGAATCATTTGCACTAAGGTACGTAAGTTATTCAGTTTGTATATTAAAAAGAGTGATAATTTAAAGCAAATAACATCAGAAAATGTGATAAAAGTTGTAAAACACTATAAAATTGATTTTTTTTAAGTATAACAATATTTCTTTTACTGACAATAGTTAATAATTCAGAGATTTTTGATGATCTTTCTGGAGTCTATTCGGTTTTTTTTTTATAAAAAGAGATTTAAAAGAAATAAATTTTGTTCGAATTCTTTTGGAAAATTATTGAAACTAGTATAAAAATAATAGTCCATTAAATCCAATTGACACAGCAGAAAGCCATCTTTTTTATCCCTGCAGAAATGTAAATTAATTCCCATTTGAACGCAATTTACACATGGCCTAAATGTTGGTTCACGTGTGAAAATTGTATGTTCCATTTTGAAACTGAAAAGCTGCGAAGCAAGTCAAATACATCCTTATCGGCAATGTTGAAAATTATTTTGTTAATTCATTATTCTTAGGCCTTGTCGTATGTGTATATCTTCTGTCTTAGCCCGTATGCAAATTTCACACTTTAGTGTGGCGAATAAAAAGTTTGTATACTACTCTAGGAGCTAGTAAAAAATTGTTTATTAGCTAAATTTTGACGTTTTAAATATTAACTTTGAAGCGAGAAAGATGGAAACATATTTTTTTATTTTTCAAAATGTGGAGTTTGTGTATTTAGATTTTTGTATTACCAGTGTTTACATGTGTCAGCAAAACTACGCATCGTTGATATTATGCGTGATTATTACTTGAATAAAAATTAAAATAAATAAAAACACAACTCAATAGTTGGCATTTTGACAACTGAATGTTATTCTGTTTTTTTATTTAATGCTCTGACACAACACTTATTATAATGTTGTAATTCTGGATTCTTCTTTTTTACCATGTAATTTAATGCCATCTAGTGACAGACACCAACTACGAAAAAGATGCCACCTTACTTGGAATACATGTATAACGAGGGAATAATGTAGATCACAGTTTTTTGATAACAATTGCAATAAATAGGCATGTTTCCTATCCGGGATAATGGCGTAAGGCTGGACATATCCAGACGTAAATATGTATGTATTGACTAAGGTGTAGATGTATTTTGCACGAAAACTGTTTTCTAAGCATGTTTATTGCAAACAAAAACGTATCCGTAGGCTAATAGCGTTTTGTACTGGGATTACAAGTTTATCTTTTTTGATCAAGGTTTGATGCGAATCACTTTTTCGTTTTTCATTGGGAAACAAAATTGATCGTTTTTTTACTAAATTATTTTGAAAAAAATAATAATAATAATAACAAAAAAAATATTATCTGCTTTAGGAAGACTTGGTAGATGATATAAGAGAAAGAGTCAGAAAGATAAATATTATATGTATATATATATATATATCTATATATTTAGTAAAACATATTTGCAATTTAGTTTACGTCACTTTTTCAATGAGATATACTTTAAGTCTTGCAACTTTTAAGTTACGGAGAAACTGCTATTCCGAAATATTAATAGGCTTATTCATAAACTCATTATAAAGAGGGCATAAATTAGTTCATTCTAAAAAAGCCTACAAAATTTGCCTTTAGAGGCTACGTTTGATGGTTGAATAGTGCTTGTGTGTGTCTCTGTTGGCGACAAACGGCTGAGCCAGAGCTGTCAATGACAGAGTTTTAAGTTGAAAAACAACTATTTAAATGTTTATAATAGCTAAATGTAATAGATTACCCTTATAGTACTTTATTTGATACAAATTCTGGACCCACATTTCGCAAAGTGGTTATCGTTTGACGATAACATTTCGACGGTACATCCTGCATTACGTAAGACAAATAGTCCGTTTTTGCTTTCGGTGATATCACTTTATTTGCTTCACATAAAACAATAATCGTCAAATCACAGAAGATTATTGAGCGATTGATTATGAGGTCTCGACTACCGTCTGAGTGATGATCTTTCCGCAAAATCTTCCATAAAATGGATGGACACATATCATACCCAATTCCTGTGCACGATGGTTAATAGAGTTCTTCATGAGACTATTCCCCTCACAAGTGCGTTGCTTCTTTCATTAAAACGTATAAATTACTTGCAAACAATGAGATATTTTATATGACGGGAGTAATAATTATTGGACTACTTACTTACATATTTACTTAAGTGGCGCTACAGTCCGGAATAAACCTGGGCCTCAACTAACATGCCTCTCCAATTAGCCCGGTCCCTAGCTAACTTCCACCAGTTGCGCACTCCAAGTTGGTTTAAGTCGGTTTCTACTTGTGCGCGCCACTTAAGGCGAGGTCTTCCTCTACTGCGTCCGAAGTCTGGCTGGGAATCGAAGGCTCTGCGAGCCGGAGTATTGGTGTCCATTCGTTCTACATGTTCTAGACATCTTAAACGTCCAATGCGGAGTTTTTTTGACCAGGGGCATGTCGCTGTACAGCTCGTATAGTTCTTGGTTGAACCTTCTTCTCCATAGCCCGTCAATGCAAACGGGACTGAAGATTTTTCGACCAACCCATTTTTGCCGCTTCCTTCTCTATACTATCAACCGTGGCTATGACACCACGTTGGGTCCCACCAATGATGTCAATATCGTCTTCTTCTTCTCAGCCTATAGAGCTCAACGGCAGCTCTTGTCTTCACCTACAGCTTAGCCTTGTAGGCCTCGTTCTTGGCTGCGAGCATCTGTCGGCGTTCCTCATCAAACCAGGGGTTTCTTGCTGGTGGGCGCGAGAAACCTAGCACATCAGTTGCGGCTGATCTAATGGCTTGTTGGCATTGTTGCCATTGTTCTTCGACATTCGATGCTGGTGGTATGGTGTTAATCGAGAGGTTTAGGGATACTCGTTGCGCGAAGGTCTTGGCGGTCTCTTGTGATTGCAGTCTTTCGACATTAAATTTTTTCACAGTATTTCTGGATTATTGTGGATATCCGCATTCTAACCTTGGCTGCAACAAGGTAGTGGTCCAAGTCGATGTTAGCTCCTCGGAATGTTCGGACATCCAAAATACTGGATGCGTGCTTCTTGTTGATCTATAGACCGCCATGTCCCCTTATGGGTATCGAGGTGCGGAAACCGTGTGCTGGCTATAGTGGCATTTCGTTCTGTAGCGACGTGTTGTCGTGTATACTTCGACAATATACGACAATACTGCTAAAGACAGTATTTTTCTCCGTTGGGGCGTGAGCGCATATAAGGTTTATGTTGGCGAATTTGGCCTTGATGCGGATTGTTACAATGCATTCGCTAATGTCTTGCCACCAGTTTTTTTTGCATTCAGTCGTGAGTAGACTGATTAGGGTCTTCCTCTATGCTATGTCTCGTGGATGAAGCACAACAGTGCCTACAAAATCTTTCGATCCCTGCATTAAATTTTCAAGTAGCGTGGGATGACATTGTGTCTTATTGCTTGTTGATTCAGATGTGCAAGCTCTTTTCTCTGTTAAATTGGTAACACGTGAATCTTCTTCCCATCTCGAAATACTGTACAACGACATCAACAAATCTCGCTCAATGGCCTTGGCCGTGATATAACGCGTTGGAATGATATACTAACACATCTTGTCTCAAGTAAACTAGACGCCGCATCAGTAGAAGAAGGAGAATTCTTTGGGGTCATCAACTGAACCTCAGTCGTGGAGAGATTTGAAGAATCAACTTCAGTTGAAACTGTAAAGAAGGTTTTGTGTCCCATCGATAAGCATCAACTAAAGCCAAAATCACATCACGCTTCCTATCAACAGGCAAAACAGTTATGTTTTAGTTTTAGGGGCGAACACTATATTTCCTCTTGTCCAGGTTATCAATCAAGAAACCACAACGTTTTGAGCTTTTTAAGAGATCTTAACCATTGCTACAACTTTCTCGGCCCTCATCAAGTGAACGCATGCCGTTCCAAAAGGCGATGTCTGAAGTATAACGGCAATCAACTTTTCCAACCACAACAAACATGAACTCAGGTCCTTCAACAAGCAGTGGTTATCAGCCAAGCGCCTTATCACATTGGGTATGTATCGATCAAACACAAACATCATTGCTTTCAACATCATTGGTGAAAGTCATCTCACGCTCAGGAAAGCCCTATATCGTTCAAGCTTTTCTTGACCAATAATCGAAACTTAACCTCATTTCACAATTTCGTATAAATTCTTGTCTATTGTCGGAATAGGAGGTAACTCATCAGCATCGCCGCCATCGAAAGGATTAGACAGTTTAACTCTTCAGTCATGCATTAATGAATTTACTTGTACTCCCGATGCATATTTTCTTTCCAAACTAACCAACAACTTACCTTCAGTCGTTATTAGCTCTAAGCATTGGCATTTAAGGGGAATTGAGTTAGCCGATCCCTAATTTGATCAACCAGCACGTAGTGACTTAATACTTGGAGTCGAAGTATATGGTCACACTTTGCAGAATGGATTGCTTAAGGGTCCTAAGTACGCACCAATCGCACAGCAGACAGCTTTAGGGTGGATTATATCTGGATCATCACCATCAACATCAAGAAGAGTCCAACCAGAGGCCCATTCGTTTCACTGCCGTGTAGATAAAGATCTGAACGAGTTGTTCAGACGTCAGTCTATTCATGTTGAAATGCCAAACCAAACTTAAAATAAATCACTTGACAGCTGATAAAAGTTGAGAGGGAAAATATTTTGCCCTGTGAGTCGCGGGTAAATTTTTCCGTGACTCTTTTTGACGTTTTCTTTTCTCATCTTTCTTTTTATCGTTTTGTTGCTTCATATGATTTCGTTCCTTGGAGAGTCGGTGTCGCTACGCCTGCTTTTGTACATAAACTCTTGAGAAAAAAGTCGCAGTGTGTGAAGCAGAATAAAAGAGAAATGTCAAATTTGAGTCAAGACAAAAAGTCGAAGGTGTAAAAACGCGAGACTCACAAAAGAAAATAACAAAAGAGAACTTCGAAAAAATGCATGACTCAAGAGTCAACGTGTGCAGACTATCAATTGTCAAGAAAAGCTTATAACAGGAGGCCATCGTGAAAGAAGTACACGCGCACACATAAATGGTTGTGAGAAAGCTCGGCGCTGGATACTAACGACCCTGTTGCTCAAAAAAAAATTTATTTATTTAAGAGAAATAAATATTTGCATAATTTACACATATCTACATATATAAATGTCTATTAATTTTCTTTCTTTTTTAATAGTAGAAATATATTTAAAAATCTTAAGTAAATAACATATTATACATATTCAAAAATAGGTCATAAGTCATTCAGGATTTGACATTAATGTAGAACCATCTTACCATGTCCGGGATCTGTACTTTCCCGTTCTGCTTCTGACAGTTTTAACTTAATTGTACTGTTCTATCCTTTTCTGTTCAAAGTTCATTTTTATTAAACAAAGCTTATACGTGCATGGAACAAACAATTCGTATGACAAAACTATTTTGAATGACGAAATAATTATTAAAAAAAAATAATATCGACTATAGTAAAGGGCTAATCACAAGATACACATAAGTTATACCTGTCCATACTGCATGTCCCCCGGTGGAATTCATCAATTTATTAATCGCATATTACTGTTAGTGTCATCACATGTGTCCCCCGGAAGCTACTGGATTCGTCCTCAAAATCACCCTGCTGCTATAAAGTAGCAATTCTGGTGGAATAATAAAATGGGATTTATCATCCCTTTTGTGATGGACAGCAGGGAAGAGTGAAAGATTCAAAACAAATTCGATCGAGGATTATTGGCGTGGAAATGCATATATCAAAGATAACCAGGTACTAATACTGTTGTGCTTCAACCTGAATATATAAATATCATCGTGTGGGATCTGATTTCATGCAAAGCGTATGTGTTTAACATAAGGGCATCAATTCCATTTCTGATTACTGATTACCTGTGTTACGTCTACGTGTGCAGTGATCTGTGGTATGAAAGTGCGATTTATATATCAATCATAGGATTTCGTTGTCAGGATATGAACATTGTTAAATATCACAATAACTGGACACAGTAATTACCTGAAAATCCCCACAAACATATTAACCGGAAATATGAATAAATAAATCCATGAGATTTAATTTGAAATCTAAAAGTAGGATCCAGAACGGTTTACCACTACCCACTCTTTACTGATACCAATAGCGAAAGATTTGGTTTCGGGGTACAATACTACTTTTGCAATAGGAATATAAAGATATATTTTGCAGTAAAGGAAACACAAGTGTTTTATAATGTTAGTTATATTTTTTTCAAGCAATATATTGCAGTGTTTTCAGGCAGATTTAAAATAAAAACATGAAGGGCCTAAGCGGAATTTTTAAATTCATTCATTCTTTTAATACAATAAGTAATTTATTTCGCATAACAACATTAATACAATACAGAAATACTTTCTTTTTTTTACAAAAATGTATCAAATTACGCTTGCTTTGCAGCCGAAGAAAAATGGCTGCGCAATCTGCCCGCAGCATATACAGACGTTTATGAACAGAACGTTTTGCAGTTGGACTGAGTTAGTTCTAATGCAGTTGTTTGTTAACATAACGTTTTTGAATTTTCCATTTATCATTGATTTCGACAAAAACAATTTTAGAAAAATTAGCAATTTTCCTTATATGGCCTAAATGAAAAACAATCAGTAGGTGTATGGTATAGTTATTCTTCAATTATAATGGCTAAAGTAAAAGTCCTGGATACGAAGTATTCAGGCGTTTAGCCTGGAAAAACTATTACTACCAGAACTTTTCGTACAAGTGTTCCTTACATTTAATTAATATGATTTAATTGCTTAAAATTATAACTTCCAGAATTTTGAAAAGCATAATCATAACGTCAATAGACCTAGTTTTTAAGCAGCATTTTTGCTTCAGTAGAGCTAACTGTTAGTTTTACATGTCTTGTATAAAATTAAGTACCAAAAAAGATAAATCTATTACAATAATCCGGTTCACCGCTCAGCAGAGTTAACTACGGCAACTAAAGGAGTATATAACGGTGCAGTGCAATAAATTCCGCGATATTAAGTCCCGAAGCGCTGAATTCCCCAAAAAAAACCCGCGGGGAAAATGGAAATAAGCCCTACTTTGCATACATCATATAAGTGTGATTTTGGGTATATGCTGTACGATTTGGAAAAGGAAGTAAATGTCTCAAGCAAAAGGCGTTTATTTGGATTTACATGGATGTGGGTGTCGCATTGGTCGGATTTTAAAAATTGTTACAATTGTTCTGCTTTGTCGAACAGATAGTGTTTTTTACCAAATTTCATCATTTTAGTTTAACAGTTTCAAAATTTCAAACCAAAGCAGTTTTGACAGTCAAGTCAATATATTTTTCTATGCTGCAACACAAACTATTTATCAAAACCAACTTAAAAGGGCGGCTTCAATCCCCTGTAGGAATCATTTAAAAACCTATTACATCAAGTAGTGGGTGTAGTAAACATCGTTTTTTTTTTATTTCTATAAACACGTTGCAACAACTAAATAATTTTTCACTAGCCCTCGCCTCGCGATGATCTGAAAAATCATGCGAGTAGTTTCAATTGTCAAAGAAATCTTATATTAAATTCGCCGTTCGGCATAAAACAGTAGGTCCTGCCGTCATGCAAGAAGTACACAAGCACACATGAATAGTTGTGAGAAAGCTCGACACTCAGTACTAACAAGCCTGTTGCGCCAATTTTATTTGTATAACAATTATTAAACAACTAACAAATGTTTTTATATAAAAAT
Source organism: Rhingia rostrata (assembly GCA_949824845.1). Lineage (NCBI taxonomy): Eukaryota > Metazoa > Arthropoda > Insecta > Diptera > Syrphidae > Rhingia > Rhingia rostrata. The sequence goes on from OX463756.1 coordinate 739,325, forward strand.
TAAAAATATGTACAGTAATATTGAATTCTCACTATTTTTTCTGAAAATATAAAAATCATGGACACTTACGCCATCTATAGTGCCGCCATCTACTGCTTACTAGACAAGCGAAATCAGAACTACCAACCCTTACGATCAAAACAAACACTTGCCATTTTCCAATAAGAAATCCAATACAACTCCCCTCTAATGACAGATGACAAAACGATTCCAGTGTATATGCAATGACAGTGACAATTGGAAAATTAGCAAAAGCGAACAGTTTAGACTGTCAACAAAATAGTGAAACCTTCTAGTATGTTTTTCGGTTTTTCTTGCGAAAAATTAATTGTAACTTAAATAAAAATCTAATAAGATTGTTGGCAAGAATTCGCTGCACTCTTGAGCACTAAAATCGTTTGAATTAGTTCAGATAAATGGTGTAAAATTCGTGTTCTCACATTTTCCAAGTCATTGAATATTTCATTGCCTGTGCAACATTGAAAATTTTCGGGTGTCTGCTCTCGTTTTTTTCTTTTAATTGTTCTCTCGCGCGCTGATGCAAAAGCAAAGAAAGAGAGTTTTCGTCGCTTTATCGTCGGAAGTGTGGTAAAGTGAGCAATTTGTGTTGTGTAATTGTTGTTGTCTAGTTGTTTTTGGGGTGTGTTTGCTCTTGTTTATTGAATTTTACAATAGAAAGGCGAAGGGAATCTGCATAATTATATAAAAAAATAAACCGCTAAACTTCAATTTAACGAAAAGTTGTTCGAGCTCAAAGGTGAGTTTAATTGAAATACATTGTTTGGATTTATTTTGTTTTCCAATTTGTTAGGTCAATTCAATTCGGTCTCGGGATTTGTATAACACCCCAAGTGCATTGATAAAATGTAACTTCTAAAAGATTAGAAGAGAAGTTCTCTAGGCTCTTCCTTAAATATGGTGGTTGTCTCTTATTAGTTTGGACTTGGGTAGGTTTTCGTTGTGCTTGTGGTTGTGATGAGAGAATGACACTTGCATATGTGTGGGGATATGATTGTTTTCTTTTGATGTGAATTGAAAGATTTAACAAATCTGCCGGCAACAATATAGTAATTTAATCAATCTATCAATTTATGTAGATGGTTCAAACGATTTTTTTGTTATCGCTGTAATTAGAAATCGTTTACTTTTATTGTAAAATAAGAATAAAATAATCTGGTTTATTTCTATTACCTACCTACATGGAAATAAAATTAAAAAAAAACTTACTTTGGTATTGACCATTAAAAATAACTTTTGGTGAAAATTAACTCCAAATTATAATTAGTTTAATCAAAACCTTAAACTATATGTCACTTTGGGTTAATGAAAGGAAAACTAGCTGAACATTGGTTAGCTTAAATACAATTCGTAAAGCATTTCTCTATTTGAACCTGTTAACTCAACTTGAAGAAATGGTAATCCAGTCTCATTACATTTTCTATTCGATTATTTCTCTATTCGATTTGAATTTCTTTAGTTTTTTTCCTGGATCTGTTGAAATATAAAGATTTTATTAGTTGTGTACTTTCCTGGCCTAATACCACGCGGATGGGCCGAGCAGGTTGTTGGTAAACGGTTTTAGGTGTTGCATTGACTGTGTCACAACACAGGTTCACACCTAGTATCCCTTTGATTTTGACGTTTTACACTTTAGTAAAACTTAAGAACATTTGTACTCTGATGTTACCTCCCTATATCTTCGATCACTCTATCACCTGGGAAACTTTCAACATCCACAATACTTAACCACATCTCAATTTTGTCAAAAAGTAATTTGACCAAAATACACAATAGGTAATACACATTTCGATTATTGATGCTATAAATGATATGAATAATGTCGAAATGTGACTAATCGAACGTGTATTCCGGAATTTGAAGGAATCGGGGTGTCTATGTGAAAAATTATGATTTTCCGTTATTGGCCAAAACTGAAGATCCCATTTAGGGTTATTTGCGCAAAAACTAATTATGTGGAATTGTTGCAATCAGTAATAGTAGTATCGGAATTAAATTTGGTTCAATTTGACGAAATATTTTGCGAGAAATTGACAATTTTCATTATATGTCCTAAATGCAAAACTCCGTTATATGGATATTCTCGAAAAAACTGGGTATGCAGTTTTGTTGGAACTAATTTGCCTATAGCATATATTCAATTTAATCAAAATCGTAGGAGCCGTTTTTGAGAAAATTGAGGTTATTTATAATTTTTGTATGGCAGGTACCGGTAAAAACATGGCTAACAAAAAAAATGGCCTAGAATTATGACCAAACAAACACTAGATACGAAGTTTGAAGAGACCTGTACGATCAGACGGACTGACGAACCGACGACCTCCGGAGGCAATTCCAAAACCCACTTTTTTGGGTTCCGCTATCATCGTTATGTTAGAATCAATCAAAATCTCGATGTCGAAAATTTTCATCAAAACAATATCTTTCTCTTTATAAGAAAAAGTTAAAAACTAAAAACTTTAATGTGAAGTACTATACCATTTCGGAAGTCAGAAACCTGTTATTAGATCCTTAACTTAAATGAAATTATTTATGTCAATCGTTTTTTTCACATGCCAACTGAAAATTTTGATAGCAAAATACACAGAAAAAACATTTGACCAATTTTCAAAACTATGAAATGAAGTGCTAAATTGGCTTTTTGTAGTAAATTCTTATATAAGTTTTGAACCGAACACAAAAATACAGAATGGTTTTATGTCTTTTATTTTTTGAGAAAATTAAATATTACTAAAACTATTTTTGTATGATTTTTTTGTATCTCATTTTGAGGATTGTTCATGTTTGTTGATGCACACGTGTATGTGAAAAAAAAACGGTACAAAAGTCAAAAGTTTGTTCGGTTATATTCTTGCGTCATTATCAAGTGCATTACATTAAAAAAAAAAAACTCGCACCAATCTTAAATCCTACAGTGAGCTCAAACAGGGAAGCCAAAACATCCACTGTTTATAGTAATAAAAAAATAGAATCAAAAATATAATAGTTATGCAAATATTTTTATCCAATCAAAGACATTAACGTGATGTCATCTGTAGAACTAGTAATTTTATTTTTCAAGAATCTATATCGCTAATTTAATTATTTTAAATTGATTGTTGTGTTGGTCCATAAAACTCAATGATTTTTCCCCCAATCAGTAATGATTTGGTTGCCTTGCCTATAGATCGCTGATAAAATGTTTGGTCCATTTTTCAATGTCGAAGTACATCACAATCACATTAACTTCACTGGTGAAAGGGATAGATATCTAAGATATGTTGGAAGTTAGTTGCCATGAATATTTGAAATTGGTGTTCATTTTTAACAAGTTTATTTGGAAAATATTTTAGTTTATTCGTTTTTTCTAAGCATGTGGAGAAAATTGATTAATCGATTAACTACAAGCCATTTTATTTCATCAAAGTTTTTTGTTATATGTATTGTATATGAAGAGAAATTTGGACAACATTTTTCCCATTACAAACAAGAGCGTACATTTTTTTAGAATACAATGTTAACACAATAATGGCTTCGACTTTGCTTTTTACGTTAATGATTGATGATAACTCACGTATATCAAAGGCTAAAGTGAATAACTTTATGTACATAAGTAGTTACATTCATTAGCTCGACTTCATGCGTGACACAAATAATGATGACCAATCGGTACACTGCTCTTCGAGCATGCTATCAACATCCTGAAGGAATAATCCACTTTTAAGTAGTTTTGGATCATTTAATGTAATGTATGGTATGGTATGCCAAGTTATGCTTTATTGGTTACCTAGTAGGTGTGATTTGCGCGCGCTTTAGGGGTTATAACTGTAGCGCAAGCGTTAAGGAAATTAAGGATAAGAAGAAAAAGAGTACCGTTTCACATTGTTTTTAATTGACCATAAGCTATAATGGGAAAGAAAAATCAGAGTTGGTAGAGCATTCCACATTCGTTTTGTTCGGTTTATATATGAATCTATATTTCAGCATTCGTTCGGTGATAGTCTTAAGGGCAAACTGATTTGCATTCATAGCTTAGCGAGCATTGCGACTGAATTGTTTTATGGAAGGAACGCAGCTGCCCTTTCACTTAAGCATTGATTGTTAAAACAGCCGTAAAACAAAGTTAGGCAGCTATTGCTATGTCCCCTATACGTTTTTTGTACGAGTTTGAATCCTATATAGGAGAAGCAATGTTGTTTTGGTGAAAACACGTGGGCGTTGAACTCAAGTTTGGGGATTTAGACGCTTTATGAAGGGCGATCCAATAAGAGCATCCTATTTTTTTTCCAAAACATGAAAAAACAATGTACTAAGGAAAATCTTTATTTGAGGTGTTAGTTTGTTTACTGCCATTTAATGTTTAAAGATAATTTCCGTCAAATGTTGCCCAAGACTAACTCTTAAATGATGGGCCCATGAATAACACGAGCTTAGTTTGCTTAAAAGGTTTCAATGGTGCAAAATCACAATATCTTGGCCAATTGACAGGACCTTTTCTTGAGATGATGTTATTATCGAACGTATCCCTCGATTAAGCGATTGTTTCGTTATTTGTATGTGTACCGGCATCTTGTTGAAACCAAAAGTCTGTATCGATCTCCATCGGCGGTAATAAGTCTTAATTCGCATTTTAAAATAATACGGTCCGATGGTGTTGCCTGCATCCTGCTCATAAACCGCACAAAACAGACATTAATTACATCGATTTACAAAACCTAGACATTTCGCTGCGTTTTTAGCGACTTCGAATATGTGAAAATATGCCTTTACACACATGCCGAGCATGGAAAGCTCTTCGGTTTCCTCGACGACTTTGAAGCATTGAATTCAAAGTGGTTAAGAGTACTGTCATTAGCGAAGGAATTAATTGGACTAGAAGTTGCAGATAGAAGGTCATTTATATAAAAATTAGTAAGGGAGTCGGAGACAAAACTAAGCTGACAATTTATCAGTGTTTCCATGGCCTTGGAAAAAAGGGGCGTAAGTGCAATTGGTCAGCAACTGCCAGGAGACCTGATCCTTTTTTGGTACAGGTTAGACAAATGCAGTTTTCTATCTACTCGGAAAGAGTCCTGATGAGTAGGATAGATAAAACAGCATAACTATGATTTTGTCTCTATCCTTTTAAACTTTTTTTTACAAGATATTGTTTCGAGAAGATATTCGGCCTTAAGATTTCGATGTTGTGGGAACCCAAAAAAAGGTTTTTGAAATGAAAGTTCTTTTGGGACAGTGTGAATTGTATTTTATGAAACATAACGATGACGTTGTCTGATCTGGTCCGATATCCAACTACTAACCACAACCGATGCTGCTCGATGCTGGTGATCGCGTGTTTTAGTTTATTTTGTTTGTTTGAAGTGAAACTTATTTTCGGACGGTTGTGTTGTGGTTATTTGATGGTGTGTATTAAACACGTACGTATTAAACACGTACGTTGGTGCGCAAAAAAAGGTTGGTTTCGTTTTGGTATGTTGAATGGAGACCGGTATATACGAAGAAAGAGTGGTGTCTGTCAATAAGTTAATTTCGGTATGTGGGATTGTGTGTAAGGAAGATCAAATTATGAAACTCATCGATGAGTCCAGAAAACCAAAGTTCATTGTTGTAAGGAATCAAGCGAAAGCTAGCTAGGTGGATGCGGCATTTGGTTAGGTGGCTAAAATGGTTATTTCTCTCTATGCTGAAATGACAGCTGATCGATCGTATCTACTTGCTTTCTTTTGGTGTCACAAATGTATCTTAGCGAAGGTGTGTGTCTAACCTCTGGAATCTGTAATTGAAGCTTGAATCCAAACAGGTAAATTTGATTGAGTTTTCGGGTGGGTTGACGTATACAGATGATGATGTGTTCAGTTGTATTACGGTAATCTAAGATTGCCTTATGAATGTCTTCACACTTGAGATCTTGCAGAAGGGATGATTAATGACGATATTTGTATAATTGTCTTTTTGAAGTGAAATTTCTCTTGGGACGCTGTGGAGTGTGACGGAAATTAGAACAAACAAAATATCAATTGTCGTCTGATCCCGAAACCAAACAGCATCGGTCTCGGTTAGATATGGAAACGCGTGTTTATGGTTATTGTAAGAGAATGAGATGAGTTATACTGGCATAAAACCGGATAAGAAATAGTTTAAATTCTTCAACCAAGTGTGTGCGGACGAACAAGGTTGAAAACTAATCAAAACAAATTTTTCAACAATGTAAGTCTGCTTTTAAGTTTTGCAATTCGAACAGTCAACGCTAATATAGTTGCATTAAACTCTCACATAAACCCAAGAGCTTGCGAATTTTCGAGTAAGCAGCTTGCAATGTCAATATGTCAGTTCAACTCATTTTTAATGAGATGAATACACTATGGTAAACAGAGGGAACGTGAGAAAGAAAGAAATTAAGTAGACAACAGTTTCAATTCTACGCCGTGTGAACTAATTTTTTTTAATTATACTGCCCTTCGGTCCATCTATAAGTAATGGTTTCTCCACCCTAAACCTATTGACTGATTTTCATAAAACTTCATATTGAAAATTTCTGTTGTCACTTGACTAACGGTATCTATTGACAAATTCGCGCAAACTATTTGGTCGAATTAAACTTAGTTGAATGTTGGTGTTACTAATATTGTAACAATTCCCTATACTAATTTAAAGAACAAATAGTTCTTAACTTGTTCTTCCGTTTTCTTCATTATTCACATGGACAACGAGCAACGTTTTTATAATCCGCATTATTGATATATTTTTAGCATAAATAACTAAAATAAATATTATTGTGTATTTTTGCCAAATTATGCAAATCGTTAAATTCTTGCATAGTTGGTATTTGATCTTACGTCTTTCAAAGTGAAAGAGAACGTTGCGCGTACAACCAAGTCGTGCACTCACCACTCCTTTGTTTTGATAGCCTAGAAGAACGCCGGGTCGAAGTCATAATCCCAAAAACCCAACATTTCGAAAATCCCAAATCCCGAAAACTCAGAATTTCGAAAAAAATATGTAAAATGAAAAATTTTCCCAATATTTTCATTTTATATAATTTTTGGGGATTTAATATTTTAATGGTAAAATAGACATTAGACAAGTGATGGTTCATTTCCGTTAGCGTAGGTGTTGTAACCTTTTACAATATTCACAATGGGCCTTCAATTGTGTTGATTGATATCAGTCAATATGTGAGAGAGTTAATTTTAGTCATACATCGCTTCATACATTTTTTTATTAATTAGACTCGGCCATCGTTGGTTTTAATATTGATATTTTGGTTATTATTTTTTTTATATTTAAAAATAAAATTTCTGATATTTTTGTCCTGCAATAAAATTTTTTGGATTTCGGACTTGTGGGATTCTGGCTTTTCGGGATTTTGGGTTTTCGGAACAATATAGAACAATATACCATCTGGCTTTATGGATGTCGAGTTCAAATACCCGCCTTTTGCCTTTTGTCTGAAACTCTTTATTCTATTGAGAATAAAAGATCTCAAAGGTGTGGTTTGATCATGTCCCCCAGTTTAAGTTTCGTTTTTGTCAGGTCTTGGTTTAAGTACGAGACTCTATGACATGTACGGTCGGAGGCCAAAACACTGTTTTGTTATATTTTTATCCCATAGGTGTATACATATGAATCGACATCTAAGTTGCTCTGTCTATGTCTGTCTGCGTATTACCGACTTATGGGTCTTAAATTTAGCTGAGTTAAGTTAATACAATTTTTTATATATATGAACTTCCAGTTCGTAAAAGCAGAAGAAGTGTACATATTTTTAAAATCAAGTAATTCCCTTAAAAAAAATCGTTTTTGGTCAAACATTTAGGAACCGTTTGATTTATCAATTAGTTCTGCTCGTTGAATATTATGTCGGTATGTTACTAGCAGGACATCGATAACGCATTACCTCTTATCCCTTAAAATATTTTATTCAACATAACAATTAAACTAATAGACTTTTGTTACGATTTCTATTAAGATATATTGATCAATTACATTCCTTGGTGTCATATTTAAATGTCCATTTAATATGGTCGTATTCAAATCATTTTCATATTACAAACCGACTTCTGAAAGGTTATGTATACGTCACAGTGCTCAAAATTTCTGCAGTTGCGATATTCACCAAACTCTCTTTTCCCTGGCTTTTCTCTTTTATCATAACTCTTGATAAATTTCAGCTCTTCAATTTTTAAAATGGAAGTTTTCCACTTGCTTTTCGCAAGAGGATAGTCCTTTAGACCGGCAAACATTGTTCTAACAGTCCAAGGTTGTAAGATGTAGAGTACCGAAAATGTACTTCAGTGTGGAATCGGCTTTAACGACGTAAATAAAAGAAAGCAACGAAAATACATGTATTGTTATTTGGGAAAGGAGAACTAGAATAACGGGAATTTTACTCCACTATAAACAAATAAAGTTATTCCACGAACAAGGACGCTGTATCGTACACTTCTGCCCTGAAACGATGATAACGACAGTAGTGCCTAAGCATTCATATTCTTCGGATGCACTCGAACTCATAAAGTGTGTGTCATGTGTGTTTGTGTGGGTGGGTGTGGTGTACGTTTTATACTGTAGGCGTGCTCTTGAAGGATATTCCAGTTCGTTGTGCGTGTGGATGGCGGGTCTAAAATAGTCAACAATACACAATAAGGTGATGTTAAATGTGTAAAGAAACAGCCCTCTACCTCACCCGAATTATATTGTAAAGGTTATAATTCAATTTTCACATCTTGAATACAGCTAAAGCAGAAACACATGTATCCTTTCACATGGTCGTTCAATTTAATTAAAGATCCATTTTCTCTTATCTAATTTCAGAACGCTGTTCCAAAAGGGTGGTACTTAGTGAGAAAAAAACAAATGACAACCGAAACTAAGCAAGGAGTAATTGGTACTATCGAAAAAAAAACTACAATTTGCTTTTCGTAAAGCGATAAAGCAAAACTGAACGAAGGGACCCATATACATTTTAATTTTTTTGGCGCTTTTTATGTTAACACGATAAACTTTTGAATCAAACACAACATACAACATCCACAAAAGCAAAATAAAAAGAAAGTAGCATAACAAAACAAACGAAAAATATCGTTGTATTGAGTAGGGTGCAACGGCCATTTTATCACACAACTGCAGTTTAAGTGGACAACAACGACATCGACGACGTTGCAACAGTTGGCGTGAAGCCAATAGTAAAAAGCCATTACTCGCATTTCTCGTTCGGTACAAGATTACAGAAACAAACAGAACATAATATCAGTAGGAAAGGGAGAAAAATCCGTTTTTGTGCTTCGAATTCTTCAATGGATTAAGTTGTGACTTTTTATTTGCTTTCGTGTTTTTAATTCCGCTCTCCCTCCTAAATAGATATTCTTTTAAATTATATAACTAATACTGTACACGGATCTGTAGACTTTTCTTGTGAGAGGATATTTCAATACTGTATAAACTACTGACACTGTGCCAGTGTTTTGTTTTGCTTGTAATATTTTCGTGTTATTTTGAATTACACACTTGTGTAGTGAGATCGTATACATACATAAGGTTAACGTTTACTGCACAGCACTGTGTTTTATGCTCCTGAATTGTGTGATTTGATTCGAAATCGGAGTGAGTTTTTTACGAAGATTTTATAAACTATTTTATCATTAAACATGGCTGAGGACGAGGTGCTCTTTGATGACGTATACGAATTGTGCGAAATAATTGGAAAGTAAGTATATGTCTAAACATTATTTAACTAGTTTTCAGACTTTATATATATATTTATGCCTGTATGTGCAATATCATTTATTTTGACATTTTTCCAGACATTTTTTTTATAAATAAATATGAGTAATGAGTATATATAGCAGTGATATTTGGTATCAATATATACCTTTGTTTCGAGAACGCAACCATACGCTTTTAAAAATAATATATAAAATAAAAAATAATTTGAAATGAAAATAATAGTAACGAAAAGCAGGATATTAAATCGCTTATGATTTTTTTTATTAAATGTGATCCTCTGGTAACACCTCAGCGTTAACTTTTAGTCAAAGTTCAGAGTAAAAGTTCATACATAACATGTAAGAATATACGTGATCCTCTCCTGTATGGCTTTGTAAATACCTCAAACCGTAAAATTATAGTTTTGTTGTCTATAGATCTCCGTAGATATATTTTAGCGCCCATAGAAAGTTTCAACTCGATTCGTTAGTTGCAGTAACGCGTGGTCCCTGGTTCATATCCCGGAAATGTCAACATCGTAGTTTTTTCACTGATTGACCTGTTGCAACAGTTCGTGTTCTGTTCGTATTCTGCGTTAAACAGGAGGATTTCTTCCTTTTAGCAAAAATAATAACTTATCACACCCAAATGAAGGGAGAAGCAAGGTTTGAGGCCCTGTATGGACAGTTAATGCCAGATATTTGTCTTGATATGACAATACATAATATAGTAGAGGAACCTGTAAAATGGAATCACTAGGGGATCGAATTAACAACCTATTTAATCAAAATTCAAGTTAGAGACGAATCGAAGAATCATTTTAAAGGACTTGCTTAGCTGCATGTTCGTCGCAAATGCCACTGAATGACTGGTGTTCGTAGTGGTTGTCCTATTAAGCAGTGTTTTTTTTGACAAGACAGTATAGTGTATAATATGTTAATATCCCCTTACACTTCGGAATTTCAAAACAATAACACAAATAATGAGGCGATAAATGTGGAAATGTTTTAGAAATTTTTAAGTCCAATAATGAAAATTGCTTTACAAGCATATCTTATTTATATGAATGATGTTCAGAAAAACATCATTTATATATTTATATTTTGGAAATTTATAAATACTAAGAAAGCGATGGCTATCCAGCCTCTCTATCTTTAAATAGTCAACTTCTTCTCATTCTATTATATGTAACAATTTCGGTTTATTATTCCAATCTGTGTATTCCGATCGATGAAGAATTCTTCAAGCTGAAAAAAGTACATTAGAGAATTTAATTTCAGTGGAATCGAATTTATCCTGGATTTACCCTTGGATTTTTTAAAGAAAAAGTGCTTTCAATCGCTTTATTAAATTACTGTACCAACTTTCATATCCGGTAGAAAAAACAAGTTTGAAAATTACAGGGGTATCTGAACTATTTGATAAATTGGTCACTTGGCAATTAAAAATTCTTTTGAAAATTTATATTTAACAGTAATAGTACGGTTTTGTCATCAAACTTGTGACCAACCTCATTCTTTTTATGGCTATTTACACATAATTTAATCGATCGTGTTGATCACAGAATTCTAATCTAAAAACTTGAACGCTTATGCTTCGCAACCTCATTTTTGAAATGGCTCTCGTTTTCAGGCTCCGTTTTTAACGCCTCGGTTAAGAACGTCAAACAGAGATAATATATATTTTCTTACGAATTCAATTAATAGTAACATATATGTGACAAAAAAACTACAAAACACATAATACGCCGCGCGTTTTTTTTTTTAATACGCCGCGCGTAAACGCCGCAATGTAATTTCAAACAACAACGCGTTTCACCGTACCGTTGTAATGTCGCGTTGTATTTAAAACTCGCACTGGTTGACAGGTGATACGTGTTTTCGTATCATACAACGCGGCGGTAAAACGTGACGTTAAAACGCGCTCTGATTGACGGAGCCTTTATTTAAGCGAAACATACCAATTTGTTAAATTTCGAAAATTTAAACTCTAACAAATATTTTGGGGTTTCCAGGCAAGGCCGCCATATAGGTCCTTTATTGTTATTTCGTTTTGAATGTTTTTTTAATATTTTGCCTCAGTGTAATATTCTGATGTTTTAAAATGAATGCATTCGGTAAAGATACTCACAGCTTTCAAACATTAAGTTACAATCTACACAAATTCGATCTGTGGTGTACCAAAAATAATCAGCATTAAAATGTGGAAAAGCGTTCCGTGATAACTTTTTAATAACGAAGATCATCCTTAACAAACACTTAAACTTTTGGTGGTCTACCAATTCCCCGTGTTACTATAATATATAAATAAATATTATAAGGTATGAACTTTAAGTTGGCAACAATATTTTAACTGGCTGTCAAGTGATTTGTATTTAGTTTGGTTTGGCATTTCAACATGAATAGATTGACGTCTAAACAACGCTTCCGAATTGTGAAACTTTATTTTGAAAATCACGGTTCTGTTCCAACACTACGTCCATTTTACGATCAACATAATCGTTCATCAGAGCAATTAATTCGATTAAGTATGGAACGTTTTTGCACCACGTTTACTCTAAATGATAATACGCATCCGCAGAGAGGTCGTACAGTGCTTACAGAAGAATTCATTGCAGCTGTAGAGACGGGAATCAGTCTATCCGCCATCGTGCACAGCAATTCGATATGTATCCAACCACTTTATGGAAGATACGCTTAAAGATCTTGGTTTGCGAAGCCACAGGATCACCTAGCAAGGCGTAGATTCGGTGAATGGGCCTAAAACAAGATTGCTATATTGATCCCAATTTTCAAAAGCGAATTTTGTTTAGCGATAAACAAGACTGCCGTTTTTGGAGTGTATGTTGAAACACCGTTACATCCACAAAAACTGATTTTTTTGGTGTGCTTTATGAGTTGGTGGAATAATTGGTCCGTACTCCCTTAAAAACGATACTGGCCAGAACGTTACATTCAATGGTGACCGCTATAGAGCCATGATTACTGACTTTTTCGGTCATCAGGAGGAAACCGTGTGCTTGCTATAGTGGTATTTCGTTCCGCATAGCGAAGTCTATTAGCCTAAGTCCGTTGCAGGCTTGTTGTCGAGTTTTGTCTGAAAATACTCCTAAAGATATCTTATCTTTCTACCTTCTTGTTAAAAACTCCTAGCACGATTTAACATAGAGCTTCGGTAGTCGCGGTTTGTCAAAAGGCTCGTAGAAGCAATCTTAAGCTATAACGTTTTTTTCCTCCGTCGGGGTGTGAACGCATATAAGGGTTATGTTGGCGAATTTTATGTTATGTCGTAGAAGCATAAGACTTTTTGTCTAAGTCTGGCCGTTATAAAAATCTGCACCCGAATAGTCCATGTATCTGCTCACTGTAACCCGGTCCATAATAAATGTCAGAGCTTTTCATCCTCTTTTTGCCTGGCTCATCCCATTGTATTTCCCAAAGCACAACTCCCAACCTGGAGGGCCAGTTCTAATTTATTAGATACCCCTAGGACAAAGGGCCATCCGTATCCACTACGTGATTGAGCGCTGTCGTTGCCCTTTCGGTTCATCCGCCAACCTGTTGTATGAATATGTCGAAGCAGCTCATCTATAGGTTCGCCTAGGACAAAGGGCCATCCGTATCCACTACGTGATTGAGCGCTGTCGTTGCCCTTTCGGTTCATCCGCCAACCTGTTGTATGAATATGTCGAAGCAGCTCATCTATAGGTTCGCCTTGGACAGCAGGTCGGGTAATCCGTGCCAGTCTGACCAGGCAATGTTAATAGTGTGGCTGTTTTTCGTCTTATCAACAACGTCTTTATCAACACTCGCAGTTATCGTTTAGAAAATAACATTTGGTTGGATGAGACCAATACCAGGACACCACTTGGAGGTAAAAATTAGCACATTTGATGTGTAGTAAGTTAAGGTCAATCAGAGCCTGTCATCGTTCTACAATATCCAACCATCTTATTAATTAATATATAAAATTATCATTTCAATATACACTAATCAAATTTATGTCTCCTTCCTTTTGAATGATATGTTAATAATGTTATACCTAATGAATCGATTATGTATAACGATTATTTTAAATTTATTGCAACCTGTTGTTAGAATATGATTTCTCCGACCCCTATGAGAGTATAAGGTGCTCTGCCATTATAAACCTTTATGCAATAAATTGTTCCACCCAAAGTTAATTTGATTTATCTAACCAGAAGAAGACAACACTGTTTTTTGTTTTCCAAATTTCAAATCAGTTGAATTATCTTCCCGTTGCGGTGAATATCTGTATCATCCATTTGACACAGAGTTATTTATTACATTCTCCATCCAAGCACGCAACACGCCTTAAGTTGCCACCAATTACACGCTTCACTAGCATATGCCAGCTGCGTCAAAGATTACCACCTAAATCATAACAGACGCGGCCCAGGCGATAATCGACAACTTCTTTATCTTAATGCCAAACAAACTCTTTCGACACAATGGTACAGCTTACGAGACTCGTGTAACCTGCTGTTCATTTAACGGTTACACAACAAAATGTGTTTAGGTATTGATTTTTATTTTTCTACGATAAACTAGATTTGATAACCCGAAAACTTTGCACACCTAACTCTGTCACTACCGGTGCGTAATCAAGAAGACATTTTGACGGAATCCTGGCACAAAAACACAAAACGTAACCCCGCACCACCATCATTCGTCTTTCAATTCGATTAAGTACCCATGATCAAAAGGAAATCGCAACTTCGCCGTTAACGGCTTCGTTTTATCTTAAAAAAAGTTTCCGCGCGGCGTCGCTACAGAATTTATATGCTCTGTGCGTTGGGAATTTATTTTCCATAAAATCGATACGTCTTGTTCGTATGCCCATTTGAGCGTGAGACGAACAAGTCCTTTTAAAAGGTGCATGTCTTTCTTCGAGATAATTATGCGGAACTTTTTAAATTGTTCATTTTGATGGTATCCCTTTTGTAATTGAAATTGTTGGAATTAATATTTAATCCAAAGCTGTACGAATAGAGAAATAATGAAGACACACTTCGTATTGAATTAGATAGCCTGAAGGGATAACTATTCAAAGGTAAAGTCCTTGAAATATTCACAACATTCAGGGTCCCACGTTCGATAAGATCAAAACGTCAATATTCACAGAGGAGACAATTTGACCCGAACATTCATTCAGTTTGGCTCGCTTCTCGGTATGATTTAATGTTCAATCAATTGGATTTACCTTAAGAGTATGAAGAGATGCGGGAGTCTGAGGATGTCTTTATTAAAAAGACTGATTCAATATTACGTGCCACCAGGCAGTGATGAATTGTGTATAGTGTATATTTTTAAAGTAATTAACTCGCAGGTGCGAGACCAACCAATGCAATTTAAAAAGAAAAGGCATAGGTTAACACAAAATCGTAAAGAACAACGCAATGTTTTGTCGCAATATCTTACATTATCCACTTACAAAAACAATAGAGGCCATTTTAAACCCTTATAAATTTTAATTCTATAATCATGCAGGTGTATAAATTCTTTGGGTACTGATGTCAGTTGTGTTTTATGTTTTATGTTTCTAGTTATGTAGTCAAAATTTTGATGTAAAATGTTTGGTAAAAATAATATACATATAACCATCGCACATTTTAAAAAGCTTCTCCGATAGTTTTACAAAAAGATGACTTTTTAAGAATCACTTTTTTCAACTCACCGAGTCTTTTCTGTACCCAATATTTCTACACGCCCGACATTTACGATAATTAAATATAAACACTTTTTAGCCATATGTATGTATTAAATACAAATTTTAGCGGTTAACATTTGGGCGCTCAGGCTTTTTGATAGATAGATAAATTTTTTTGACTTCCCCAAAATATAATGGTAAATAATGTAAATATTGTGATAGCCCATTTGATAATGGGAATTTTAGAAATTCCCCTAGTCCAAAAATTTAGTCCGGAGTCTGTTATTGATACTTGAGTCTGAACTACTGGGTAATTTGACTGTAATTTCGGGTATATGTGGCCAATGTAACGTGTTTTTCGAAAACGATTTTTTCGACAACAGCGCTAAGGATATTAATTAAACTAAATAACGAAGCTGCCATAAGAAGTTTTGGGTCAAAAATCCATATGACGGTAATATTGAAAATTACGGATTTCGCAAGAACGACAGAGCTAAAATTAATAGCAATACCTTAGCCTATGTAGATTTCGCGAAGCCTGGATAATTATCCAGTCTTACACCCTTAGCCTGGATAGAAAATGTGCTACCAAACCTATTTTTTGTTCAAATGTTATCGAAAATGCTAAAAATGGCTGCTTGAACCACATCCGGTAATCAAAAGCTGCAAAAAGGTGGGAAACCAATGTTTTATGAAAAAATTTGATGTGAAAATGTTTTTATTATTTTCTTTAAATCTAAAATTAAAATATTCCAACAAGTTTTTTTTTAAAATTTAATAAAACACTCAAATTTGCATCAAATATTCAAAATCGACAAAAAGGCATTCGCCATTTACGTTTTAAAGACAATTTCATGTTGATGTTGCCCGCGGCTCTCAAATGGTCCATTCGGAAGGTCCAACTTTGCGTCATTTTTTCCAGTATTTCGGCCTATATTCCACGAATTCGCGTGTTATGTTATCCTGTAAGGCTTCAATCTGGTTTGGCTTTACATAGCTCCACAAGAAATAATCAAGAGGCGTTAAATCGCATGATCTTGGCGGCCAACTCTGAGGGCCATTTCGAGAGATAAGCTGCTCACCAAAATCATTCTTCAACATTTCCATTGTTTCACGAGCTTTGTGGCATTTGGCAACGTCTGCGTCTTGATGAAACCACACGTCAACCAAGTTCAACTTAGCCAACAGGGGCAAAAAAAGTTGCGTATCATGGCTCGATATCGTTCGCCGTTGACGGTAACGTTTCTTCCACGGTCGCCTTTGAAGAAAAATGGACCGATGATGCCACAATAAACCACACCAAACTGTCGTTTTTTCGATATGCATCGGTAATTCCTGTATGGCATTTGACTGTTCATCACTCCAGATGCGACAGTTTTGCCTATTTACGTATCCATTAAGCCAGAAATGAGCCTCATCGCTGAACACAATTTTTCGATAAAACAGCGGATTTCCCTGGAGCTGTTCTAAACCCCTTTCACCTAAAATTAGACGTTGTGGTAGGTCATTCAGCTTCAATTCTTACACAAGTTGAATTTTATAGGCTTTCAAACCCAAATCGACACGTACAATTTTCCATGTGGTTGAGTAACACATGCCCAATAGCTGAGAACGGCGACGAATTGACATTTCACGTTCTTCATTAACATTGGACGCTACGACTGCAATATTATCTTAGGTACGCACAGTACGCATGCGAGTCGATGGTTTATACAACTAAATGAATTTGGTTCGAAATTTGGTGATAACAGCACGAATTGTTGATTCACCAGGTCGATTATGACGACCAAAATATGGTCCTTACAAACGGCACATTTTTCACAGAGCACGAATTTTGATAATAGATTTTAATAATTTGCAATCGTTGCTCGTTTGTAAGTCTTTCTATGAATAAAATCCAGATTATACTGAAAACTTTTTAATTTGACAGATGACGTTTGGACGCCATGACTAACTAGTGCTGCCAACCTGAAAAACTTAACTCTTAAAAAATTACCCGTATTAAAAAAAAACACGTCTTATGTATAAAAAAAACGCTAATCGGTGATTTGGCACCACTGAAACTGAAATAAAATCAATTTTTTTCACTTCATCCACTCCTACACTTATTACAATGTTTTTATTTTAGATTTAAAGCAGATATAAAAAGGTTTTAACTTCAAATTTCTTCACAGGATCTGGTACCGGCAGCCATTTTAAGCATTTTCGACTACAGTTTTCGATAACAATTGAGAAAAAAACTGGAAATTATCCAGGTTTCTCGAAATCTATATAGGTTACGCTGTTGTTAAATTGTTTGCTATTTAAAGTAAAGAGAAAAAAACACTGCTAATATAAATATTTTATGGTACTCAGATTTTTCAAAAACAGTTGATTAGATCTACATTTTGCTGCAAGTATTTTTTAAAGTTGATTTTCTCGAAATCGGCACTATCGATTTTAAAAAGTTTAGATGGTGTAGGTTAGACATTATTAGAAACGCTGCATACTACCATAAAATGATTATAACAGAAGTTCATAAATTTAATGATTTTAAGAAAGTAAACATACAATTTTAAACAAGTTGTGTGAATTGCTTTAGTTACCAAGTCAAAAGGGGAATAAGGAATATAAAAACAGAAATAATAGAAAAAAATGTGCATCATGAAAAGATTTATGCAGAACAAAATTACTTGCAACTATGTGATTATATTAACTAGAATTACGTTTACAATGTACGTTTAAAAATGAAAATAATCATATCACCTGGTCCGCACTTGTAAAAGATTTTTTTAATTGAAAACAACTTAAACTATATTTTTAATAATTTTTTTCACAAAAATTATTGTTATAAACTGGTAGGTATGTATGAGATGAAAAAAAAAATAACTCAGAACAACTTTAGCGTCGGGAATAATATAAAATTATACCTTTTGTGTTATACTTTAAATTAGAATAATGTTAAAATTGCAATAGACTATTTAGCGAAAGTTGATTTTTTCAAACAGTATGTCAAACACAAAGATTCCTGGGGACGTTTTTCCGTGTTATGTTGGACCTTTTATTTTATAAAACAGGTGGTGGGTGCAGCACTGGGTAAAGGCATGTACATTGTACACTATTTGGTAAACATTTGATTCTAATTTTCTTAGAATTTATTTCCATAAATTCATTTCTCAACGCCACACAATAATTTGATATCTACAAATTATGACACATAAAAAAGTGGAAATACGAATCTTTGTTTTTATTTCCGACCTTTCTACCGATTACCCAAACATCCGGTCCTTAAATTTCTTCAACTGATTATTGCTTAGTGTTATAGAAGTAATGGTTGTCAAAATACAAATGCTATTCCCATAAAAACGTTAAAAGGGAAAATGGAATAAGACCCAAAAACAAAGTTAATTAGAAATTTATAACAACTCTGTCTGTATGTATATAAGAGGTGATAAAGAATGAACATCAAATTCATTAAAGCGTCAATCCTTCAACGATTTGTAATTACAGAACTGTTAAAAGACATTTAACGTTTACACGTTGAGTAATACAAATGGTTGTCGGTATTTTTGTAAATGTTTTAATTTTTTTTAACTTTCTTTTACAAAGAGAAAGATATTGTTTTCGGACGAATTCTCGACCTCAAGGTTTGGATTGATTCTAAAATTACGATTATATCTAGTTATGGTCTCTCCATCCTTAACGGCATGATCGATTTTCAACAACCTTCGTATCCACGTTTTTTGGTCATATGTAGTTATAAAACAATGTTAATGTCAAATAATGTAAACTTAAATTGTCTAACTTGTAAAACGCAAACAATTAAATGATTCTAAATTCACACTGGAGAATAATAAGAACCTTACCTTACCTTACTCATGCTGAGTGTATTTGCAATTCGAATATATTCTATGCACTAATGCTCCCGCAATCCTCACTGAAAGCAAGAAATTTAAGTCTAACGACAAAAATAAACTATAAAATCCAAGCACGTTCGAATATAATGAACTTAGTCTATAAACTATACAAATAAAACCCAAAATAAAGTTGGAAAGCCATTTACATTCCCCAAGGTTGACCCGATAAGTAACTTTCAAAAGGTTTCGTAAATGGATTTGGAAGTTTGATTCATAACGTTGTGTTGCTGTCTACAAAGGTTTTTAATGAGTTTAATTCAGGCGGAAAAAGGAAAAACAAAACAAATAAACTGGCTATTATTGTGAAGTGATCGGCAAAAAGGAGATTTAAATTATAACGAGTTTTCAAATTTAATTGAAATGTTTTCTTGGAAATGTCACTGCAGACAAGTTAAGATAAATTTTGCAAGAGAATGAAATTTAAATTCAATATATTTTACAATTAGATATTCCTTAAGATTAAAACAAGGCATTAATCGAGTAAATTTGTATACAGTGGTTCAAATAAATGTTATGTCATTCTAATTTAGTAGTAATTTTTCGGGGATCTCATCATACGCGACGCATCATTAGAAGACTAAAGTTTTTGAATTATTTTATTTGAATTTTGTCTATGAAAACAGTCTTCACTCTTTTCGCGAAATTCGCCAAATGCAAAATGTAGAAAGACTGGAAAATAAGAACTTTGGTTCTCACGGAGGTACTTTCCTCGATTTTTTCATAATTCGACGAATGCTGAGCTCGAGAGGTCCATCATTTTGACCGGTAATCGTATGTAACGCTCATAAAGTTTCTAATTCATTAAAAATGACTTTTCCTAAGTTTTACTTTAAATTATAATAATGCTAAATTTTCAAATTTAGCGAAGTTAATTTGCTCAAACTCCATACCAAACACAACTGAGGGTGTTTGCCCGAGATGTGTCGCACCTATTCTTTTATAAAACAAGCGGTGGGTACACGACTGGGTCGTATATATAACATAGAGGCATGTACAATATAAACTTAAAGAAATTTAAGCCTTTGCTCATTTGAAGCCTCAAAACTGCAAATCTGCAAAGAAAAATTTACATTTTAAAGAAAGATCATCTTTGGCAAAGAAGTTAATTTGTGCCTTAATGTCTCCGTTGGCAAGATAGTTGAATATCGTCTTTTCTAATATTCACTAGTTATCTTTGAATGTATGTTTGGAAACTACTGTTTAGTCCTCACGATATGTAAACTAAAAATTTCTTAAGGTTGTATTCAGTGACGGTCACCAGTGTAAAACAGCGCTGATGACATAATGCCGAGACTGAAAGCTTGGGCTACGAGATTCATTTGGGCCACATGTTCAACTAAAAATTGCAAATTGCAATTAAACTATAAAGTCCAAGCACGTTCGAATATGAACTTAGTCTATTAACTATGAACTCAGTCTATAAACTATACAAAAAAAACCCAAATTAAAGTTGAAACGCCATTTCCATTCCCAAAGGTATGGAATTAAAAATTGCAAAAATTATCGATAACGCTGTGGTCACACATTCACATTTGCATCCCGTTTCCTAACCGAACTCATAAAATCCTATTAATATACGACGTGGGTTGCACATAAAAAATCCTTCTAAAAGATAATAGTAATCCCGGGAATACATATATAAAGCTATAAGAATTTATATGTTATATTTTCTGCATTTTTTATATATCTGAAATACAAAAAAATCTATCTTGCTACGTGGATAAAGTTGTGCAAAAAAACAACATACAAACAGTTCCCGTTGAATTGTAAAACTTACTTCAACTTTAACCCTAAAATGGAGAGTATTCGAAATGTGAAATTGTAATTTAAGTAATATGAGTAAAACCCACCATCAAATTCCTTTTAAATTGCAATGCATCGATTTATAGAGCACGGATATGGCTTCTCCTGAAGGAGCATTGGACTAATATCGCCAGATTTCAATGCCACAAACACTGCAAATAAAAATTCAAATTTCTTTCAACCGAGCGAGGGGTTTGTTGTTTTATATTAAGGTGTACATTCCATTAGATGGAGTATGCTTCCGATGGTAATCTGGAAGGAACTCTTTTATTTTATTAGCATTCCGATTCGCGAAATCAAAATGTGTTTGTGAAAGTAGCCTAACTTAAAGCTATTCTTACTAAGTGGATAATTTAAAATCTCACAACGATGCCGAGAAAATCGTGGTCAGCGAACCGAATGGTTTTCACTTTACAAATTAAAGTTCAACTCCGTTTGTACGGCATTCCCCAGTGGGACATGTTTCTCCTTGTTGAAATTGTGTACTTTTTGTATTCGTTTTGATTTCAAGTTGGTTTTTGTGTGTTCACCCTCCTTCGACGGGTAAATTGGAAACTTTTCATCAAATACTTCTCCAAGGAGGGTCTTTTGGTAAATGTGTAAAACACTTCAGAAACTTTTCTCACAAGTTATAGTGTGTAACTTCTCTATTGACCGCCGGTAAAATTGCAACTCATTTGGACTTTGTCCTTCATTTTATTTTTCGTATTTTGTAACTTTTCGTCTGATGATTTTTGAATCGCACACATACCTAACAACATGTGCATTTTTTTTGGGTTCGATCAATATTTGTGATTTTCAGCTGGAGGAAAACAAGCATCGACAAAAGACTTTCTTAAGAGGTGCACTCCTGTTGAGATAATTTGTTATTCCTCATCTCCAGAAGCATCGTACTCTGGCCTACCATTTCAAGCCATCAACCCCAACGAGTCGCAGTAAATGCCCATAAATCTCTAAAGGCTTGCGGATTAGAAAACTTTGCGAAATTATTCACTAGAAGTGGTTTTGCAAAGATTTTTCTTTTTAACACCCAGTCCTTCGTGAGAACTGCTTAAAGCAGTGGTACTTCACATTGGTATACCAGTATTCATTCACACTATTTACATTCACATACTTTGGTTTGTTCTCGAGTGAGCTTGGGATGTCCCTATAGGATGTTGGGGTGTTCCATTGAAAACCGAAATTTTCCACACTGGTGTGTGATTTGTGAACTGGTTGGGTGAACTTTATTAGTTGCGTTAACCACACCACAATCTTGTGCTTGACATGTAAAATTAAAAGCGTTCTTAAATCTGTGTCGACGAAATCTGGTATTTGAAGCCAGAGAACCTTTAAGAAATATTTTATAATTGCGGTTAGAGTTGACGTTACATATAAACACTTTGAAAGTTGTTCGAAACTTCTTGTGTCGAAAATTAATTAAAATCAACTGCAGTGCGGTTAGGAAGTTGAATTGTATCAATAATATCAGCATTTGATTGACGGTTTCTGAGAAAAGATTGGACTATTTTGTATACAGCTGCGACATATTAAATACCACAACGAACATTGGAATATCAAAATATCTAAGCTTTTTGTTGATATTGTTTGTATGCCGATGGCTCATGTAAAATTTTAGTCAGAGACAACACGTTATTCAATTTATCACAACCTATGTATTTATGGATATAGTGGCTATGTTGTTTTATGATTAAACTACTAGCAATGTTCACACATTACGTTTTTTTTCTTCCCCGCCTCTTGCAAAAGACTGACAAACATCCAATGAAACGCGATTAAAAATAATTTTGGTCGCGAAAAAAGTTATTCGAAAAGTCGTCGGTTCCAACAACGATCTTTACGAACTGTTGAACGATAGAGATTTGGGAAAAAAAACTATGCATTTGAGTCTCCAGGAATCATTGATTTCAAGTCAGATGGGAGATGAAATTACTTTGCTACTTACTCCAAGCGGAAACGTCTATAAGGATGCGTAAATTCATCAAGGACAGCACCTGAATTTATTAAAATATCCTTACTTCCACCTAAATTTGTTTCAAATCCCTGCAGAATGACCAAATTAATATTATTATTAATATCCTTATAAGGTATTCGACCGTAATCACCCATATGCATAATAATGTAATCAAATTAACTAATATACCTCGCTGGACAATCTTAATTCTTTCGTAGACGCTGTTTATTCTTTCCACAGTGAGTTGGCATAATCAAAATACAAGTGGCCATGGGAATAGCTCTTCCAAGGTCAACACTCTCCCTCAGGGGTGAATACTTAAAAGAAGTGTATGCAATTTCGATGATGACAAAAACACATTTATAAGACAATATTCGATTTCTTAAATGTAAATGTATCGATCTAAGCCGACATTTGTGTTATTTTCAGTTCGTGTTTCAATTGAATGTTTTATGCCGTTATAAGGATAATCCATTTCCGTTTTTAATTTTTCATTTAACGTTCAATACCAGACAACTTTTACTCTCAGGCAATTAAACATAAACGACCACTGATAGTTCAGACCACTTCAATAAAGTCTCCAATTTATATTTATAACCCAGAATTTACTTTGGTTACTCCCTTGGAGAGCTAAAGCCAGAAACTTTCGTGTTAGGCGGCAACACAATCGTCCCTGGAAATCTTATGAATTAAATTTTCAAAAGCAGAAGCATCCACAGCGTACACAGAGACGACCATTTGGCCCTCAATTATTTACCTCTGCACCGAAACAAAATTAACTCTTGAATAAAATATAAGACTTTGTATCCTTCATAAGGGTGCAGAAAGACTGAGAAAAAACTTTTTATTTCAGGGCTAGTATAGGTCAATGCATCAAGGCAAGTCAATATGGTTTTAATGTTCGATATGAATGAAGATAATCTAGGATAAGTGCAAAACTTAAGTTTTCGATTGCATATTTTTTAAAATTGCATACCTACTCAGATGTATTTGAACTGAAATATTTTTATGTAATTGTACTTTTAGAGAAATAATAAAGATGGGCACATTGTTAAATTTTAATAAAATAAATATACAATGAAAAACAAAGTTGAATCTATGTCCCACATAGTTGAGACATAAATCTAAAGGTCAATTTGGCTCCTTTGTGATTATGTCCCTGCTCTAGGGATGCAACCGATATATCGATGTTGTTTGGAGCGATGTTTTACATCAATTTTTTTCGTAATTCATAAAAATCTCTTCATTTTTAAGTTCCACGATTTCACCCGCTGAAGTTTTTCTTAGCTTCCGATATAGAATTTTTATGGCAATTTCATATATAAATTGGTAATTTAATTGCTAATGTTATTTTTATATACATATGTACATATAACAAAATAACTCTTAATGAATTATCCATTATAAAGCCAATAAAACTTCTATCATTAACGGCCCGTACAGGGCCTCAATTTATTTCTCCATTTATTTGAGTGTGCAATAGTTAATTTTTGAATATGACCATTTAATTGAGAAGCTTTTCATGACAGCTTCATAATCTTGGGTATTTCACAGAAGACGTGGGAAATGAAAACAAAGGTACACGTTTCCACTTTTTGGATTTGAACCAGGAACCCCGTGCTTAGTAATTACCGCTACGCTGCATCAACTAAATGGATAGAACTGTCAAATTCTGTCATTATAGCAGAGTATCTCTTTTTTCCGTGATCATGAGATAAAATATGGGATAAAATAAAATTATGCAGCTTAAACTAATGGTCTTCACCATTTAAGGAAGTTATGCGCCTAAGCATCGCTGTCAGTTAACGAAGCAACAATACAAATTTTTGCGCAACAGTTATGTTAGTATGTTTTTTATGGCGACTCCGAACGGCGAATTTGAGATAAGCTTTTCTTGACAATTGACACTACTCGGATGATTTGTCAGATCATCACGAGCGGAAGGCCAGTGAAAACTTATTAAGGTGTTGCTACGACTGGGAATCGAACATAGACCTGCGCGGGAGTTCATCGCACTAACCATCACCACTGAGCCCGTCACGAAGCAGGAGCCCAATATATCCGCATTTAGGTTGTTCTGTTTTTACTTTAAATACATTTGAAATAGGAAAGCATTTAATTGTACACTTTTGTACTAACCATTTGCGCAATAAAAAAAGTTAAATAAAATTTAATGTAAATTCCCATAATTTCCACGAAAAAAATAATCAACTATACAAACATTTCAAACATTCGCTGACATTCAAGTGGTCCTTAGACCTGTATTTTCAATTCTGTAATGGAAAACCATTGAATACTTAGTTGGTGTCATGATGTAACCTAAACATCTAGCAACATTAGAAATTCACAACAAATCGACATTTTCAAATAGGTAAGTAATAGTGTCAAATACTCGTACATATGCACAACATAATATTATGTATATATTTTGGATGTGGTGTGTCGAAGTCCCATAAGCCGGTTAAGGAAACCACTCAAATTTACCAGCTTTCCTGCAACTTACATTTAGTTTTGGTTGAAAAACTTCAATACTGATGTTATGTATGACAAATGATAGCCCCTTCTTTCTTGTCCAAAAACCACTTGCTAGATTTCCCAATGTGTATTGCGATGAGGCTCAATGTAGTCTACCAGCACCCCCATATGTTAGATAGTCTCCATTTGAATAAATTTATTCGTTGGCGAAAGTAAGTTTTTGGACGTCAGCATTGCGTTAGGGTAGGTAAAAAGTAAATCCAAATGAGAGTACAATAGCAATATAGGCATTTTCAAATAAATAATTTATGGAATGAAATGGAATTTTATTAGAGATACACACATCTGGACCCTGGTATTTTTTTGTTGACTAATCGAATTAAGTCAAAGTTGTACAATATAACATTCAATTATTCGAGGCAAACGTTTGGAAGCAGTAACAACAGTTTTACGAAAATTCCTATCTAATCTAAATATATCTTTTCTGTTTTTTTTTATTAATTTAAAAATATATATTTTGTACAAAGACGTTTCATTATTTTTTTCTGACGTACAGTATCTGCCTTAGAAGTTTTCAGTGTAGATATTGATAGTGATAGATATGAAGATATTATCACCATTTTAAAAACAATAAAAAGTATGTCTCATATGTTTTTAGCAAAAAAAAAAACACAAATACAAATTTTTGGTGCACCAGTTACATGAATAGATTCTAACAAGCTATTCATGTAAGTATGTGTACTTCTTGCACGTTAACAGGACTTCCTGTCTGATTTGAGATAATGTTTTCCTGATAATCGATTCTACTCGGATGATTTGTGAGGAGGACCATTGAATAATCATTTAATTGTGGCTACGTCTGGGAATCGAACTCAGACTTTCTGCGCGACAGTTGTCACTAAACAGCACGACACTGAGTCCGTCAATTTATTCACGGCGCCTCAAAAAGACAATGAAATATTTTTTGAAATATTCGCATTTTTTCATTAAAACATAAAATGACTTTTATTAGTATTTATTAGTATACATATAAGTACAGTATACATGTCGTAAGTTGGCTTACTTTTCTCCCATTCTTTGCTTAACTCCCAGTGTATACAAAATTTTATAAGGAATTCACATTTTGGAAACGCGATTCTTACGGAGATTAATGAAACTGTATATATAAAATGTATTGTAGGTTTGTTTGTATGTTTGAAGTCAAAGCCAAAGAAACCACCACTCGAAATGAATTATCTGATAATAATTACATGCATTCTTAAAGCGCACATGTTTGTTGCATAATATGCGAGGTTGAATCAACCATTCAGTATATTTTCTATTTAATTACCATAAAGGGATTATGTTTCGAAAGATATACGATTTAAAGGTCCTCATAATATTGAAACTGGTTCGGCTTTTAAATGCTCATGAAATCCATAGAATATGGCTGCATGGATTTTATTACTTTTGCCGTAAATCATTTTGTAAATTAATGTATTAAAATAGCTAACACTAGCTGTCCGATTCATGGGGAGTTTTAACTAACGCTTCACTTTATCACTTGATGACTATTCGTGATTGCGTAGAATTCATATGTTAAAAAAAACAACCATGGCGCATGTATTTATTTATGTTATGCAGTTGTTTGCATATCGACTATACAAAAAAAGAGTAAACCGACGATAAAATAAAACGAGATACAATTTTACCTCAATTCGAAACATTCATCCATTTTGTATTTATCTTTCAATTATCCCATGGATTTCTGTAAATTGCTCATCCTACTACCTTCCAAGGGTTTACTTTGGAACTAGTTTTTTTATTTGTTTAATGACAATCTTCATCAAAAAGTCATTTTATGTTCGACAAAAAAAAAAGATAAACTTAACCTATTTACGAGAAATATCTACTATCTCCATAATTAATATTCTCATCATTTCAGAAATTAAAATCTCTTTGCCAGCAGATTGGTGGAGCGTTAATCAGCAATACAGCCGCCATACTCCATTTTCGGCATGAGGTTGTATTGTTGTTTGACCAAAATGAAACCCAGGGAGGGGATTTATTCAACGATATCGCCTGATGTCTAATAGAAACTATAAAGTTTTATCGTGGTTAAACCTCTTCAATACTAAATAACCATTAAATTGAGGATTCATCTACGAAAAATCGAATGCTGTGTTCAAACGATGTCATGGAGATTGTCGTAATGTACATTTTCAAATGCCAAGGGTATTAGGGTTAATTTTAATTAAAATGTGTGAACCTTTCAGTAGTTAACGGTTATTTTTGAGCAATGTTATGTACGAAGGTCCTGTTTTTGTCTGTTTCATTTTTGTGTGTGGAATTAGGGTCTTGTAGACACAGTTTTAATTTAAAGCATAATGAAATGAGTGGGCTGTATATGTTTCCTAATATAGTGGTTATTTTGTAATAATCGCAACACATAAGTGTACACATGTGACATGGCGACAATTCATAGTACACTTATACAGATCCAGAGATCTCGGTAGTAGTTCACCGAGATTTACTTTCTTTTTTGAATCATGTTATTTGATACATGAAAATTATGTGTGAAAAACAATATCGGTCAAAACTGTCAGACATTACGTTTGTTTAAATATTGTTTACGATGTTTAAAATATTTGATTTTTTTTCACATCGAGTTCATTAATTTGCCTTATTATCTAGCCCTATAGCTGTTGAATAGTTGTTGCCTTGTTGGCGATTTTTATCTTGATATACAAATGCGTGCAATCGCACGATTTTGGCGAATTGACTTTGCCTTTTCAAGAGATGATGCCACCTAGAACATTTATAATATAACACATAAGTACATAATAAAACTGGATTGATATTTAAAGCTTCGTTTCATGTCATTTTATTCCTTTGAATTGTATTAATATTTAATAACAATTTTATTTTATTTTTAGGGGACCATTTTCCATTGTAAGAAGATGCATTCACCGAGAATCTGGACAACAATTTGCGGTGAAAATAGTAGATGTTGCGAAATTTACAGCAAGTCCTGGTTTAAGCACGGCTGGTAAGTTAATTTTTTTTTTGTAAATTGGGAACGTCTCGATAAGTTTGGTCTTTGATTCGGTGAACTGATAAAAATCGACAAGCAATGTAATGTAGCCAGACGAAGTGTCAACCGGAGTTTTGCTATCGCCAATGTCCAGCAATTGTTTTGAAGAAATTTCTCCAGTTAGGTCGTTCTGCAAAGCAACACGCATGTTCATACTTAATTTGATGGTTTAACGTATTCCCACAAAAAAACGAGTGGTGGGTGCATAATTGGGTCGTACGCAACTTTCTTTTTCACTGTGAGGTAGGCGTATCATGCATAGTATGATTTGAATTTTGGTTATTGATGTTAAAATCTAAAATTTTATGGAAATTGTTATCGATGTAAATAATAATGGTTTTCTCTTATTGGCCAACAAAACAGAAAATTTGGTAAAGGAATAATTGGTCCAAAATTAAATATGTAGAATTCTTGCATACAGTAATAGTAAAGGGTGTCCGTCGGGAAGGTATACTACTTTTTTGTTTATAATTTTTGATGAAATGAAAAAGAATGGATCCTATTTTGATAAATGTCTTATTTAATGTCGGCAATTTTGTATGGAACACAGTATCAGGTAAATGTCCGACTCTCACAAATGCGAGCCCTTTTGAGCAAATTTTTCATTACATTCTCACACATTTCACGCGGTATTTCATTAATTTCACGAATATTTTGTCTAAGTTACTCAAGCGTTTCTGGTCTGTTTGCATAAACCTTGCTTTTCATGCTTTTCAGATATACACACAAAAAGAAGTCCGGTCAAATCAGCGACCGTGGAGGTCAATCAACATCACTATTTCTTGAAACAACTTCTTGTGGAAAGAGGTCTCGCAGTAATTCCATTGTAATCCTGGCTGTACGCGATGTGGCACCGTCTTGTTGATACCACATGTTAATCAAGCTCAAAGCATGCAGTTGTGGCTTTAAAAAGTTTTCAATCATATCACGATATCGCTACCCATTCACAGATACCGTTACGCCGTTTTCATTTTCAAAAAAGTAAGGTCCAATGATTCCTTTTTACCAAATTGCACACCAGACTGTAACCTTTAATGGATGCAAAGGTGACTGATGAAACATTTGAGGGTTTTCCATTGCCCAGAACCGACTATTCTGTTTATGCATATATCCATTCAAATGAAAATGTGCCTCGTCACCCATTCTGATTTTTTCATGAAAATCAGGGTCGTTATGGGCTAGCTGTAACATCCTATTGGCATATGTTCGGCGTCGTGGTCTTGTGGAAGAGGCTCTTGTGTCAACTGAATCTTAAATGGAAACAAATGCAAATCTTTGTGCATAATTGTGGCCAAAGTTGTTTTTCGAAGACCAAGCTCCTGTTTCAGCCGATATTGCAGTACGTTGTTGTCGATGCGGCCTATCACCTAGAGACCCTCTTTCTTCGAAATCATTCACTACACCATAAATATTGCGTTTTGTTGGCACATTTTTTCTCCCAAAAAATTTCACGTAACTTTCTCATCGTCACGGTGATCGATGATTGATTTTGATAAATTGTTTTAACGATTAAAACACGTTGGTGTATTGAATATTTTCCATAATAAATTTGCCACGTGTCTACTTCACGGCTGCCAAATATGACCTGTCAAGACTAATGTTTACCAAATATGAACTGTCAAGACTGATGTTTACCAAAATGGCGGCAAAACAAAGTAATATACCTTCCGGGCGGGCACCCTGTAGTATATAACTATATGTTGACTTGCACTTAATTTGACCAAATTGTTTGCTAGGAACTGAAAATTTTCCTTACATGGCCTAATCCAGCCGTTTTATGACTCCAGAAATAAAACATCGATTTCACTTGGTGAAAATAATTCTTCGGGAAGTTCATTCCATTGTTTGTTTGTTCTGTAATAAAGAGTACCTTGGTATTGCGCTGTTCACTTCGTTAATAGATAAACCGTGTGCCTTGTCGCTGAAATTAAGAAGTGTGGGAATGAGGATGATATTTATAGGTTCCTTGCTTTGTTGTTTTCGTAACGCAGTATGCTTGTTATAAACGTCTTCGGGAGAGACCTAGCAATTGACAGTTGGACCAAATTCGTGATTAATATCAACTTATTTTGGAAGCGATAACGGAGAATCGAAATTAATAGAGGTACGTCTAAGCTTTCGTGGGCTCAGTGGCGCGATGGTTAGTGCGATGAATTGCCGCGCAGAAGGTCTGAGTTCGATTCCCAGCCGTAGCAACACCTAAATGATTTTTCACTGGCCCTCCTCTCGTGATGATCTGACAAATCATCCGAGTAGTATCAATTGTCATTAAAAGCTTACTCAACTTAGCCGTTCGGAGTCGGCATAAAACAGGAGGTCCCGCCATCGTGCAAAGAAGTACACACGCACACTGAATGGTTGTGAGAAAAAGCTGGTCCCTGTATACTAACGAGCCTGTTGCGCAATAAATTTATTTTACGTATAAGCTTTCTTATTCCGCCATGCTTTCAAAAGATATGTAATATGAACACAAAAGGCTTCGAAACCAGAAAGTTGTTAGGAATTGTAAAAACGATAGTCATTATTAAACATTAAGACAAGCGTTAAGAAGTCAGTTTTATATATGTATTCCATTATATATTAATAATATATGTATTCCACGTCATCTAGGTCTAGTTAAATACACACTCGTCTTGTGTTTGTGAAATTGCAGTTGAAGTGGATTTACCTAAATTTGTATATTATACTAGTCTTGGTGCATATTATTGAATACAATAGACTTTTTATATGTATATATGTATAAAAAAAATTATAAAATATTATAAAAACGCCTAATGTTTGTAGAAACAGCAATCGAATTAAGGAACGTAACTCCTCCCGATTTACTCTCGAATGTACAAATTCCATGCAATACTAAAAACATAGTGTCAGATGATGTTCTTTTTTTATTTTCTTAACGCGATCACAGCCTGTTAAGTATCTGCTTGAGACCAGGAAGAATATTGAATTCTGTAATCTAGGCTTTTGTAAGACAGCATATAGCTTACCAAAACAGACTGACAACGGCACAGTTAGAATGCAAATACTCTATGAAGAAATTATATGTTTAAAACAAATCAACTGTGACTATATCAGCACAGTGCTGAAAGAGGAGAATGCGAAGCTTCATTCAAAAGTTTCATCGCTGGAGAGCAGACTAAATTGGAGAGAACAGAAATGAATGTCATCGAGATTACTGGTGTTCAGATTCAGAAAGTCAGAAGAATGTGTTAAAACAGTTTTCGAGAAGGCGCTAAATTAATCCGTGCCCTCTTCAGATATCCAGAATTGCTTTGTGAAACTTGTTTGAAGAGAAACATCAACAAAAACGGGCATGATGGGATAAAAAGTAAGATTTGATTTCCGAAATATGTTAAAGAAAAAACTGTCCTAATTGCAACAAAAAAATGTTCTCTTGATTGAGGAATGAACGAAAAATCTTATGAGAAGACTCATGAGAATGAGAATTGAGGTTTTTTATTTCTTTGGCTTGCTAGTTAGTTTTGACACAAAGTTTGTTAACATAGAACAATAATTTAGATAGACATATCGTAAAGTCTATTTAGTAGTGTCAGAACATCCGTCAATCCGTCCGTCTGTGTGCTACTGACTTGTGGGTCATACATTTTGAGCTGGAGTGCTTAATTTAGCATATATACTGTATGCTAGCCATAGCAGAAGAAGTGTATAAGTTCCCAAAAACCGGCCATAAGAACCCCAAATTGAGAAAAAATAAAAAAAATGTATAATATGGCCCACCTGTAACCCGCCTATTATTTGTTTTTAATATTCAATTTTTATTTCCATGAAATAACGTTTCATAAATGTATGCAAAATTGAAACGCAAGTAGGGAATTATTCCATTTAATTATTTTCCATTTTTTCTTGAATAACCGCGTTGTAACAAAAAGTACAAACTCTATCAAAGTACAAAACTAAATGAAACTTTTGTGTTTGTATTTTTTGTTTCTTGAATGGATTTCTTAAGTTTTTGTGAAAGAAAAGCGCACTCACGGAGGCATCTCTGAAGCGAAGTGAGAACATTTTTTGCTACCGGTCGATCAATACTCGAATTCTTTTTTTCGTTATTCCCTTCAACCCTTCCAATGAATTCCTATTTTGTGAAAATCTTTTGAAAAATGTTGAAGCATTAATACAGTTCTGAAGGGTTATTTCTCTTAATTATATCATATCCTGCTGTTTTCTGGCCCATGACACTGAAGTCTATTTACGAAGTCCCTTCTCCCTGTGGACGACGTGCCTGACCTCTTCCACCATATAAAAGGGAATAGAGGCGTTCTCCTCTACAACTCTCACCCTGGAATGGACGTCAAGGAATTAGTTGATTTTACTTAGACAATAATAGTCAAGGGGAATTTGTTGCTCTGTCGCCCTTTTCCTTCGTTCGTCTTTGTCCAATTAGTAAGCCTCCCATCAATTGTTGTAATCCATTTTGGAAATGAGCTGTTGCTTATGAATGTATTTATGGTATTTCGGACTTTGAAGATATAGTCTCGTATCATTATGTCCATGTGGGAATGAAGAGTGGTGTGAAGAGTAAACTATTTCGTTGGATTTGAGCGAATAAGAAATTGTTTCTGGTGAGGATAGAATGAACAGTATAGAAACCTTTTCACATGGAAAATAAAGGGAAGAACGTGAGTCCTGTAACCGAAAAGTATTCTTAACTGGAATCTCTAAACTTAAAAGTAATGATTGTAGCGTTAAGCTACATATTTCTCCCTTCGTTAAACACAAGATTTACGGTCGTTTGTGTGAGTCCAAAGGGCAAAGGAATGCAACTGGGAGTATTATATATTTTTCTTTAAATTTTAAGTATTTGTGAGAAAACATACCATTCCAAACCCAAAAAAACACCATCTTGGAGTTGAATTTGGTCTGAAAATGTTGAGAATTTATTTGAAAAATTTTCAGTAAACAAATTTTAGCCAGAGCCATAGTCCTAGTTTCCGCAGTTATTTGTTTGTGCAATAGTATTGAGCAGCAAAATGTCATTTTCTTTGATAATGAATCTGAATGAATAACCGATTCTCATTAAATAATTATAAATTCTAAATACTTCTGTTAACAATGAAATCAGTATACAGTGAACAATTTAAAAACCAACACACAACACAAAACACGCAACATATAACAATACTATTTTCAAACGATTGTAAAAATGTAAACGTAGAAAATATAAAAAGAAATGTACTCAGATTTAAGTGGCCATTCTCATTCGCGATCTCTTGAAATGAAGTCTTAAGTTTTAAAATAAACCACTGCTGATATTACAAACAATAGTTTTAATTTACATAAGATTACAATACATTACCAAATTTGCTGCCGCGAATTTTTAGAGCTGATAACACATATTTATTTTAATTGGTATCGCTGTGTGAAGAGCATATATGAATTTTTTTTCACCATGAATATTTCAAAAAGGTGTTGTTTAAATAATCCAAAACATTTTTTCTAGGAAAAATATTTCTGCATTCGTGAAAGTACTTATATACTATATTTTGACATTCCCCTTGTTAAAAATGACAAGTCCTGGGCTCCTAATTGTGTTTATAAATCTTGTGTTAAATACAATTGTGGAAAAGAGCCAAAAGAACTGCATTTAAATTTGGAATCCCTACTATTTGGTGAGAAAAAAAAATCATTAACAGGAATGCTATTTTTGCAGTGGTGGCATGAAGGGCGTTTAAAGCAAAAATCGAGCTATATGGACATACCCAAATACTACGTTTATGAAGGTCCCGTTCAACATTCAGTAAACGTCCCAGTTCCATGACCACATATCTGAACCTAAAGACCAATCCAAGAATATAGATCATCAGAAAATGATACTTACTTTTCTCGGTCAGCAAGGCGGTTGCACTAAGTTTCCCTGTTTCATATGCCTCTGGAAGAGCAGACATAAACAAGCACATTGAAAAAAAAAAACGGTTCCTTAAGAGAACATATGACACCTGGTAAGCAAAATGAAGTCTGCAATCCATGACACCTCGAGACGAAATTATACTGCCTTCATTTCATCTAAAATTGGGCATAATGAAACAGTTTGTTAAAGCTCTTGATAAAAATGGAAACTTTGCTTACATATGCCGAACATTTCCAAAGCTTACAACGGAAAAGATTAAATCAGTTGTTTTTGATGGTCCCCAAATCAGACATCTTACAAAAGAAATCTTAGGGCAGCTTTTGTCCCAGTGATGAAATCGAAAATCAGACTAGCATACAGAACTTTTAGACGATCTTCTTTTACAATTAAAAGATGTGAGATGTAATGTGAATATAACTTCACTTTCATCATATTCACCTCAAGCGTGGAGAAGGGACAACATATGTATCAGGTTTTCCGCGTTATAGAGAAGCGTTACTAGGGTTTTTGGGATACACAAATGATGTCTCTGATGCGTATTTTTCTAAGTCTGCCCATAAGAGAAAAGCTCTAAAACTACGTTTTTTTTTGGAAAATAATATAAAATCTTAATTATTACTAATGTTTGTCTTCACAACTACATTTTTCTTTCTTTCCTAAATACAAGTCAGCGATAACTCGATAACTCGATCTGATAAAAAAAAGTGCTTATATACATGTTTTCAATTAGCGAATGTTCAGTAATCAGAAACAGCAAAAATATTTAAGGCAACAGATATTGTGTAAACTAGTGTTATTTATTTTATTTCAGTCTAGTCTTTTCGATTTGGTACGTTAATTGAGTTTTTATATTTTCTCCCATAGGAGTGTATTACTTTTGACGCATATTTTATGATTATAAAAGTAAAGATATTTTTATATATAACGGGTGATTTTTAAAGAGTTAAGTTTTTTCAGGTTGGCAGTATTGGCGTCCAAACTGTCATAGTGAAAAGTTTTCAGTATACTCTGCCTTTAAAGACCCATTTATTCATGACTTACAAACGAGCAACGATTGCAAATTATTGAAATTTATTATCAAAACTCGTGCTCTGTGAAAAATGTGCACCGTTTGTTACGACAATATTATCGTCGCCATAATCGATCTGGTGAATCAACATCGAGCTCATTTCTGGCTCAACGGATACGTAAATAAGCAAAGCTGTCGCATCTGGAGTGCTGTACAGCCACTTGCCATATGTGGTGTGGTTTATGGGCTGGTGGCATCATCGTTTTTTCTTCAAAGACGACCGTGGAAGAAACGAAACCGTCAACTGCGAACGATATCGAGCCATGATACGAAACTTTTTTTTGCCCCCGTTGGCTGAGTTGAACTTGGTTGACGTGTGGTTTCATCAAGACCTCGTGAAACAATGGAAATGTTGAAGGATGAATTCGGTTAGCAGTTTATCTCTCGAAATGGCCATTTGAGTTGGCCGGCAAGATCTTGCGATTTAACGCCTCTTGATTATTTCTTTTGGGGTTATGTAAAGTCGTTAGTCTCTGTAGATAAGCCGAACACGATTATAGCCTTACAGGATATAATAACACGCGTAATTCGTAGAATACAAGCCGCGGACAAAACGTAAATGGCAAATGCCTATACACTTAAAAAATCACCCATACATCGGTCAGTCAATCTATTCTCCTGCATATGTCACTAGAAATTTGGGCCTCACAAGTTGAGCTACATCGATGATAAAGAAGGACTTGATATACAAGTTCCTTCTTTATCTTATTAGAACTTGTGTAAACCTTATAAAATTCGGATCACATTCGCTTTTTTCGAATATTTATCAGCAAAACATTAAAGTCATACAAAAATATCCGAAAGTCGTATTTTTACAATAACTTTCTGTAATAATATTGTAAAATGACTAGATGTATTTTTTTTTTGAAAATCAAAATAAATTCTTGGAGTTTTGTTTAGAAAATCTATAAAATGAAATGTTCTCCATTCGACGAATTTAAACAAAAATAATTTTTGTTTTAATACTTGTTATATAATCTTATGCTACTCTTATACTTTTCATATTTACCTAAAGAAGGTTACGAATTGGTTAAAATAATGACACTTACGGTTATTTTTAAATCATATAATGTTCAGATGTTTTTAAAATGACTTGAATAAAACAATTTAATTTGTTTGCATTACTTTTATATGTACAAAATACATTATGTCACATTTGAATTTACTTTCCCATTTTGCAATATGAATTTGGTTTGATTAAATAAATTTGAGTTTCATGTTTCATGGGTGTTGTAAAGACGGTTTCAATACATGTTCGGTTTAAAATACATTCAAGAGCACGCCTGATTTAATAAAAGTCCCGTTTAGAAAAAAAAATTCAGGTTTTTTTTCGCAAACGTTGTTTTTGGATGCATCAAATGTATTGCTTGGGACGATGTCGCTAATATTGATACTTTTACAGTTTGACACTAAAATCAATTTGTTTTAATAGACCAATGTAAAATTTAGTCTGTAGCCTAGTGGTAGTTTGCGTACTTAATTACGTTACATTCTTTTTCGTCTTCTGATATTTATATTTATTTCATATTGTATACAGAAAAGATGTTTGCCGTACTCAAATCCATAAATAAACAATAAAATGATTGTTTTGAATTCTTAGTAGACCAAATATGCCCGCTCTCTTTCACTTTCCTATTTATCAAAATGGTAATAATTTGTGTGTATCAGTTAAAGACAAAGTAAAGTTTTGATTGCCATTTCAGCAATTAAATTATAAATCAATAACTGGAAACATACCTCACGTTTCGAACGTCAATTCGTCAATTCAGCGATGTCATTTTCAAAACATGATTAAAAATAACATAAATTAAACGCATTATGTTTGTTAGGAGAGGAGGGTCATACCCACTCTAAAGTGTTCGAAAACTATGTCGCTTTTATTTGAATCGACACTCATATCGATGATAAGTAATACCATGCCATATAAATTAAACGGTCCAATTAATTTTAGTGTAGAATGAAATTTGCTTAAAATCTTCTTCTTGGATTTTATTGCCGTGAATCTACCCGAACACCGAACACAGCCTTCAGTCCTTCATATGAATACGTTTATAGATTATGTACATGTAAATGACAATGCATTGCATCTACAAATAAGAGATCTTTATAATCTTAAGGAACAAGATGATTGCTATTCTTAGGCCTGACATACACATATGCCATCGGTTTATTTTCATTCAAACCAATCAAGTAAAATTACATTACAGCTTACTTACATATCTTGTTGCTGTGTGAGAGTAAAAAGTTACCTTTTCCTCCCTACCATCCTTTCTCTACAATGGGTGAAGTAATTTCCTTAAAAGGTTTCCTTGTAAATTCCTTTGCGCTAAGGTTTTATAAATTCCACATGCTTCCTCGGATTATCCCTACATTATTATGCTTCATATAAGAGCTGCCCAATTTTATCGCATATACCATAAATGGAGAGCTCACAAGGATTTTCTTCTTAGCAATCTTGTGCTCTCATAAGCACGTCCGCATTCCAGTGTTAAATTATCACAGCCACAGACAAATTAAACTGGAGCTTATGGCTAATATTCTCTTGCAACTTTACATTTCTTAGAACAGACATACACACGTTCATCAAGTATATTTGTTTGGTTGCAGTTGAAATTGGTATATATGTAAATGTCATATCAGCACCTATCAATAATGGACCGAAATCGATAATAATCCCCTTGTGTGCTCTCAACTAGTATCTTTATGCACCATTATTATGGATGTGGGTATAAATCCCAAGTAAATTGGAGTGATACCTTTTGACATTTTTCGTAATGGACATGATAAACATTGGCATGTCGCATATATATATATATATTTTTTAATTTAATAAAAGTACCGTTCTTAAATCAAGAATTTATTTTCAGATCTCAAACGAGAAGCCACAATATGTCACATGCTGAAACACCCACACATCGTCGAATTGTTGGAGACCTACAGTTCTGAGGGGATGCTTTACATGGTCTTTGAATTGTAAGTACTAATGTCTTAAATTGTATACTGTTAATATTTTCCCAGTGCTTACGTGTTTAAAAACGCTTAACCGTATCGATGTAGCGTAATTTTTGCATTTTTATTTTTAAATAATTTTCAAAGAATCTCGTAATTTATTTAGACGATTTACATTTTCGTTAGTGCTTCTTGTACTTTTCCTGCGGCATTGTGAGAGAAGCAAAAAGTTGTTCTGTGGGTATCGGTTAGCTTTGAAATCTCGTTACTTCGTTTCTGTATAAGGAGACATCCTTCCGAAAAGAAAATTGGATTACAAGTTTCAAAGTTATTATAACTCGACGTGCAGTTATCTTTTAATTTTGATGCTTCTCTTAGTTTCAGTGGAGTTTTTTTTTCAGTCCGGATATACTTGTCGGAAGTATATAAAAAATGCAGAAAAGGGACGAGAAAAAATAAATGGAGTTTCTCGAAAGACGAGGGAAATTCCAGATCCTAAAATCGTGTAATCGGATTTGATAAAATATGTGCTGTACTCACATTCAAAGTGAATATGTATTTTATTTGCAACTGGATAAAACAGCTTGAGTGTTAATAATTACGACATGTTACTCGATGCCTAATCGAAGTGTGAACATATTTAGATGGGCAGAGGGTGCAAGACTGGGTAATAATTACTTGATTTAATCGTGCTTGACTTGTTTATTAGTTGGTAACAAAAATGAAACGTTAATACATTCCTTCTAAAAGTATGTAACATTTTTTTGTTGTTTTGTATTATTATTATTCTTTAGTAGCTCTACAGTCCAGAATGAACCTAGGCCGCAACTAACGTGCCTCTACAAACAACCCGGTCCTTAGCTAATTGGTTCCGGTTACGCACTTTATGTTGGTAGGTTTTAATTTCTGTGCTCCACTTAAGGTGACATCTTCCACTACTGCGTCTCAAGTATGCCTGCGAAGACTCTACGAGCCGGAGTTTTGGCGTCCATTAGCACTTCGTGACTTATCTATCGTAAACTTCATATGTTTTTTTTTACGAAATTCATTCGGTTCACAATTATAGTTATCGATTGAATCTTTGTCCCGGTAGGCCCGTCCACGCAAACAGGACCGACGTTTTTTTTAAAGAATTTTTTGTTCAATATGAACATGGATTTCTTCATCCGCTTTTGATACGGTCCATTCTTAAGGACTGGGATGATCGGGGTTTTGTATTCTCTTTATTTCATTTCATTATATTGTTATCTTTACAGCAACACTTCAGCCGATATAAATTTCGTGAAGCCTTGATTATTATCCAGTCTTACACACTTAGCCTGGATATAAAATGTGCTAACACACCTATTATTTTCAATTTTTATCGAAAATAGTTGTCGAAAATGCTTAAGTTGAAATCATTCAATTTTTTTATGAAATAATTTGATAAGCAAATATTTGTATATTTGCTTTGAATCTAAAATTACAGCAGTACAGTTAGTATAGTGGGTAAAATGAAAAAAAAATTGATTTAATTAAAAAAAAATTAAACAGCAAAAATTGAAACCCTAAAATGCCACTAGTAGGCATAATAACGGAGCCGAGTTAGATAAAGTTACTTATACCTGTCAGTTGTGACGTTCTGTCCAATTCGTCAATGTTATCTGTCCTTTTTGTTGACTGCTTATACCTTGCCTTACCCTGATTTACTGCTTAATCAATTTTTTTAATAGGTATATCTCAACAAAATATAATGGACTTCTAGCCGAAACCAATAATGTAGTTGCTGTGTAAGTGTAAACCCTAGGCTTAGTATGCCATAAACTGCATTTCAAAAAACTTCCACGGGATCCACTTTTAATGTTGTCTGTTAAAAAACTAAATGTGAGAGCATTTCCGCCTATCTTAACGATGCCGGAAGCACTGTCAACAAGAGAACCACCAGTTAATTGGTCGAAACTGAATTTTGACACTGCATATATAGTGGCAAGACTTGGGCTAAATGCAAACAAATTTAACGGAATTATCTTGTTATCATCGGTCTCCTTTAATAGACATGTTTAGAGAAATAATTTAGATAGGTATTTCCTTAGATGTATGGATCGACTCAAAATTGCTTGTCATATATGTTCGCCCGTCCGTCTGTCTGCCTTCGGTTTTTAGACCTTTTTGAGATGTTTTGTTTAAATAAAATTGTTTATTAGTGTTTAAGAAATTCTAAACATTATATTAAGGTGATATTGCTGAATACATTTTTCATTTTATTTTGAATTACGTTATTAATAATAAATCACTTCTTTCGGTATCCAAAGTAAAAAGGTTTTTAAATGCCAATTGCGATGAGTGGGGATTATCGGGTTTCAAATTTATCAGACGAGTAAAGGTTGATATTTAAAATGAAATTAAATTTGAGATTAAGCTTAACTGTATATTTAACATCTATAATAAAGCTAATAGAGCTGTGTAATTATATTTCAATTGCATTAAATTCCTTTTTTAAACGATCAATGTTTTCGTATATAGAACATAATGAATTCAAATACTAACATTTCACTTAATTGTTAAATTGATTATTTTATCAGGTATACAAATATACAACGATTTGTGTGCAATTTGTATCTATGTACACAATAGTGGTAGTCCTTAAATGTGATACATCGCTTTTCGGGATGATTGCAATCTTGTAATTTAAGCACTGAC
This sequence comes from Rhingia rostrata, assembly GCA_949824845.1. NCBI lineage: Eukaryota > Metazoa > Arthropoda > Insecta > Diptera > Syrphidae > Rhingia > Rhingia rostrata. The sequence continues at coordinate 780,461 of OX463756.1, forward strand.
ATTTAGGTTATCAATAACGAACGGCCTGACCAGCCGTATTTTCGAAGAAAAATGGGCCATTATTTTTAAAACTTTGGTCGACAATGAAAATGCGTTTTTCTTTCGTATAGCGCTCCAATTTTACTAACCTCGAACTGTCAGCTGTTACATTATACATTTTTTAACTGTTGGCAACACGGTTTTGCTAAATGGCTCAAAATTCAAATTTTATTTCTAAAACGCAAGAGCAGATTTTCAACTTTAAAAAGAAATATTAGGCTACATTCAGAGCTAAATAATTGAGCTCTATTTTTTCTTAGTTTAAAAAAAACAGGCATATTGTAAAGTATTATGTTGGTCCGACGGTGTATTTATCAAGTTTTTGGGCCTCAATTTTGAGCAAGACTGGTGCATCGTGGTTCAGTCAAATAGGGGTGCATACAATTGTATACGAAGATTTGCACAACGGATTGTAGCATTCGCAATTACAATATTATAAAATATTGAATTAAATGGCGCTTCAGTCCGGAATGAACCTGGGGCTCAACCAACATGCCTCTCCAATTAGCCCGGTCCTTAGCTAACTGCCTTCATTTGCACACTCCAAGTTGGTTGAGGTCGGTTTCTACTTGTGCGCGCCACTTAAGGCGAGGTCTTCATCTACTGCTTCCGATGTCTGGCTGGGAATCCGAGACTCTGCAAGCCGGGGTAGCCATTCATTCTACATGTTCAAGCCTACCACAACGTTCAATGCGGAGTTTTTCTTGACCAGGGGCATGCCGCTGTTCAGCTCGAACAGTTCTTGATTGAATCTTCGTCTTTATAGCTCGTCAACGCTAACGGGATGGAAGTTTTTTTGAAGAGTTTTCCACTCGAATCAAGGATTTCTTTATTTGTCTTATAAAGGATCTCTTTAGTAGTTCGAGTGATGGTTGGGTGTTGTAGAACGAGGGTAGACTCTGACTGTTTTTAACTTGGCAATGCCCAGTGGTTGTTACTTTGACCACACATCAAGTGCTTATTTTTATCCTCCAACTGGTAACGATTATCAACATGTATTCCATGTGTACCTACACATTTTCATTCCTACCTATTCTAAAGAAATAATTAAAATCCATGGTTTAAAGCTCCAAAAGCTTTGATGTGTACCCGCGCTCTATAACACTCATCATAAAAACTCAGTAGCTAATTGATACCGAAATTATTAATTATGCATTCAGTACTACGTGTTCAGAATGAAGGGCTCAACTAGCGATATTCTTAGCTATGCAAATTGCTTAGGGACACCTGCAATCGACATAACGAAGGCATTTGATCGAACTTAAGTGTCGGAATGTGAATTAATACGTTCATTCTATGAACTACCACCCACAAAAGTATATACGTTAGTACGTTCTAGTTTTACTCAACTCGGCGAATTCACTTAATGAAGAAGTCCACAGTACCGCAAATCGGAATGAAGGAAACAAATACAACAAATACAATTTTTGGCGCAACAGACTTTCTCACAACCATTCATGTGTTCGTGTGATTGTTTCATGCATGATGGCGGAATCTCCTGTTTTATGCCGACACTGAACGACGAATTTGAGATAAGCTTTTCTTGACAATTGAAACTTCTCTCATGATTTGTGATCATCACGAGAGGAGAGCCAGTGAAAAACATTTAGGTGTTGCTCTATCTTATCTCTGAACCTAAACCATCTTTGCGAGATGTACAGCAAAGTAAACCTATGTAATAAAAAAAGTACGTTAAAATATTCTACAACATGTAGAGCGGATGGATAACAATTCGCTAGATTGAATGGTCTTGGACTGTAAGGTAGGTAGGTTGTTGTAGACGCAGTAGAGGAAAACCATTAAGCACAAGTAAAATTCGAAATACACAATCTTGAAATATACTACTGAAGCCAGTTTTATAAAGATAGCCAATTGGTGGGGTATTACATAAGCATGCTTTTTTGGGTGCTTCTTAATGGATGGCATCAAGTTGGAGCAGAAAAATGGACAAATTTAACTTTAACGTAGTTTTATTATAAACTGCTCATATTAAGTAGAAAGAAAATGTCGTAAGGGAATTCATACTACATATTGTAACTACTATAGTGTGAACCCCCTTACACCTTTCCTTTTTATTAAATAAGTTCATAGAGAAAGAAAAATGTATTTTGGCTGGAAAATTGTATAACTATATTAAAATAACATTTGACCGGCAATCCAATTTTTCAAATAGCCCCTAATAGATTAAAATGTCTCTCGCCTTATCTCAAAATCTACAAAATACGTAATTTATTATTTTCGAGATTTCAACAAAAAGTGACAGCCTTCCCTTTAAAAAAAAATTTACTTGTAACTCACAGCAACTTTTCCTCTCACAAAAACAATTCTTCTAATAAAGAAAATTTGTTCTAAGCATTCGTTGTGAATGTGTCAAATGAAAAACAAACAAAAAATGGTTGCAAAAATTGCTCACGACAGAATAAAATCCTCAACAATCAACATAGTGGACGAGAAGAGTGTTCAGGATGTGTCCTTCCATCAGAAGTTTCAGGTGTTTCACACGTGAGCACTGCAGATTTGTTTTTCCATCATTTATGATAATCGAAGTTTAAATAAACGTTGTAACTTTTACATGGATATAAACATTTTTTGTTGAATTTCGTAAAAAAAAACATTAATACATACGTATAGAAGAATGGATTTTAATTAACAATTGAGCTGAATTGATTTTATTTTCTTCTATTTGCAGCATGGAAGGTTCCGATTTGTGCTTTGAGGTTGTACGCAGGGCTGTAGCAGGATTCGTCTATAGTGAAGCTGTAGCTTGGTAAGTGGCGACTTTTACACTGAGGGACGCAGTTTTTTTTTTTAATTTCATTTGTTTAGCCATTACATGCGTCAGATCCTTGAGGCGCTTAGATATTGCCATGAAAATGATATTTTGCATCGTGACGTTAGACCGGCATGTGCCCTTCTGGCTACGGCAGATAATTCAGCTCCGGTTAAATTAGGTGGATTTGGGTCTGCTATACAACTGCCCGGCGGCAGGGATACTATTGAAACTCATGGTAAGTAACAAATAAAAAAAGTCAGAGTTTATCTTTTGTGCTTTTAGGAAATGTTCGTTTATTTTGTTAGGGTTTACTGGTTGTTTAATGTGTTCCTTTTATGTGGTGTATTTTACAAATTTTGATTAAAAAAATAACAATTTTTAAAAACTGTGCTGTTGTGTGTAACTAGTGCAACGTTTTTTTGTTAACGCGGCTATGTGATTAAACCTATTGAAATTCTGTGGTGTTTTGAGTTTGAATATTTAAAACAAAACCTTTTTTTTTTGTCAGAATTACATTTATTTTGCAAGTTCAAAAACAGACTGTTAATTTTTTTTGAAAAGGAAAATGCATTTTTATTTGTAGAAGTGACGATATAACTTGTTTGTTTGTTTGTTTGAATAAAAGTATGCCTTGCTACTTTACTAGGTGGCATTTCAAACCTAGAAAAAAAGCAATTATTGTCACATGGAATTTTACGTAGCCAGAAATACTTTTTTTTTATAAAATAACCGAAATGTTGTCTTTTGTGTCCAAAAGTGTTTAAACGGTTCTGCAAGACATTTAGTGATACAGAAGAATAAAATGTCAAAATTATTTCCAGAAATGAATCTTCTAAGTTGTTTGAAGTCGTTCATCTGTGCGAACAAGGCAATGAAGATTTAAGTCATGGAAGAAAACATCGACTGCATAAGATACCAGCTCAAATCCTCGAAAAGTGGTGGAAAAATTCTTCCTTAGATATTTAACGAACATAAAAAAGTTTGAAATCATCTGCCTCTGCTAATACGTAATTCATAATATCCTTAAAATTGCTTGAAACAATCGAAAAATATTGACAAGGATATGGCAGCTGGTAAAGCAATGAAAATCCCCTCAAAAACATTACAAAACAGGGCACCACACCAATGAACAGACCTTATCCAATATTTAAAATGCAAATCAACAACAAAAACTTAATTAATTGAGGCAAAAGATACTTCGTAGAAGATTCTTTTCTGTTAAAGCACGACCATTTTTCGTTTGCTCCCCATGTAATACCTTATAAGGAATATCTCGTTGAATCGCGACAACGTCACCATCGTCACCATTTGCCAGCGGGGCAACCATTCTTCTTCCGCTTATCACTTTTTCAGTAAAGTCGTGTCACATAAAATATGAAAGAGGAAACAGTGTCATACCCCCTTCTTTAATGTCATTTATGCGATTCATGAACACATTATTCAGACACAGGACGGGTGCTGAAGAGGCTTAAGGCCCTTACATCTTTTCGAAGAAAACAAAAGGGGTACTAGTAGCTCCCTGCTCGCAAGAATGATGTGGTGATGGGTAACAATGGTGTGTTGCGGTAAAATATACTTCGGCAGAGATATTCATATAAATGGTTTGGTTGGCACTTTTCTCCTGGTTTTGTGTATTTCATGATGCATCTAAGTCCAATATTGTTTGCACCCCAAAATCCAGAGTCAGGTGTCATGGCAGTAAAGTAGGAATGTACTAAAGAAACACACGACGCACGACTACTACTCCTTTTGAAATCAATTTTCGCCATTGATGTAGATACGTTTATGTTTAGCTTTTTATGTGAAAGCGGGTTCGGTACTCCAGAAATTCGAGATACATTTCTCTTCGTTTCTATCTACAATAATTTGCAATAAAAGAGTTAAGACTACGAGCAACTGCAATTATTCTTTTTTGAGTTCTAAACTTTGAAGATTATGTCGAGAGCAAATATACTTGTTGGGTAATAAACTGTGCAGTGGAGAAATTGGAATCATCTGAGCTCTGGTAGTTGGTCGTTCCCATTTAAATGCTAGGGATACATATATGTATGTTGTATGCGTCGTTTTTTTTTGCTGGCATGTGCGTGCTTGATAGAGCACGTCAAATGAAGACTTGCAATTATGGATCCAGGTGAGTCAGTAGTCAAAAATATTAAAAGTTGTCGTGATATAAAAGTTCTGTGCAACTAATTTCGGCTCTTGAATTTGATAATTGCCTCTATACTCTATGTGATGTCGACCCGGAACACAACAGAGTGTGAAGTTTGAGTTATTGAATGACATTCATTTACTTTCCTAGATTTGAAGACGTTAGATCTAAGAGATGCATTTATACTGGTTAGCGGTGTAGTTTGTACTAATGAATACCACCAGCTAGGGCTTGAAGAATATTAATATGCTGAAAAATATAGGATACTTAGTGAAAGCTTAATTCGAAGGTATCTAAATTTGACTTAATCATTGTCTGAGGCTCATTTAGAAGATTAAGAAAGGATTTATGTTTTTTTTGTGTATAATGTCGTATTAAATAACAAAAAAAAAAAAAAACATGGGCTCAAAATTTAAGGCATAATAACTTGTGACGTACGGACGGACAGAATTGGTTACACCGACTCAGCCATCGATTATCAGTCGATCCATATACTTTAAGGTACACCTAGTTAAATTATTTCTCTATATTAAATGCTGAGGATAACCGAAAACACTTTTGATGAAAATATTTCGATAACATCGCTTACATTTCGTCTAAAGAAAAAAAACGTTGTATTTTAAGGGTGGGATGGGATAGGGTATTAAACGATCCTATTTTTTAAATTTATATTCAAAGTTTGTTTTTAAACAAATGACTTCTTCTGGACGTAAACCAAAAAAATACATTCTTCCATTAGGAAGTGTAGGTGTGCGAAATCTAATATTCCCTGTAACTATCACGGAATATGATTATAATTTTTTTTTCAAATGTAATTATTTAATGAGATCTTGTCTTACTAGACTTCTAATTAGGATACGCCCAGAAGGTTTTTTTAATTTCGCAATAAATCAACATCCAACACACTCTTGCACGATATTTTCCCTTCTGTTTGTATTTGTTTTTCTCTCTCATTTCGTGTAAATTTTCAAGGATAAGACGCTGCGTGTGTAGTGTAATACAAAAACAACAATAATTATTAATAAGAAAAAAAAACGTGCCGAATACACAAAGCAAACTTTATAAAAAAAATTATGTGTTTCTTTCTTTCTTTCTTTTCGTTCAACCTTGTTGCGATTTTTGTCGTCGTATAAATGTTTTGTATCCACACACAAACACACAGAAATAGATATGGATGTCAAATGCATGATAATGACACCCCGTGGAAAGCTTTATTTAAAAACAGACGAGGAGGGTAAGCGCAGTATTTTTGGCCCCCATGATATAAAAATAAAGCCTTGCGTTACATTATTTTGTATATTTATTTTTGTATGTTTTTATTTTTCTCTTTACTGTTTTTTATATGATTTGTTGATGTCAATTTGTATTCCATTTAGTATTGTAACATTTGTTGTGCTCGTGGTACGAAGACGAGTTTTTTTTAAGTTTTTCATACATAACTGCCTTAAGCAAAGCGTATCTAGCCAATAACAACGCACATTTTGCCTAGACAACCATTACGATTAACTTTTCGTGTGCGTCATTTTAGTTGCACAGCGTTATTAAGAGCTTAGCACACATTTCACCTTTGAATCAAAATAGCCATTCCAGTTTGACTTTCATCACCACATGTACATTAAGTATTAACCCATCTCTATTATGAATCAAAAATTGATTTCTCTTGTGAAAGGGTTGCTCAATTTATTACACGTTAAAAAACTAGGAAACTAACCGAAAAGTGTTCCCTATACATACACTATGCTACAAACTGCTAGTAGTATAAGAATCGGTTAATTTTATTGCAAGTAGGAACATCTTCTTCCAAATACCGAGAGAGATGCGTTCGTACTTTCCTACAAAAAGTTTACACAGATCGAAAATGTTATCATCGTTTTAAACTGAAAACATATATGCCAGCCAGCTTATTCTAACGTAGCTTTTAGAGTTGTCTAACAACTCCACAGATTGCTTTTTGGAAATATGTATGTACCACGAATTCCGTCAATTATAAGATTTCTGGATTTGACTTATCTCAACTTAGAAAAGTAGTATAAATTGCTAGGGATCTGAACTTTTCTGACAGGTTTTACTACGTTGTACTGTTTTCTTTTAGTGTTTATTAAACATGAATGATTGTGACTGTTTTTTTTTTAAATTATTAACCATGTTTCAAAAAATTAAAAAAAATTCATAGAAAAAAATAATTGGATATTTGTAGGTACGATCTAAAAAAAAAATTGTTACAAAATGAAACTCGCCATACCAAAAGTAGAAGAAATTGTATTTTATTACAGCACACTGCCTTGGGCTAAATTTGTATTGATTAAAAGCACAGTACTGTATTTAAGCATTTTCTTATACAGAAAATAATAATAATTTTAAGTTTCGTCTGCAACCACATTTTATTAACAAAAATTGTAATAAGACATTTGAACTTGATACATTATTTGATTTGATTTGATTTTTTTTAAGTAATTTCAGTTTTTCTCACGCAAACACAACAAAATAACAATTCAAATGGGTGCACAAAAAAATTTAAACAAATGTTTCGATTTTATTACAATAATTGTGCATACAGTTTACGGCATCGGTAAAACTAAACCAATAGACAAATTTAAATAACTCTTTGGTGTTTGTTAGGTCTCTGTAGAATAGTTTTTGATTCGAAATCTCTGAATCAATAAAAGTGTTAACGTTTCTATTTTGCCATCCATCCTGTTTTTAGTTTTTATATACTTCTAGTTGGTGTATTGTCTTTATGAAACCTGTTTCATTGATTGAGCTAATTGATGTGATATTAAACCTGTGGTCCAGTTTTTTTCCGTTGTAATAATTTTTATCCACTTTGAGGACGATGCATTGTTTTGGCCACATTGATTTATTTGGATTTTTTTTATACAAAGCCAAACATTAACTCAAAGTATTAATACTAATTATTTTATTGCTAATATAGCAATAGTGCTTATATTTTTGTGTACGATATTACCCCCAAGTTTACCGAATATATCCATTTGTTTAAGCAGTCCAAGATGACGTCACTGACTTAATGGTTATTAGGTTATTTTTCTGTTTGGTGGGTAGACAAAATCGGATTTAGCTATTGAGAAATTAAAAAAAGAAAAAGAAATTTTGTTTTACTGAACACCATCTTCAGCACTTTGCATGTTGTTTGAACTATCAGCCGCCGATATATTTTGCTAACAATTTTATAACTTCTTTTTTTGGGTGCTTAACAGTAGGAAGTCGATCTAGTCTTAACTTGTCATATTTTTATCAGTGATCAGGCTCGCTTTGATCTCATCGCCGTGTTCGTAAGGTGAACGAATTGTACAATCTCTCCACATAATTTAATAGTTTAATTTTCGTTGCAACTCTACCACATAAGGCCTGCTTATGTTGCCCTATTTTTGTGCGACCGTCCAGAGTCGAAATGAAATCTTTTTGCGTAGTTCTGAAAATGATGACATTGTTGTTTCCAAAAATGTTTTGACGTTAGACGTTAGGCCAATGTAAAAAGCAAAAATAGGTTTACTTGAAATTCAACCAAATAAGGCGTCGTAACCATAAATACGAATTTATTTTTCCTCAGTAATGCCATCAAATTATCAAATAAATAAGCATCAATTTAAAACCATACAACTAGAAAAAAGAACGGACTACAGAACTCCAGTCAAAAAGTTTTGCATCATTTGTTTTTATTAAAATTTATGATTTCTTCTCTAAAATATATGCTGTATGCTTTTTTTTTGTTTTGCAACATGTTCCAAATAAAATTAACCTACTAAATAGATGAAGTTATTCCAACTAAACTAGATGCAAGCCCGATTTAAATATATAGTTAAAATGGGCAAACTTTACGGTGCTCAGTTTTGTCACCCATCTCTGAAATGTCAAAACTCATACGAAACTGCATATTATTATTATCGCTATTGAAGCTTTAGAATAATCAGCTAATCACATGGCATAACGTCTTCACCATTGCTGTAGAAGCTAACATTTTTTTAATTAGCAAAAACCTCCATATATCTGGCATCCGTTTTACCGCATCTACCATCTACCATCTACTATTTGTTTTGTGTACCCCGCAATTTTGTTGATTATAGTGTTGAAGCACCCAATCCATATACTTTCTTTTTGCCTGCCCCAAGAGTGAGAGCCGCTTACCCAGTAACGTAGTGTAGTATAAGCGCATCCGTACCTACTTCATGCACCACCATAAAAACAATTTTCATCTCATCTCTAATACAACAAATGAATAGAGGAAAAGATGGAAAAACCTTATAAAATGCTGTAGGTACCAACATGTAGAGAGCCGAGAACACAAAAGACACAATAACCCTCTTATTTGTCCTTACAAAAGCCGATTATCCGTTCCGGCTACGAGAGTATGCAAATGCAACAAAATACCTATCGTAGCGGTAGTTGCCCACCACAAAAAAAAATGCACTAAGAGAAGAATTGGAAAAAAAAAATCATATCCATCAGCTCACCCTCAAACCCGTACCCTTACCCACCACCTACCCACGCTACCCGTTAGCAACTGTTTTTTTTTTTTTTCAAACGTCAGAGACGGGATGCTTTGTCTTCCTTCATTTGTGTTTTCTTTATTTGAACTTAATCCTTTTTCTTGCGCCATGCTCCTTGGACAGTAGTAATCTGAATTACTTTCTCTGTGTGCGTTGTTCACATGTGCAGGTCGTGTTGGATGTCCACATTACATGTCGCCGGAAGTTGTCTCAAGGCGAATCTATGGAAAAGGATGCGATGTCTGGGGGGCTGGAGTAATGTTGCATGTACTTCTGTCGGGACGGCTGCCGTTCCTTGGATCTGGAAAGCGATTGCAGGACTCGATTGCACGTGGAATGATTTCAGTAAGTTGTTGTTATCCATCCTTTGCGGACGAAACGCATTGTATTTGCGTAAATGCCTTGGGGCTGATGTTGATAGTTTTGAAATAAATTGCTGTCTCTTGTATCTCTGATTTCAGTTTGAAGCGCCTGAATGGAAATCAATTTCGTCAACAGCCAAGGACTTGGTTATGAAAATGCTTGCCGCCAATTCACATCACAGACCATCGATAACAGAAGTCCTCGATCATCCATGGATGCGAGTAAGTAACCAGTTTTGCATTCTGTTGTATCGTTTGATGTATTTCTCAAAATCATCCGTTTGTTTGGTTTTTGTTTTGCTTCTTACTTGCAGGATCGAGATAAGTTACAGAGACAACATTTGGCTGATACTGTCGAGGAGTTGAAACGCTACAATGCCCGGAGAAAATTGAAAGGAGCTGTGCAAGCAATTGCTGGTGGTATTGCAATGGATCCGCTGTTTGGCACCGACACTGACTCAAGTAAGTAATCGAAAGGATATGAAGGGTCCCGCCTCATACCTCTTCATTGCGATATAAATTGTTTACCAATCTCTGTTGTTTTGTGCTTGTCATCTAACAGGAAAGTACGTACTGGAAATTAATTTCCTTCGGTTTTTTTATCGTTTGGCACATGTACATACGTATATACCTTCAGTGCATATGCTTTGAGGCAACACGGGACAATTTTCAATTTTTTTTGTTTGCTTAGAAAGCTCAGGGACGGAGAATACCCTACATTGCAAACACAAACGAGCGGAAACGCTCAACAAAGAAGAATTGGAAAATAAAGTCCTTTTGAGGTTTGGCTGTTTGCTTCCGCAAAGGAAAGTTGTCTCGATCCGACAACTTAGCGCAGCAATATGCGTTGTTTTTTTAATTGGATATGGAATTAAATCCGTTTTCAAGCTCTTGCTCTTGACCTTCATATTTCGCAAAATACGAATATCGACCGTCTGCTAGCTATGCTGTATTGCTCACCATGTGGGTGTTGAGTTGCGAAAAGCGAGCAATCGAAGTAAAAAGTAGGGTAGGGATCAAGTGCCGACCGTGACTGGTTGGTTGGTCGCATTTTTATTCTCCATTCACTATCGTGGCAAATGCAATACACTTCGCTATAGGTTCATTGTGGTCTCGGTGCACTAGACCAGATATGAGTATACCACTTAAGCTAAAGGCAAATAAATGATTTTCGTCTTGCCTATAGACGAGAAGGGGCTAGGCACGTATTTGCAACTGAAACGTAGAACATATCAACATCAATATCAACACATATTCCCAAAATGGAAATTGTCTTGACAGAGAAGGTTTGCAGGTGATATTTATATATCATCTGGAAACCTTCAGGAAATAATAGAAGTCATTTATTGGCCATTTGGGTATACAACTAGCTGACGTACTTGAGATTAGGTTGAAAACAATTAGAAATTTGAAGAAAATCAGTGGAGTCGTTCATTTCGTTCATTAAGTCGTCACTAACAAAACCTGAAAATTTCGTTAAAATCTATTATGAGACACTGTTAAAAATGCCAATAAAAACATGTTTTTTTTTTTAATTTCATTCAACTGAAAATATATGTAACGGTAAAATAATTTTTGTCCGAATGCGGTCTAAATACAAATATCCGTTATATCGACCTTTGGTAAAAACTGTTATGCAGCTTAATTCCAACATTTTCTGACGAAAATTTAGCTTTGTTTATTTTTTTCAAGGAAATGTACTTGCAGCCTATTCATAGAGTCATTATAAGGAGTGTATAAAAGCCTGCACTCCTTAAAATGTTTCTTAATGCAAAACACCTTATTCATAAAACTTATACAACGTTGAAAGAGACTGCATAGCCTAGACACGTCTGATGCTTAAATAGTGCCTGTATTTTCATTTTTAACTTTCTCTTACAAAGAGTAAGATATTGTTTTCGCGAAAATTTTGAACATCGAGATTTTAATTGATTCTAACATTACGATAATAGCAGAACCCAAAAAAGTATTTTTTGGACTCCCGTCCGTCGGTACGTCGCGTCGGTCTGTCTGTCCGTAATAGTCTCTCTAGCCTAAACGACTCAACCGATTTTCTTCAAACTTTGTATCTAGCATTTTTTTTAGCAATGTTATTACTTCCAAACTTTACAATTAGAAAATCTAGAAAATTCTTGAAAATACATATAACGAATTTTTGCATTTAGAAAGAAAACTGTCAATTTCTCGCAAACTATTTCGCCAAATATAAAAGAAAATTTTATTTATATACTACTATTACTGTTTTCATTAATTCATTATAATTGGTTTTGGCCCAATTATCCCTTTTCAGTTTTTTTTCAATAACGGAAAAACATTATTTTTCATATGGACACCGATTCCTTTCAATTACGGAATAAACGTTCGTATAATTTCATTCCGACATTATTCATATAATTTTCAGCATCATTAATCAATATAAATATTATTGTGTATTTTGGCCAAATTATTAAAAACTTCATAGTAACAGTTGCATACGACCCATTCGTGCACCCACCACTCTTTTCATTTCTGTTAATCATAGAGGGCTGGACACGAGGGATACAAACGATTTAATTTCAAACATTTTTTTTAAATAAAGTGTTCGCTAAGTCTTTCGCAACAATAAAAATTTGTTCATCAACATATACATCTAGTTGAACATAGCTCTAGCGTATTTTGACGTTACTCTATACAAGTCCTTTTCGAATCAAACAACATCAAACCAACCCAAACAAAAAAATAACCAAAATGTTCAGAGTCAAGAAGCTACAACAACAAGATACCTTTGAAAAAGTTTAAGTTTGAAGTTTAAGAAAAAAACAGGTTCGATGAAGGACTGACAGATATTCACAGTCAACAATAAAAGCAGCAGTATGAAAGGAATACTTCCCTGAACCTTATGCAAGCAAAATATAAGGGAACAACATTGGCTTTTCAGAGGATATAAAGACTGTCAGGGAATCAAGGTTCGAACATTCATTTTTTAGGCCATCAATAATTGATCCAGTCAATAATGGATTAAATCGTCACATTGGTAGATCTTGAAAAAAAAAAGATGAAAATCGATACCCTCCATACCCGTTTATTGATGAAGCAGCATTTATTTTTATGGACGGACTTTACCAAGGCTTTTCTAGATTTGGTATCTTACCCGTCTGTGTAACAGACTAATCGTTCAGAACGCCGCTGTTTTATAATTATTTCAGAAAAAGACACACTGCGTCAGAAATAAAAAATTTACTTGCCATTCACTCCTTCTTCAGATTCTGGAAGTAATTGAGAATTAAAGCCTGCCACGGAATTGTTTCTTGTTACCTTTATACTCGCATATTTTATCTATTGTGTGAGGGCCTACCATTCACTGAACATGAATAACATAACGGATACATAGATACTTGCGACGTATTAAAAACATAACTTACACACATATAACATTTTTCCTTCATTTTAGTGCCTATTGGAACAGCATCGGAAACCCTTAACGAATGGGCGGATGAAGAGGCTGGCCTCGAAGCTGTTCAAAGAGTTATCGATTCTTTGGATGATATCTATGCGCTGCAAGATACGTTTGTGGATCCTGAGGTATTGAATGAAATGTTGCGGGACAACAAGCTACACCAATTACTTCAGGTATATATAAGCAAGCACTTTCTCTGACATAATTTTAGTTATCCTACTTAGAGTAAACATTGAGAGTACAAGCGAAAACCCCATGTACGTACATGTTTTTTTTTATAGCTTTATGATAGGATTAGTTGCACGGTGATGTCTCCATCTAGAGCACCTCCCGGGGATGCTGTTGCTCGAAGTCGGGATGCTATCGACGCCATTTCATCATCATCTGGACACAAATATGCGAGGGAAAAGTCGGAATTGATGCAGCTTCTGGCGTCTCCACACTTACAGGTACGTCCTCACATTTTTAGTCCATTATGTCTGTTAACATTGTTCCCCTGACTGTCTTCAAGATGTCCCTTCCTATATATTTTACTGGTATACAAAGTATTCTAATGTGCTGCAATATATCATTAAAAAGCAGACGCCCATAACGTACGTATGGGCATAATTGAATGGAAGGCAATTTGTTGAGAGCAAATGCTTAGCGATAAGCGGCAAAGTGCTTACATTTTTGATTTATGATTTGGCTGTTAAAATTGTATTACTCTCCTGAGTGTATTCATTCTGTGTGCATACATTTTATCCTCTTTGCATTATCTGCTTTCCTAAGTATTGTTAAATATCTAGTATTACATCATTAACATTCTTTGGAATAGTCATATTTTATAACGCTCCCATAATACTAAATAAAATACAAGTGTGTTTGGGTGTATAAGAAGGGTTGGTGCGGAGTTAATAAGGCGCCTTCTGTGCTTCTAAGTTTCGAAGTTTCGAAAGCATGTATACTCAATGCTTATACTTGGCGATTTTATTTGCGAAATGATAAGAACGCAGCTAGAAATGATCAATTAGTTGAGATCTAGTGAATACCCGATTTTGCTAACATGTTCAGTAAACTAGTTGGTTTTAAATGAAAGTAATTTCAAAGTTTGACATATTTGCTAAGGTAACTGGTTCCCCCAAAAAATAAGCAAATAATTTCTACAGGTAGTATTCTTTTGATCGTGATCATGATGACCTAACAAATCATCCGAGTAGTAACACATGTCAAAAAATCGTATCTCAACTCGACGTTGGGATTCGGGATAGACAAAGGAGGTCCCGCCATCGTGCAAGAAGTGCAGACACATGAATGGTTGTGAGAAAGAGCTAGGCTACTATCAAGCCTATTGCGCCAAAAATTTCAAATTATTTATTATTTTACTTATAATATTCCGAATTGTTTTGTTTAGTCAATAAATAGTAAAATGAGTAGAAATCTTCGTTTGAATATTCTCCTTTTGCTTTTTTTAATGGCAATCCTGCATAAACTACATTTGAAGGGTGCGCAGAAAAAAGTGTTAATTTTGTCAACTAGTACAATTAAAGTATATGACTCCTCATAACAAAAAAAAAAGCAAATACCTTTTAGAAACTTATAAACAAATTACAAATACAAATTTTAGATCAGTTTTAATTCCATTTTTTGTTTTATAAATGTAAAAAAATAAAACAAAAATGTTCAACGTCAACGTTATAAAACCAAATGAAATGTTTAATCAACATCATGTGTTATCGCATCAGCATCGCAAACAAGCAGTACAAATGTTTGACGTAATAACATTTCCGTTTTGTTCGACGTTGCAACTCGCGTCCATAAATGGTGTTTTATCTGCGAAAGTCTCTTCTATAGGCCCATCAAAGACAATTCACCTAGGATAAAATTTAATTCATTTCCAATTAAAAAATTATCCGATATTGAAACTTGTTCTTCATTTATGGCCTGGGCTTAAATCACACAGCGGTCCAAAATTCATAATAGCTTCAACGGGCATTCGCACATGAGATAATTTCAACTGACATAACACCGATTTCATACCAACCGCACACGAGATGAACTATACCTTCGGAACAAATGTGATTTCGATTGCTCGACTCACAAAACACGTACGAGAGCCGAGTGACTTATGATTTTGATCACACCTGAAGTGATGAAAAATGAGTTTGTACTGGTTTTCAACCTTCTTCTACCGCACAAACTTCATTGAAGAATTTGAACTATCTAAGCTACCACGGTGAAACATTTTTCATAGGCCAAAAAACATCTTCTTTAACGTCTTGACCACGTTTTAATAGCCGCTTCCTATAAGAAACCGAGGTGTGTTGAGCTGGGAGGAATGTACAGAAACTTGATACGATGAAATGAGCACAATTTCTAGATAATGTCTTCCTTGTGTTCCGCCAAAACCACCCAAAAACTCAGAACTAAGCTCATTTTAAGCCCCAACAAAATTGTTCCGTGATCACATTGGATTTCTTGACATGATTCCCGTCACGCAACAAATCTTCGCCTTCAACGCCTTCGTCGCAAATCACAGTCACATAAGTCATATGAGAGCAGTAACCACGCTGGTTAGATTACCCACGATCTTCGCATGTATTGAAAACAGTGTTGGCATTTATTGACTATGGTCAATTTTCAAGCGTTGACAACCCAGAAACACTGTCTCATGATGGCAACCAGAGCTTGGATACCTGTACCAAACATCGGGTGACAATTTTTCGCCACCCTGCAGAATGTCATTTTCCAAATTTTATCCATAAAGAGTTTATAAGGAAACCCACTTTTTGGTGGTGTTTTCTGCATTTCATTTTGTTTTTTTGTCTTTCATATGTAAACGTTTATGATCGACATTCATATTTGCATAATAAGATGCGATAGTGTTTTAAACAATTGCACAGTGGATATTAGCTTTCTCATATATTTTTATTTTTAAATAAGCTTATCACTTCACCCTGTCCAAGCACTTGTTGCTATATGATAAGCGTTTAATCAAACAAACTAAACAGCAAAATTGATAGAAAACTACTTCCAAGAGTGTTTCATCAAGATTGATTCCTTGCTTGGTATTTACGTGTACATATTTGTTCGATTTCCAGCCGTAGCAACACCTAAATGATTTTTCACTGGCTCTACGCTCGCGATAATCTAACAAATCTTCCGAGTAGTATCAATTGTCAAGAAAAGCTTATCTCAACTTAGCCTTTCGGATGCGGCATAAAACAGGAGGTTCCGCCATCGTGCAAGAAGTACGCACACACGCACACATGAGCTGTTATGAGAAAGCTCGGCCCTGGGTAATCACAAGTCTGTTGCGCCATCAATTTGTATTTGTTTGCATTACGAATATAGCGCCTCTTTATCATGTCCACAAAATATTACTGAATCCGCTCCTGTACTATAAAGTGAAACAATGATTTACCACAAGTATCGTAGTCTTTATCTGCTAGGGACGTTATAAATTATAATGCTATCACTATTATAGCACACGTATTAAGAAATTAACTACAAGCTTAAGACTGTGGTCTTGACATTGAAAGCAAAAAAAAGTTTAGGAAAAGTGGAGAAACCCATAACCTCAAAAGGAACATTAATGTGACTGCTTTGTATCCGCCAGGCTTTATGTATGCAAAATGAATGATTTTTATGGGGACATTACCAGTTATGTGCTATTGGGTAATATTTTTCCAGCGGAAGTGATAAAAGCGTAAGCAGAAGGAAAAGAAGAAATTCTATCAAATTAAATGACTATTAACGATATATGCAAAATAAATGGGTAAGAGGAAGAATAATACTGAGCCTTGACATGTTATGCTATTATGCTTCTATTGATATTTAGTTGAATTTATAAACAAGTAATGCAAGCCACTTTTGTAGTCAACCATGTACTTGTAGTTGCTTTTAGACATTAGTTAATCTAATCCCTTACTTGTTTGTGGTTAGAAAATTATTATATGACACTACGGACAAAATAGGATTTCGGGAATTACTTCCATGTTTTTTTTCATTTTTAATTTTGTTTGGCCCGAATGCGTTCCATTTAACGTTTACCGCAGAGAAAGAAAAAATGGTTGAAGAATGCTTGATAACTTACACATAAAAGATCCGAATGGTTGACGTTAATATTTTTGACCTAGGACAGAAGACACATCCTGATCCTGAACCTACTCTGTGTTTTCTACCGAAAGTAAAATTTTACGAAAACAACATTTTCGATTCAGCCGAAGTGCAATACAATTTTACATTCCAGAATGCTGAGTTATACTACGTTTCCAACGAGCCGAAATTCATCATTTCAACCGAAATGCTATACATTTCACCATACACTTTCACATTCCAGAATGCTGAGTTTGTCTGAAACGCAATTTACAGTCAACTCCTATTTTCCCCTAAAAAGAAGACTGACTCTACATAGAGAAATTTATTTCTCTAGGTAACTAGGTTACAATTATCTGGTCAAAACCAAAATGTATAAAACAAAAAAAAATGTTTTTTGATAGTTGGAATGTTTAAAATGTTGAATTTCGTTAATGAAATGACGACGCATGTTTGGGCGAATACACTTGTTGATAAAGTTGCCATGTGTCTGCCATAAGTCCCACAAATTGGGTTAGAAATAATTTCTTTCTCGAGAATATGCCATTCTTTTTTGTTTTTATATTTGCGACAAAATTAATTAGCCAATTAATATTTTTTTATAATTAACATACAATTTTTAACAAGAATATTCATCAAGCAATTATGATTTAAAAATAAATGGTTGAATAAATCTGTGAAAGCTTTCTTGTTGGAAACCGTTTAAGGCCTGCATTTTCGTTCTTTTTTGGGAATAGTTTTAGTTGATGCAATTAGCAAAAATAAATTGATTATACGACTAAGCATATCCAGATTTTTGGAATGAATACTACGCACAAGCGTATTCCTGCACTTTATATGAAAAGAAACTGGTGTTTATGTTTGTAATAATGTTGGCACTGTGAGTTTACATTAAAATGTCGTGACTTTTTTATTTCCATTGCAACAAATTTAATAACCTTTCTGAAAAATGTTCCTTCTCTTACCTTATATATATGATAACATCGTTATTGTGTTATAGATGGCAATTCTGCTCATCGGCTCATTTTCCCTTTTTGATTTCTAAAAATGTCCGCATAATCTGTACCCAGACTTGGATTTCAATTAAGAAACAACTGACTCACTCTATTCATAAAGCGCTTTTAACATTCAACCGCAAAATAACTTGCACTGTTCTACTGAAGGCATATTCACAATAGCTTTTCCTATGGTGGAGAAGAATTCTCGAACATCGTTCTGCGGGAAGTTCGCATTCCATTCCCCAAAACAAGACGAGTTCGTCTATTTCCCACTCGTTGATAGAAATGGCGCTGGGAACAGTAAATTCGCACAACCATTGCCTTCAACCACCGTCATCGTCTCCACCGCACGTTTATGTTTCTATGTATGCGTGCATGTGTATAGTATACATTCAATGCAAACAAAAGCCATGTGCTGATTGCTGAACCTGGCGTGATGGTGTTAGATTGATGAGGTATGATGATGCAACACTTGTATTGCCATATCCCTCTCATCCTGTTGATGGTTTGTTCGTTCAAACGAAAGCGGTGTGCATCTCTCGGAGGATGCAGTTACTCATATCATAATCCCAAAGTAAATTGTCTTGATCCTTGTTTATCCGCAAGGGGCCTATTCCAGTGAAATAAGCTCGTGTCAGGGTGCGGATGCAGTGTATTTGTGTCGAAATCAAATCACAGCTGTTGTTGAAAGTCCCAGCATTTATCGTTCTCGCCGATGTTCGCAAGAAAGAGAAAATGATGTAAAGTTTTAAGTATCACGTGCTTACAATGTTAATGGAAGTTAATGGAAGGCTTTCCTTTCGCGCGGTATCAACTGTTAAATAGTACATTTTCGCTTGCCATTTCTCAAAAAAAAAATTTATAATAAAACACACTATCTCGGGTTGTGAAATGCAAAACGAAAAGTAAACCCCAAAGGAATTTAAGGACACACATAATACTACACAGAGTGAAAGGAAACTGTTTTTCGAAGTAGCCTTTTTATTCGAATTAAAACGATGACCTAGTTTGTGTGTTTGTTTAGATTTGAGTTCCATTTAATTTTCAGACTGTCTTGCTTTCCTCCCCTGTGGCTTTATCGTCCATCGTTGTGGTTATATTCTCGTGCGACATGAGAAGGGATAGAAAGAAAAAGATATTCCGCGCTCTCAAGTGATGACAAGTGGTTTCTCGGGAGCCCTTGTGAAATCTTTTTGACAACATTGGGTTGGGGAAAAGTGCGCGCCAATTTTCGATAGTGTACGACCGTGAAATCGTCGTTCGTTGCATGATTTGCTAACCCCTAGGTACTGATGGTCGATGGAAAGGAATGAACCTGTCACTAGCATTCGGGTGCTATCGGATGGAAGAAATCTCATCGAACACAGGTTCACAGATCGTACAGTGGATTGGCTCGGAAACAGAACAGTTCATTCCGTCTTATATCATACGCTATTACAACAACCTACATCAAAAGGTACGGCTTATGTGATGCTGATTGCATAGCCTTCCCCGAGGCGCCCCTGCCACTGGCTTGTCCTGCTGCTGTTGACATCCTTGTGCGCACGTATAATAGAGCAGGAATAATAATCACGTTATATGCACATATACAATCCATTCCATTCACATGCCGTTCAGAATATTCATTTCCTATGCCTGTCCTTGACCTATGCCAGCAGCTGATTGCATTGTTGATGGCAACTGAAACTGCGCTGGTTTCTTTACAAATGCCGGACAGCGGCAGCGGGGAAGGGGTGCGTCGGAAAAGAATTTCTATATAAGTTTTCATTGAAATACCGTTCGTTTTTCTTTTGTATGTTGACCTGGTTGGCTTTAATTCACGAATCGGCAAGTAGGTACTGGATCCGAAACGACTTATATTTTATTCTAGGGGCGACACCATATATCCTTTTTCAAGTTTTCTCACATTTGCCCCATACTCCATTTATTTTGCTCAAAAATTAAAACCAAATGTGTTGACAATCAAACTAATGGATGTTTGGTGCATTGTGCAGATAGCATTCATAACAAGGCCATCACCATCTAAAGCAAGAAATGCGGTTGACCAATGTGAGGAACGACATTGGGTGTGCTAATCGGAGGAATGGAAAATGGAATTCTGATTTTTTTTAAAATTGATATAAAGTTAGTGCTGAATGTGCTTGTAAGGACGACAGGGTTTAGATTAGGCAAATCTCGTAACATTGTAATGAGATATCGATTATTTTTCGACTCATGCAAAGGACATGTGTAGTGATATTAAGACAAATCGATTAAAGGAGCATAATAAGATATAACGAAGTTTATTGGGTTTTCTAACTGTTGTTGGGGAACATTAAAAAATACTTTTATTTAAGAAATTGGCGATCATAATAATCACTAAAAATGAAAAAATATGTTAGTTAAAACAAGTTCTCATTTTGAGTTTCTTTTAATTTCGCACGTTTTAGGATCACAACTGTGCACTTGCTTATATAATCATTAGTGTGTGTTCTGTTAGACATTATTAGAGGTTGACAAAGAAATTGAAGAAAATTCTGCGCTGCAGTTCATCGTACTAACCATTTTCCGTCGGTCCGTCTGTGTGTCACCGATTTTTGGGCCTTAAATTTTGAGCTTAAATGATGAAATTTGGTTATAAACTCTCTGTACGACGAAACACAACAAGTGTACACATTTTTAGTGTACACATTTTTGAGGGCGTTCACCGTTAAAACTGTTTTCGTTACAATTAAAAAAAATCGAAAATCTTTTGAATACAATGTTTTGACAATAATAGGTGGAGATACTATTATTTTATGTCTATAGATCATTTTAACCCACACCCAATTTTTTGGGGTGTTATCCTAAAATAAAGCACTTGTAAAATGTATCCCATAGAAAAACATTTTTTTTTCCAACCATAAGAGATTTCACAAACTTTCTAAACAAGATGTGGTGACAATGTTGTTTTATATATTTCATGAAATGGTTGTGGTTGGATTATGTTTGTTTGATATCTTTATTTTCATTTCTATTAAGTCGAGAAAACGATATCGGCTATGCAGCCGTCGGACAATGGAGTATTTTACCAAAAATCTTTAGGTTTACAAAATTAGTTTTGGCTCATAAAAATTGATTTTTAATTATTATTCTTCTTCTTTTTGATTTTCAAGCTTAATGGGTTCAACTAGTGTACAAAATCGATCAGGGTTTTTTTTTACTAGCGCGGACTAGAGCGAAGTAGCGAACTCGTTAATTGGATTGGCCGTAACCGAGCACTTCTTAGCTGTTATTAAAAATGGAGTTAATACACTATGTTGCTAGGAGTCGTAAATTTTCGCTTGTGAATGGCTTGCTTTCCTTCTGGTTCTTTGACCTAAAAATACTCAAAAAATTGCTTTATGAATTCGTATTTCCGAAGGTCATTTTACAATTTTTTGCAAGATAATTTTGCCAAAACAGTCAATTCAAATTTGATAGCGAAATATCTGAATTTAATAGTGCTTTTAGAATTTAAGCTGAACTACCTTTTCTTGTAAAGATAATACATATTTACAATATAAACGCATTTTAAAGAAAACACGTATATTTTATAATGCTAACTTGATATAACAAAATGGGTATTCAGCTACAATTGGTTTTGATTTTAACAAATTTATTTTTTTTTAATTTTGGCCAGTTTTCGTATAGTGATACTCCGTTGAGCGGGGCCAGAATTGATGACCATTTGGTCCCGATTTATGGCATTTTACATTTCCATTCCGACTATATCGGTCCTCGCATTCTTGACAGATATTCTCTTTCAGCGCTCCGAGAGTCTGACGTTTGTTGACATGGACCTACAAAAAAGTGTGGGACGATCCCGATCCCAGCCCGATCTAACTTGGCAGTACAAATCCCCAAAACGAGAGATTAGCTGATCTGGAAATGCAGCCATCAGAATTTCGATTCTATGTCCATACAGCATATGAGGAAGGATCAAGTCGTTAAGCTTTGGCTCATTTGGCCCGAGGTGTTTTCGAAATAATAATTGAGCGGGTGTAATGGCTCTTCGGATTTTCGATATTTTTTGCTTATTCACTAAACGTCGTTTAATATGATTTTCTGTAGAAGTTGGTTTCGTCGTGGTTGAGATTTAGGATGGCTTGGTCAAAGGTCACACGATCTAAGCGGTCAACAGCTAACAACTGATGCTCTATCGGCTTTTTCTTAGGGTACCTCTTACAATCTGTTACCAAAATTCTTTGTAAAGACCACCGATTGATGCCCAATTGCGTGGTACGGCCGCCGTCTGGACAAAACTTCGGGGGTCCTATGCGACATCTTAAACCAAAGCTGCGAATTTTTTCTTGGGGACTTGGCAGCATCTTGTGTGTGCCTTGTACCTACTCATCTAGGCGTGCGGGTAAACGTATTTGCCCAGTTGGTATCAGACCATTGTTAAATATAGGCTGACATTTTTCAAGTTGCGGCAAAAGCACCGACGAAATAATTCGCAAAAATATCAAAACAATTATTCTGATTTGTTGACGTGTAGTTTTGGTTTACTTCACAAATGTACAAGTAAAATTGATATTCGCCGCCATTTGGAAAAAAATATAACATTTTCTAATAGGAGGATAACTTTGCACCACCTAGGACAAAAATAACAAATTTTCAGGATAAATTCCGACATGTAGAATCTAATGGTTAATGGTTGAGATAAATTAAAAGCTGAAGTTCGTCTTACTCCATTTTTGGAATCTTGGTACGTAGGGTAAAAAGGAATGGAATCTTCTTGCACATACCACACAACATTTCAGAAATCCAACAAATAAATAATTATTTGAAATTGAATTAAAAATCAAAAGAACTTTTGGAACAAACTTCATCCGTTAACCGAAAATTCGTTCATTATTTCGTTATTAAAATCTATGGTTTAGATGGGCCTTATATGTGTAGCTACAAGAATTTAAAAAAAATTCTTATTTGGCCTTAATGCAGAAATTCGTTACTCGGATTTCGTATTATAAAAACTGGCCGCACAGTTTTGTTAGAATTACTATATATCTAGATAGTTTATGTAAAGTTAAAAATCGTTAGAGCCGTTTTCGAGAAAATTGACGTTATGTGTAAATGTTACATGATACCGTTAATAAAATATCTTAAAGTAAAAAAACAATCATGTCAATATCATGCCAATATTTTGTTCAAACATATATAATACCGATATGCATCGGTATATCCGTTTAATTTGGAAAAGCCATTATGGGCATTTCATCATAAATCAATCAAAATCTCGAGTTCCAACTGTTCATGCAGTCTTACCCCTTGTAAGAGTGAGTTAAGAATCGCAAAAACCGTACTTACCGGAAAGGTGGCTGAATTCCAAAACGTCAAAAAAAATTAGCATTGTGAATGCTTTTCTGATGCCATAGTTATTCACGATGCTCTTGTCGATATTGTTTGCGCAGTTTATGCATTCACAATGTGTTTTGGAAAAATATGTATTGCATCATAGAAATCCGTTTGCTTTTTGAAACGCCTGATTAAGCAGTAATGTAGAAGTACTGCCTCATCTGCGCAGCCACAGCGTAATGAATTCTAACAATTTTATGTGAAAAGTATTTTTACGTAATACGTAGGTTATACGACGCTTGTCGCTTTCTTATAACTGTGCACACTTTAATAATACAACCGAATATTTTTTTCTAACGCAATTGGACACTCTGAATTAATAACCTTGGAATGCATGTGAACGACTATATCACAAATCCTTTTAACTCAAGGTTTTATTCCTGTGGTAGAGTCAATGTGGATTTTCTTTGTCGAAGCGCTATGATTTATTTATTTAATTATTTATTTCATCTATAAGTACATTTTACTTTCTTAGACTAGAATGTATTATATATATATATTATATATATTATATATAAAATTAAGTAATACATAATCTTTATTATATTATAAACATTAAACAAAGATAGTAAGGGGATGCAATCAATATGACCCGTAACAACATCCCTTGCAAGTGAAATAAAGAAGAATTTCCTTCTTGTATAAAGAGGTTGTAATTTTATAAGAGCGCATCTATTTACATAAGGTGGCAAAGGCAGAGACCAATTTAACTTACGAAGAACAAACCGAGTAAATCTATTCTAAATCATGCTATTATTATAGCATGGACACCAAACTACGCAGCAATATTCGAGTATAGGTCTAACAAAACTAATAAAATGCGATTTCAATGTGTATGGGCAGCGAAAATCATTTGAATTTCGAAAAAGGAACCCAAGCATAGAATTTCCTTTACAAATAATGTAATCAAAATGCATTTTAAAATCTAATTTTGAATCTAAAATTATTCCTAAATCTGTTTGATTAAATACTCTTTTAAGAGCAGTGTTTGAGATCGTGTAATCAAAGATAATAGGACAATGACACCTTGTGAACGTAAGGACAGAACACTTAGATATATTAAATGGCAATTTGTTTATATCACACCAATTTGATAAGTTACTAATATCTTTTTGTGGGGCGATACAATCCGACAAGGAATTTACCATTTTATTTATTTTAACATCGTCGGCAAACATTAGACACTTTGAAGAAGTTATTTGTGAAGGTAAGTCATTTATAAAAAGAAGAAATAAGAGAGGTCCCAGGTGGCTACCTTTAGGTACACCGGAAAAATTAAATATTTTTCTAGATTTGCTTGAACCAATTTTAACAAACTGAACTCTATTTGTTAAGTAACATTCAATCCACTTTAATAAATTAGAATGTAAGCCTAGCATTTTAAGTTTTTGAACTAAAATTGAGTGGTTTACTCTGTCAAAAGCTTTTGAAAAATCCGTAAATATAACATCTACTTGTTTCCTATTTTCCATGCTATTAGTGCAAAAATTTGTCAACAGGGATAGATTTGTGGAAGTGGATCTTCCACTCATAAACCCATGCTGAAATATTGAAATGTGATTTCGAACCATAATATATAATCTTTTTTTGACAAGTGATTCAAAGACCTTTGGGATCAATTGTAGTTTGGCAATATGTCTGTAGTTTTATACATTGCTTGGATCCTGATTTATGTATGGGCGTTATGAATGAAAACTTCCAACAATCTAAAAATATCCCAGAATCTAGAGACGCATTAAAAATTTGTTCAAGAGGTTTTAATAGATTAAACCTACACATCTTTACGAACATTGCTGGAATGTTATCCGGTGCAATGCTAAGATTGGTGTCTAAGTTACCTAATTCATTGAGAATTTCATCTTTTGTTAATCTTATTGAACCAATGTCAACAATTTTAGAGACATTCAATGCATTTATTGCATTTAAAGAATCCAAAGTAAAGTTTGATTGAAAGAACGATGCAAACATGTTACATATATTAGAAAGATCGCTACTAACTTTACTTTTATACGACATATTAGCAGGAATCCCAAATAATTTCCTTTTAACATTAATATGCTGCCAAAAGGCCTTTGCATCATTTTTAATTCTAGATTCCAATGACCATAGATATTGCTTATGCGTAAAGTTTTTTAAATATACATATTCTTTTCGTAAACGACAATATTCACTACGATAAGTTGAATCAACCTTGCTCTTACCACCTTATCTGGTCATTATATCAAACATATTACAATTAATTAATATACCTAATGCTTTATGATGTATGCTATTACATAAAAGTGGGAATGCTCTTTCCGATATAACCACATCTAAATCTTCATTTACAAAAACCAAATCTAATATTCTACCAATTGAGTTTACTACATTATTCTGTTGTATTAAATTTAGTGCCGACATAGTGTCCAATACAATCATTTCATTATCTTTAGCAACATTGAATGGAAGTAATTTTTTATCATCCTAAGAAAAAAGCCATTTAATATTACTAAGATTAAAATCTCCTAATACCATAACATATGAATTATTATCTAATTCAGTTGCAAACATTTGAATATTTGCAAACATTTTTACAAAAATAAAAGTTTAAAAATGAATTCATTGTTTGTTCATTCCGTTGGCAATCTTCGATGACAGTTTGCTGTTATTTGTAACTGCAGCCAACATATTATTTCTAAAAAAATGTGGCCATGGAGTCTGAGTCGAGAGAGTAGTCAAAATTCAGTGAATATGTTCATCGATTATCGCATCATTGTCATCTTCAGAAGCGAAATGAAAAAGGACTAGCACATTGATTCGGGGCAGTTTAGTTTTGTTTCGAACTGTGTTTGCCGTTAAATTAAAAAGCTTTGCTAATCATAAATTTACATGAGCGTGCTATTGTTAATAAGTGGTTTTGAAAATTCTAATTAGCTTGCCGCAAACCCGAACAGCATACTTATCGTCTGTTTGATAAAATTACACGGTTCTGCTGGCTTTTGTTTATTTTGTATCATGTTTACCTCACCCCAGCCTCTCGTCATTGAACGTTTAAAGCAAAATCTGTACAAATGTACAAGTTGGACTGAGGATATAAATCTAACCTCGAAAGTTAGGTTGTGTATAATTCAGTCAAATTAATTAACGCACTGCATGGTCTACATGCCAAATGGTTTTGATGGATCTGCAAACACGCCACGATGTCCGGAATACAGATTAATTAAAATTTAATATTTAATATCGATATTTCATAAAATTGGCCCGCGGAGTTATTACTGGCCTGGTTGCGACAAAATATGACTCAATAACTATCATGGATTTTTTTATCAGTAACTATAAATAATTTGTCTGTAGATATGTTTTTAAACCGATTATGCATTCTTTATGTTTGATTTGCATTGCTATGGGGCATTTCCTATGAAATTGGAAAATATAATTTAGAATTGAAGTTCGAAAACTTGGGGCTGTATAAGTGTATTAGTTCGTTTGACCTCATAGAAAACGTAAATCAGTATGTTATTTTAAACAAAAACGAGTTGTGGGTTCACGACTGGGTCGTACGCAACTTTCTCTTTCACAGCGAGTTGGGCGTTGGATCAAATCCCAAGCATTTTGATTATTGATGCTAGAAATGATATAAGTACATAATGTCGAAATGTGATTATACGAACGTTTATTCCGGAATTTGAAGGAGTCGTTGTCTATGTGACTAACATTTATTTTTCGTTATTGAGCAAAACTGAAAATTCAGTTTAAAATATTTGGGTCAAAACTAATTATGCAGTATAGTTGTGAAAAACGGTCAAAGTAATTTTTTAAAAGTTTTTTTGCGAGAAATTAACAATTTTCTTGTATGGCCTTAATGCAAAAGTCCGTTATACGTATTTTATCGAAAAAACTGTGTATGCAGTTTTGTTGGAACTTATATGCTTACGGTATATTTAAACTTGCACAGAATCATGTGTGCCGTTCTCGAGAAATTTTTAATTTTCATATGTCAGGTACCGTTAGTAAACTCGCTAAAAGCAAAAAAAATTGCATAGAATTATGACCAAAAAAACGCGGAATACGAAGATGGAAGAAAATCGGTCATGCTGTTTAGGCTGGAGAGACCATTAAGAACAGACGGACCGACGAACCGACATTTTTTTGCTCTTTATATGAACAACAGCCTGGAAAGTTTTAGACGGAACAATGAAAATACAAAGAAATAATTAAAGGTGGTTAAAATCGTGTGGCAAATCCGTTAGAATGGATCCAATTCATTTCTAAATACTTGCTTCGTTGAAAATTCAAAATCGCAGTTGATCATTATTATTATTATAATCGGTGTTTTGTTATAAATGGTATATTGGCAATGCAACAGTGCGAAATTAATCACATCATATCGATTTATTATTTATCTGCAGGCTTGAATGCACGTTTTTCGTCCGATTTTTGAAAAGCGGTATTTAAAAAAAAAAACACAATTTTTTTACCGTTGCAGGATTGTAACCCCAACAGTTGAACTTCGTATGCTTTTAAACCAAGATCATTACACATACATAATATGTTAACTTTTTGCCTACGAAAAGAAAGGTGTCGAATCGATTCAGCAGGGTCGTGTTTATCTTAGCTACAGCACCTTTTCTTTGTAACATGTAAGATGTGTTCTATTTGGTGGTTAGTACACGATAATGGTATTTGCGTTGGACAACTCCGTTGATGTTATATCGAAATGTGCGCTCTGTAGTCCGATTATTTGAACTAATAGTTGCTCTACGCGCACAAAACACATTGCTCTAAGAACTCAAATTTTGTTCGAAATAGAGCTGAATAATTTGTAGATGCCGTACCGGGAAATGCTTTTTTCCCTCTCAATGTGAAACAATACTGAAATAAATACCATAAAAATTGTATACTAGTCACATGTTGTCTATCACAAATCTCTTTTAACTTTTTACAGAAGTTAGTACACACTAAGAAGCCCCACCTTAACTAGCACCCTTTAATTTTAAACCATTTCTAACATGTCTGCAATTAGTGTACAACTACTTCTTTGAAAGCCTGGGTATACAAATCAAAAAAACTCTAAAATAATGATAATAATGACTATCGGTAATTTTAAATGTTAAGTTTAACAAATAACAACTTGTTAAATGAAACCAATAGGCAAGAGCTGTATAATGAAGTCGAAATAATGAGATGCTCATTATCTATTCATGCAATCTTTCGTCTGTTTCAACCAAACTAAAAGGCCTTCTTTCTCGAAATTTTGTGATATGCCATGCACGGAATGATAAATACAAAATGTGCTGGCAAATAGCCGACCAGAACACTATGAACTCTTTTATTAGTAAGGACTATTGTTTTTCATCAAGTAAAATGCTTCCCCCTAAAGAATTTCCGAGTTTACCACCACCCTTAAGGGCCAATCAATGTTAAACAAATAACTTTTCTCATTTGTACAGAAAGTTCTCGAAATTTTACTTACCCCTGAATATGAAACCTTGCCAATAAGCAGTAGTGCAAATTCCTTTTACCATGTCCCACACAAAACCGCAAACTGAATCCCAAAGGTACTCTTTCGATCACACCCGTGTACAATGTCCTACCCCTTGATACCACCATCATATCTGCCTTATGAACTATTTCTTCTGCTTGTGAATAACTTTATTAATTTTTTTCTACTCTTCTTCTTCTCTTTGCAGGTATGACTTCAAAGAATTTTTCGTTTTTACAACAGCAGGTGTTATTCCTATTTTCACAAAGACTTGGAAGAGACGCCTCAACAAAAACAATGAGGCGTCTCTGTGACTTGCAAATCCCAACTCATAAGGTACGATTTTTTAACCTTTTAATAAGCACAAGGGTGGTCTTACCATGATGCGGTGCATTCAATATTCTATCAGCATTAAAGTGCTTAAAAACCTTTAAATGAGTAGAAAGGAGTGTCTTACGAGAAAATCGAAAAGAAACTTTATTTTCTCCACAGTTTGCAAGACTGTTTGAATACTTAACGTAATGAACAATCTATTCTAAAGTTGCGTAAGGAAATGGTTATCTTTGTTCCAGGGAGCGATGAGAATGTACATCATGGTGGTAAAGTTGTCAACTCGGTGTTCCGATGGCAAAGGCTTTACACAGGTATATGGCTT
Source organism: Rhingia rostrata (assembly GCA_949824845.1). NCBI lineage: Eukaryota > Metazoa > Arthropoda > Insecta > Diptera > Syrphidae > Rhingia > Rhingia rostrata. Next base: position 810,274 of record OX463756.1, read on the forward strand.
CTGATTAATTAAATGATTTTTGCTTTTTTGTTTTTGTTAAATATTTTTTTTAACGAAGTTTTCAAAATAAAAAAAAGTTTTTAATGCCTTTACCTATTTAGTTCAGTACTTATCTTGCTACAATAAATATCAATTTTTTGGCGCAACAGGCTCGTTAGTACCCAAAGCCGAGATTTTCAAAACCATCATGTGTGCGTCCTTCTTGCACGATGGCGGGACCTTCTGTTTTATGTCGACTCTGAACGGCCAATTTGAGATAGGCTTTTCTTGACAATTTGTACTACTTCGACGATTTGTCAGATCATCACGAGAGAAGGGCCAGTGAAAAATCATTCTGCCATTCATCGCGCCACTGAGCCCGTCAATATTGGAATGGGAATACATTTAAAGAAGCTGGAAATACATTTTAAAGAAACAAATTGTGGAAACTACCCCACGAGCCGAATCATTCTTGAAATACATTCAAATGTTCCTTTGTGTTTGGTTTGTGGCTAAGTGTTTTGTTCCACCACTCTTACCAGCACATCCAAGTACTAGTGGAGACAGTCTGACTCGTTGTAAATTGCAAGCATCACTGTTAATATCCTGAGGTGGTATAGCGGTGGGAATCATATTTAATTCAAAAGTTATGTTTTCCGGACGTATATGCGGTAAATATTTCAGTCTTCATTAAACGTACTCACCCACCCAGAAATAGGACTGTGCTGTCTGCAGCTACTAATGCTTTTATGAAACAATGCCCCAGCTAAGGGAAAAGTTTTGTTCAACAATTATTGGCACAACGAAAAAGTTTAACTTCCTTTTTTGGTTTTTAAATCAATTTGTCAAACTTTAGAGGGTTCGAATGAAACTCTGATGATAACTCGCAAGTGGGAGTTTGACTAAACAACGGTTCAAACTGGTTTATTTCTCAAGCGTGGTATTAATTACATTTGAAGTTTCTGAACTGTGTCACGAATATTATATGGCATAGAGAAAAATGTCTTTCATAGAATTAATAAATTAATTAATTAATTAAATTAAATAAACTAATAAATAAACGCTGGCATTATCGGTAAGAATGAGTGTGTACTGATTTGATTCCAGAATTTGTTTTGCAAAATGTTTATTAAAGGACAATTGACTACACCAGTCATGAACACGATTTTGTTCAACAAATTAAAAGAGGAAGTGTTTGTTGACTAAGCCTATTGGCTATGTCATGATTGAATGTAATGAAATGGAAACATGAATATGCCGACTGTCTAGTACATTTGTTTATACATATCTAAATATTTGCTACAAAGTTTGCAACATAGTTGACAACATCTTTAGCGTATGAAACCGAATGTAGTAGCTGCATGGAGGTCAGGATGCTAGGTGTTGTTTCATCACGTCTATGAACAGCTCGTATAGTTCTTAGTTTAATATTCGTCTAAATAAATTCAGTTCCTCTTTAGTTTTAAATTTCAAGTATACACAAATTCTCTATATAACAATCCAATTTGGGGAGTAACAAGTTAATGAAATAGAATAATTTTGTTTTGCACAAACAATTTGCTAACAATCCAGGGAATTAACATTTTTTGTATTAATACTTGAACATGACTTATAATCTTACATATTATATTGTTTTTCATCCGCATTATTTTCAAAGTTGTTACTCAGAGGGACACAGATATTAAAAAAAAAATTAAAGTAGCACCCCAGAGTAATACAAAGTTTGCTAAGAATATACAATCTTCTTTTTTGAAAAAAAAAAAAAAATGTTAAGCAGATATCTGCAGATATATGTGTATATGTAAAAGCTACGTGTGTCTACAAAAGAAAACTTTTAGCTTGAATAAATGTTTTATCTCTCAGAAGAGGAGCTGATAAATGGTAACAGGGGAACGGATACGGATATCATGGTTATCGTTATTAATAATTACAACCGACCACATCAGGCCGGTATAAAGACGAGTGTTGAATTTTTATACTCGCAAACTTTGAGCTCTTTAATTAATTAAAAAGGAGTTTGACTCTTTGAATTCAGCCTATTATCTATTTCGGTTGAAATTTACATAAATGTTTCCCAAATGATAACATTGAACTCAGCCATATGTTTAGTCATCGAGCTATGGGAGTCAGATGGTTTTCATAGACAGCTGATATCATCTAGACATATTTCCGTACCACTTGCATGTATTGATATAAGGGGTAATTTCAGACCGGTCCTAAAATCGTACATATCTAAGAATGAATGAATATTTATAACAATGGTTAATTTTGACAATTCGTTTACTACTTTTAAAGCGTTTACAGTGCATGAATACGCATGAAATGAATAAGCATAATATAAAAAAGTTGTATGTTGATACGAGTTGACAAAGGTTTTTCCACGTACAGAGAAAGCTTTTTCATTATTCAACATTCATTTCGAATGGAAACGACATCCCTATTCCATAATTCATCAGCACCATTTAAGCGATGTTAAAGTGGAGGAAAGGATAACACAAGCCTAACTCAATAATGGCTAATCAGATGTAAAAACGGTTTTAACAAATATCTTAACGATTCATTTGATCTGTGATCAATCCCCTGCGTTATTATAAAATTTAGCTGTGATCAAAAAAAAGCATCATATCGTCTCCAAATTTCTTCTTTCAATATATAAGTTAGTAGTATTTGCGTGCTGCTTTGCGCAGACATCATCATGAACGTTTCATCACTGATAACCTAGCTAAATGTGAAGTGCTAGTTTTCTTAAAAGGAATTGAAATATCAAAAGACACAAAAGATATGTAACTCGATAGTTAGTTATATCCTCTCACCCAAATTATTTGGACCATATTCTGATGGAAAAGCTTTTCGAGTCGTCCGACAAGATATTTAACTAGATGGAGATGCCATTTTGTGATATGAGTACCATAGCCAATTCAGTAGCTTCTATTATATACAGGTTTTCTGTTTGAAATACCCTACATGAGTATGCCAATCAAAAAGATCTTTTTGATTACACATATGTAATATCGTGCTTGGAGATTACGATTGATTCGAAAGGCTTGACCGATTTACTTTCAACTTCGTATCCAGTGTTTTGTTGGTAATAATTCTTGCTTTTAGCCAAATGTTATTAACGGTACCTGCCACACATAAAATTATACATACTAACCTCTAACGATTTTGATTAAACTTAATATTATATACTGAAAGAATATTAGTTCCAACAAAACTGAGTACCCATTTTTAACTTTCTCTTATAAAGAGAAAGATATTGTTTTCGTAAAAATTTTCGACCTCGAGATTTTGATTGATTCTAACTTTACGATGATAGCGGAACTCAAAAAAGTGGTTTTAGGAAACCGGTTCGTCGATTCGTCGGTCCGTTTGTCCGTACAAGGCTCTCCAGCCTTAACGACTTGATGACTTGATTTTCTTCAAACTTCGTATCCAGCGTTTTTTTAGTCATAATTCTTGGCCATTTATTTTTGTTTGCTTTAAGCCATGTTATTACCGGTACCTGCCATAAAAAAATCATACATAACCTTCATTTGCTCAAAAACAGCTCTAACGATTTTGATTAAATTTCTCATATGCTATAAGCATATTAGTTTCAACAAAACTGCATACCCAGTTTTTTTTTCGAGAAAATCCATATAACGGATTTTTGCATTTAGGTCATATAAAGCAAGTTGTCAATTTCTCGCAAACTATTTTGCCAAATTAAATGAAATTTAATTTGTATACTACTACTCATGAGCTCCAGATAATTGGTTTTGGCCCAATTATCCTCAAACGCAAATTTCAGTTTTGGCCAATAACGGAAAATCATCATTATTCACATGAACACCGATTACTTTGAAGTACGAAGTAAACGTTCGTATAATCACATTTCGACATTATTTATATCATTCTTAGCATCATTAATCGAAATAAATGTTATTGTGTATTTTGGCCAAATCGTTAAAAACGTCAAATTAACTCGCTGTGAAAGAGAAAGTTGCGTACGGCCCAGTCGTGCACCCACCACTAGTTTTTTTTTTTTGAGAAAATCCATATAAAGAATTTTTTTTTATTTATAAAGAAAATTGGCAATTTCTCGCAAACTATTATACGATTACTGTGTGTACTAAGTTCACACATGGAATTTTCAGTTTTGGCCAATAGCGGGAAATCATTATTATTAACATAGACACCGATTCCATTGAATTCCGTAATAAAAGTTCGTATAATCACTTTTCAACATTATTTACCTCATTTTTAGCATCAGTCAAAATAATAAATAAATATTACTGTGAAAGGGAATGTTTTGTACGACCCAGTCGTGCACCAACCACTCGTTTAATGCAATCCCAAAAAATTGATGAGATACTTTATTATTCTTTGTAATAAAACGATTTCTTACCACGCCATGTAAGCGCATTTCTACCGAATTGCCCTTTAAGTAGGCATGCTGGTTTAAAGATATTTATTTCACCTGGACTTAGGTTGCTATTTTTTTCTGATCTTCAATTTTGTTTTTATTTTAAGGGGTGAACTCTAAAGTAAGTTCATTGTTGTATATGGGAACAATATGCTTCATAGATGAAGCGATATCTATATTTTCTGGATCACGCTTTTAAAGTAGGATCGGTAAACATTATTGTAAATATAAAACATTTTTCCTTTCTATTATTACAAAACCAAATGTTCTTGTTGTTATTTGCATCGTTTAGTTGAGAGTAGAAGAATAGTTTTATTTGACTCTCCAATCGTAGATTTTTATTAGAGAGTTTTAACGGGAAACTCAGCCCGAAGTTGGCATTACTGTGATTCCAGAAACACAATACCGAAGATTAGCTGAAAACTTAAGCTTAATCGTAGACTCGTTGAATTCCGGTCATTTGGCGTGGGAGAAGGCCAGCGGAAGATATTGCCAGCGTAATAAATCAGTTTGAGTTAGTTGCCCGGCTTTTGCCCGTACATCGAGGTAAAAGTATGTGTCCTTGTCGTATTCTTTTTGGAATGAAAAGTCCCCCAACATCCTTTCTTTGTATGACATTTCTCGGAATCGTACGTAGCCTTGATAATAACTATGCCCTTTGCGCATTTAATTCTGCTCTGTCTCTGTCCACACCCCTTCTAGACTTTCGCTTCAACATGAACTCCTAGCTTTGCCAAACTATTTTGCGCCACTGGAATAAGCTCAATTCGATTGAAATTGTATATCGTAGTTTTTCTTGAATTTCCTGATTGCAGTTATAATCTCATGTACAAGGGAATTCTTGCCCACTGGATTAGTTAAGTAGCAATTTTGTTTATTTTTGAGTAAATAACTCGACTATTTAAGCGTAAATGCACAGTTCTTAATTTTTTAGTTATTTATCAAACAAATACGGTATTTTTTTTATTAAACAACGCATTCGGCAAGGAAACATGAAAACTGTTATACAAAGCTTTCGGTCCACACACTGATAAAGCTTTTTCATTATTCAACATTCGTTTCGAATGGAAACGGCATCCTTATTCCATAATTCATCAGCACCATTTAAGAGCCAGTTACTGCGCATGCCATTCCTCAAAAGTGCACAGCTACTTCAGCGGAGCATCCTGGTTTTTCGCAGGTTCCTGTAGAAAGGGAGCCTATTTTTTCCTCTTTTTCTCCAATAAAATCAACATTCTGTTCCACAGTTTCTGAACGAAAAATACGATGAGCTTTGTCCCCACCATCACCACACATAGCAACCCAGATGAGTATCCTTCACTGCAGCCATCATAACTTCTCCAGCTTCCGTTTCGTTTCGCATGTCATCTGTCCTTGCACAATCTCAGTGTGGGCAATAATAAGCTACACAAGCCCGCACTTGTCTCCCTGTGTATACATCACCGTTTTGCCGTTTCTCCATAATTCAACAAATATATGGACCAAATCCAGCCAGTACATCGCGAGCCCTTGACTTGAAAGGGTACACCCCAGAACATCACAAGGATTACCGAGAGAGTGTACTACCCACTCAACATCACAATACACAAAATAAAAGCTGAAAGAGAAACCTATAAAAATCGGGCCACCATATTACAATGTAGTGGAAAGCAACAAATCCTTGTCCTCCTTAAAACAGGACCACGTAAACTATACGGAAAATTTTGTGTTATAATTTAATAAATGTCGTAGTTCAGTTCAACACTTTGCAAATGGATTTTTCTTCCCGTCTCTATTTTTCGTTATCGAATTCAATCGTGTATGTGACATTTTGAAACGTTGAAATTTACTGAGTTTGGTGTTAACAATAAATTCCTGGACGCGAGATAATACTTTAGATGAATTCTGTTTTTTTTTTCCGAAACGCGCTTATTATATATAAACGCAAACGCGATCCACACGTATCTACCATGCAGCAAAACGAACAAAAAAATCCATTAGCAGTAACAAATATATTTTCACTTGATTTATAAATTTTTTCATCGCCTGTCAGTATCAAGCATCTTTCGAACGTCGCTCAATTTTCGACACTAAGTGGAATATCGGAAAACTTTTTTGATCGCAGAAATAAAAAAAAATCTTTGTCGTCCTCGGAAAAATTGGAAGACTGTGTTTGTGTTTAAAAATTAATAAATTTTCTTTTCGTTGCTGAAGCGAGTGGTGTTTATACGAATACAACACATATAAAGGAAAAAAATAATCTGAAGTTTGGAGAAGTTTTTACTGCTGTAAGTGTATTGTGCATTTTTTTCCTCATTTGTTTCCGGATATCTCTACGCCAACAACTTTATCTCTGCATAAGGATCTGCTGCATTAAAATAATTCTCACTTCTTTATTGCACATTAATTTTGTAAATTTCTTTCTGTCGTCCTGATATCATGATTACTTGGCTTGTTTTATTTTTGTGGAATTAAGTGATGATGAGTTTGTGGGGATGTATTGGGGTTTTATCTGCCCCTTTACGGTCGATTTGGTATGCTGGTAAAGAAAATTTGAAACATGTTTAGAGGGACGCAAGTAATGTTTGCATTGTAACTCGAGTTGTGTAGACTGTAGAATTCTGCGTCATCATGCGAATAACAAATCATCATGATAATAGACGAAATTACAATATTAGTACACCTAGCTGCGTATGGTATTTAATTTAGGAAATGCATCAATTTATTACAATTAAGTTAGTTTATAGATTTCGTATCCCGATTTATACCTCCCAATTGAGTCTGAAAAACGAGCACTCGCTTGTACATTTTGTCGTAAATCGTGCGGTTGATTTTATTTTATGTAACTAAATTCAGTAGTGACCTACATGCAGAGATGCCAACAAATATTCTGTATATTACTAGATTAAATTGAAATCCGTTTTGTTGCCAAAAAAATATCCTGAAAAGATCAAAATATATAGTTTTGTGAAATGACGTTCGTTTCGTTTATAGCTATCGAACAACTTTCTATAAAGTATGGTAAATGGGTTTAAACTACTTAAACTATTTTCGTTGTACCTTGGAATAGTATTTGGATAACAATTATTTTGAAAATGATCGAATAGGTGTATTGGTTATTATTTGAAATATAAGTCGCGAGTGCAAATACTTTCATTAACTTAATGGGGTCTACTTAAGTTTAAGTTGATTTGGAAATATTCTTGAAAACAAATGTAAATATAAAATATGGGTGCGAAATCATATGTTTTCTTACAAACTATTGCAAAAAAATTGTCTTGAAGCTTAGTGTAAAAAAACCTACACCTTAAAAACCGCGTGAAAAATGTTCGGTATTGATTCATATGTGATTAAGGTATATATTTCTACTGTGAATTGGATTATTTTGAATTTGTAGTAACATACAATTTTGTATAGTTTAAAAATTGTTAAATAGCAACTTATTTAGAGACTGGAACATTAAAAAAAGCAATAATAATTTTCTGTGCAAAACGTTTTGTAATGTTATTTGTTAACATGAACCGGGAAAAAAGATTCTGCCGTTTTTGATGAAAGAATAATTTTGACTAACAAAATAAACAATTTTTTAACAATTTCTTTAAGACTTAAGTTTTAAAATCAGGTGTAAACAGTTACCTCAAGTCAACCACAACATACTTCAATACGCAAAAAACCTTTAAGAAAAACTTAAGGTCCAAAATTTGACCACATACTTATTTCCGCACTCCTTCGGAACTTGACCTTCTTTTTGGTTGATATTTAAAAAAAATGGCTTTCAAATAATGCCGCAACCGGATTGAAGAAATTGTGCATTAAAATATTTTAATTTTTAACGAACTGATTTTGGAGTCAATATGCACGATATCAATACGGGTTACCCAAATTTAGTCGCAATTCTAATTAAATGTTAACGTCTCAGTAATGTCGATAATTCAGTGCCCTAAATTTAAGATTTTTAATTAAATTGATACATGGCCCAAGACCACCAATCCTACGCCAATAAAAAAAAGAATATTACTTCGTTAAAAAAATCGATTTCTGTACTTTGACAATTAGGAAGAATAATTGGTGTAAAAATATCTGTTTTCCATGTACAAACACAAGCATGTTTCACATTATTTAATTCATAAATTTTTTTTAATTCATCATTATTGCGTTCGATTCCCAGCCTTAGCAATGCCTAAATGATTTTTCACTGGCCCTCATTTCGCGATGATCTGACAAATCATTCGAGTAGAAAAAATCGTCAAGAAAAGCTTATCTGAACTCAGAATTACACTCTTACACATAATTGGTTGTGAGAAAAATCTAGTGACTGGGCTCTAACGAGGTTGTTCCGCCAAAAATAATATCATTCGCAATTTTGCGAATACATGCTTTACAAATTTACCATCATTAATATCTGTCATTATTTTTTGTTTAATTTGTTCACACGAAATTCGTATTACAAAGGGTTTATACAAACATGTCATTTTAGTAAGTTTTCCGAAAATCAGTGCTGCTGTTTAATCTTTTTGGGATATTATATATCTTTTTTAATTCGAGCAAAATCACAACAAGCATTAAACTCAACAAATATAAGCGACCTTTAGTTAACATTTATTTCATAATTCCTAATGAATTTATATCAAAACAAAACATGACTTAGCTCTTCTAGTTGCCATAGAATTATATAATTCTTAATATCATGAAAATATATATTTCATAACATATGCATGTGACGGGAAGTTAAAGGTATTTTTCTTATGAAAACAATTATTACTCTTCACCCGATTTATATATGATTTGTGTAAAAGTCTGTTTAATAAAATAATTTAAAAAAATATATCAATGAATGTTTACAAAAAGGCATCATATGGGCTAGCTGCCTCCTGTTTGTCAAAATAAATAAATCATTGTTTACAAGTGAAAAATATTCAACACTCTTAAAACAACTGGGAAAAAATGTGGAAATTTGACAATTTTTTGTCAACAAAATTTGTTTTTCAAAAGTCCTTAAGAATCAATTAACGAAATCATGATCCAAGTTCTCTTCTGCATATATTCTCTGCAAATCCATTTTTTGGTATCTTCACGTTTTGATGTTGTAATGTACTATATTTTGAGGACAAACAAGCATTTGGGGTTTTAATTTATTTTTCGACAATTTCGATTTTTTGTCGAACTAACATGTTATGTGTGAAGTTCAAATCAGTTTCATTACTGCTTATATAAAAGATAAAAAATTTTTCACCAAAAATTAAAAAATATATATTACCCAGCAGTAACCATACTGATGGGTAAAGGGTGTCCACCGGGATGGTATACTATTTAGTTTGTTTATAAGTTTTGATTAAATGAAAGAGAATCGATTTTATATTGATAAATGTTTTATTTAATGTCGGCAATTATGTATGGAATACAATATCAGGTAAATGTCCGCCTCTGATAGTCTCACAAATGCGAGCCTTTTTGAGCACTTTTTTATTACATTCTCACACATTTCACGCGGTTTTTATTAATTTCACCACGAATATTTTATTTGAGTTGCTCAAGCGCTTCTGGTTTGTTTGCATAACACAACACGCCACAAACATAAGTCCGGAGCATTCAAATCAGGCGACCGTAGAGGCCAATCAACATCACCATTTCTTGAAATAACTTGTTGCGGAAAGAGGTCTCGCAGTAATTACATTGTAATCCTGGCAGTATGCGATTTGGCACCGTCTTGTTGATACCAAATGTTAATCAAGCCCAAAGCATGCAGTTGTGGCTCTAAAAAGTTTTCAATCATATCACGATATCGCTCCCCATTCACAGTTATCGTTTCTCCGTTTTTATTTTCAACTAAGTAAGGTCCAATGATTCCTCCTGACCAAATTGCACACCAGACTGTAACTTTTAATGGATGGAAAGGTGACTGATGAATAATTTGAGGGTTTTCCATTACCCAGAACCGACTACTCTTTTTATTCACATATCCTTTCAAATGATTTTTTCGTGAAATTCGGGGTTGTCATGGGCTAGCTGTGACATCCTATTGGCATATATACGTCGTCGTAAATCTAAAATTGAGGTTGATGGATTGTTTTGAACACTCCTTTGAGCAGCAGTTATGCCGATCTTGCAGTACGTTGTGTTCCATGCTTGGGCCTATCATCTACAGACCCTCCTTCTTCGAAAGCATCCACTACACGATAAATAGTGCGTTTTGTTGGCACGTTGTTTCTCCCAAAAATTTCACGTAACTTTCTCATCGTCACAGTAATCGATGATTGATTTTGATAACATTTTTAACGATTAAAACACGTTGGTTTATCGATATTTTTCCATAATGAATTTCCCACGTGTCTACTTCACGACTGCCAAATATGAATTTATCATGACTAATGTTTATCAAAGTGGCGGTAAAACAAAGTAGTATACCTTCCCGGCGGATACCCTGTATGTTTCGCAAAAAATGTTTGGCAAACTAACAATTTTGCAGTGTCTCATTTTGTTTCTATTTGTTTTTATTTAGCACTTTGTTGTTTCGTTTTTTTTTAAATAGTATGAGAAATAATTATTTCGCCATTTTCATTTAGTTTTTTTTTTATAGATTATCTTATTGAAGTTTAACATTTTCTTATTATTGTTATAATCAGGAATTTCACAGTTTTCAAATATAACCGAATATCAAACAATTTTATAAACAAATTCAAAACAACAAATTGCAAAAAAGGTAAATATAAATCCATAATCATACTTAACTAAGGATTGTGAATTAGAAGAAATATTTAATCACTAAAGCGAAACACAGAAATGCCAAATGATTGTTGCCAACCAATGGTGACCCGTTTATTGATAGCTTATTCATACATGAAACTTTAATAGGAAATTGTATGTTGATAGTTCTAAATGGTAAATTTAAAATTTATTCTTTACGAATCATTACTATCGTAACATATTAATAAAATCGTTTTAATTAATAAAAAACAAGGAAATGTTCAATCAAATACATTGGTTTTATCATTGTGATTTTAACTTTAAAACATATTGACATTCCAAATTGTACTTTATTTAAATAGCATCATATATTAATTTAGTTTTTGAGAATTTAAAATATTAACATTAAATATTTTCACTTTACATATTTTCATAAGCTTCATCAAATATACTTGGTGCGGCTTAAGTAATATAAATAATGTAAATGTTATTTCTTTGCATTATATACAAAATACAGGTTATCTTTAAGTTAAATGCCGGTTAAATTAATTTAAATGTTGTTGTGTTTTTTTGTTTTATATATTACTCAATTAAGGAATCGATTTTCCCATTTTAATCTGCAATGGACTCTTATAGCACAAATTTTCAGGAAATCATATTGGCTTGGGCTAAGTGTTTTTCTGAAGGTTCATCGTAATTGACTTTTTCAAAACCCTAGAATACTAATATGATTTTTTTTATCCCTTAATACTAATAATACTTTGTCAAAAAACTCCAGATTCTATAGTTAAACTTTTTTTTTAATCAAACAAGAACTTTACTTCGACCTTTATACTCTCTTTATACTCATAGTTAGTTTAAATTTAAATAATTAATTCTAAAAAGGAACATATTTTTCATTTTCGGGAGATCATGTTATAAAAAAAACCTTAACGACTGTCCTTTTAAATGCAGAAAGTCTTAAAACCCTATCTTTCATTGATTGACATTGACATTACAGTAATTCGCACATGAATGCATCGAACTACAAACACATAACAGCACTGGCGACTGAGGCCATCGGCTAGGCCTATGGCTTCCAAAGTAAAATTAAGTTAGCCTTTTTATTTGTCCAATTGAAAGCAATTTAGTGATCTATGATCTAGGCAGTATGTTTGTTTTTGCATTTTTTGCAGTAGTTAACACTCATACTATTTTCTTTTCGAATTCCAAAGTTTCAAAATGATATTTTTCTTTCATTAATGCTGGATCGTAAATATCGTAGGCTGATTACTAGATGGACCGAGCGCTTCATTTATTACCTTTAATACTAATGTTCACCTGCCAGGCGTCACGATGGTCCATTACTTAGAAATCGTAATGGGAAATTTAACACTAGCTCGCACACCGGAACACTGAGTTGGCACGTGTTTTTTAAAATTTTCAAGGGATCATGAAATATCAAGAAAAATCGGAATACGTTCCGCCTGACAGGCGAACATTAGTATTCTAGTGTTGTGACAATTTCATCCTTTAATTTTGTACGAATCGGAGAATTTTGCTACATGATAAGTTGTTTGGAACGACAAAGCGCAACGCACGTCGGCAGTCTACGTATCATTTCGATGTGTTGCATATTTTGCATCTGTTTTTGACAGCCACAAGTCAATTTCTCTCCAATGCAATGGTCTCCGACATCTGTTTGTCGCGGAAATATTCTTTAGTGAGCAAAATGTAAGCAATAAAATAATATTAGTAAGTTTTTGGTGAAAACTGGTGTTTTAAGGGCCAAACCCACCGAACAACCGAAACCGAAACTTTGTTTTATTTTTTTTCATTTTTCTGTTCGGTTTTGACATTTCATTCCAACCGAAAATGGTACGAAAATGTACGAAAACAATGATGAAAAAAAAAGTTACGAGTTTCGGAACGAAGAAATGCAAAACTGCTAGATGGAAAAGTAGAATTTTGGTACGGAAAAAAATAAAATCGTTTTATATGAAAACAAACAGATTTTAAGAAATTAAATCAAATTAGATTAGTGAGGTTTATTCATGTCTTTAATGTAACTCAGCGAAGTGGAAGAAATTAGCAGTTTAAATATAGATAATTAATAATATAATAGTGGTAATGTGTTCGCCTGTTGAGTGGAAGGATGCGCGTCCAATCCTAGCCAAAATCCATTTAACTTTTATTTAAAGGAAATAAAAAAGGTCGGTTGTTATACCTTAAAGTATGCACCATCCTGAATTTGTTTAAATTTAAACGAACACAAGAAAAAGTGACTCCCCGAATGGGGATTCCTATTTTGTTTTTTGTTTTTTTTTCCCTTCTCTAAGGCTCGTACTGTGGTTACTTATGAAGGGTATTCATAACCCCTTGAGTGCGTGCAAATTATAAAAAAAAAGAAACACAAGTTTTCTGTTTCGGTTGTTCGGTTGGTTTGGCCCAAATGAAAGAAATAAGAAAGCTACAATCCGCTGTGCGGATCGTTTAATACCCTATCCCATCTCATGCTTAAATAAATATCCCCAAAATGTCGGCTTCATGGCGATGAAATATAGAAAATGTCATTGTCACTTGTCATTTATGAAAAAAAAATGATATATGGAAGAAGTGTTTATGTTACCATAACCAATGATTTTGCATCAACATTATTTTTTGAAATGCTTAAAATTTTACAAAAAAACATTTTTTACTGAAAACGCCTCCAAAAAGTCGTCGTGGCAAAAAACTTTATATGAACAAAATGTAGACATTAGGATTGTCTAGATATGGTGTTCAGACACTTTTTCAAAACGTTTAACCGTTTGGCCTAAAACTACGTTTCTCTAAAAAAAGGGGGCGTGGCAGTAAACGGATTTCAAAAATGTTTACACTTGTTCTGCTCGGAGGAACAACAAATACGTGTATCATTCTAGCTCAAAATTTAAGGCCCAAAAACTGGTGAAGTGCGAACGGACAGATTCTGAGTCGATCCATATACTTTAAGCTATATCTAGCTAAATTCTTTCTCTATGTTACAAACAATGTATCAAAATTATATTACAAAATTCAGTCTCCGACTGGATTTGCATTGCGTAAAAAATTACTCTCAAAACGCATACTATGATAGGGCCTGACTTTTTCGGTAAAATTTATAATAAATTACAAAAAACCGAGTTCAGCATTTTCCCAAGAATTACATTCAAAATAAAACCTACGCCATTTTTGGCAGATACCGTTAATAAGATGACTAAAATAAAAAAGGGCTAGAATTATGAGAACAAAAAACATGGAAATCTGTACAAACGGACCGACGGATGGAAAATTAAAAAAAAAATCCTCCGACTTGTCATATTAGAATCAATCAAAATCTCAAGTTCGAACATTTTTTTACGAAAATGATATCTTTCTCTTTTTATTCATGAGGTATATTTCATAAATTTGGTCCTTTACAATATATTTGGACTAGGTTTTGAATACAACGTCAATCAAGTAGCAGCCTTTTCCAAGCCCTTTTTGCTGCGTTTTTTTATCATGGCAGTATAGCGATGATCTGGGCACGAATGTTTCCATTGAGCTCGTCCATGGACTTGGGTTTTCAAATAACCCAACAAAAGGAATTCCGGAGGGGTCAAATCTGCAGATCTGGTTGGCGAGTCAATGACACCATTTTTGAATATCACGCATTGCATAAACTGCATTGTTTGCAGTGTGGCATGGCGCAACATTTTGTTAAAACCATAATGTTGCCTGTTGTCCACAATCTTTTCTTTACGCCACCCCTACCACAGGATGACCTAGACTCCTCAGTCTATTTAAACCATTATGGATGCTGGTATTTTTGCATATGTGTGATAATATAATTTTTAGTTTTACCCACTCCTTGCGCTTAGAGAATAACTCTCGAATTCAATGGCAACGCCACTATGCATACAGATCGATACCAATCAGATTACACGTATTTACTGCAGCTTCACTAAGGATACATGCCAGGATAGAAATACTTCGCTGCATTCAAAGCTTTTAAGTTTGTCTAAAGTAAATGATGTTTGTCGAAGTTGAGACATTAAATAGATGTTAGTTGTTGCGCCACAGCACAAGCAAACTAAAAAAAAACAATAAAAATAGCAAAATCGTTAAAAAGTTAAGTAATTAGTATTTATTAAAGCAAGCTTTAACTTGAACTTCAATAAGATGAATCAATACATAGTTTGGTATACAAATATACGCTGATTTGAAAATTATTTATTCTGCTATGAACTGGAATTTGTGAATCGTTATTTAATGAATTTCGATTATGCACTATAATGAAAGTGAATATTAAATTTATGCATTTCAAATGAATTTTAATATTAAATCCTAGCCAACTGCATTCCAATTGAGTTGGTTGTTGACAAGTGACAACATATCATCTGATGAATGTTCATTTTTGAGTACAACGGAAATTAAAATCTACCAAACAATATTTAATGATTGATTTCATACAAAATTTAAACCGAAAGTTGTCATGAAAGGGCCTGTCATTGACTTTGTTAATTTTATCTTCCAAATCAGAGTGCTCTTTAGAGAAATATTGTATTTTTTTACCAACTGCTAGTAATATAAAAATTATGAGAGAAGGCAAGGAGAATGTTTAATGATTGATTTCATAAAAAATTTAAACCGAAAGTTGTCATGAAAAGGCCTGTCATTGACTTTGTTAATTTTATCTTCCAAATCAGAGTGCTCTCTAGAGGAATATTGTATTTTTTTACCAACTGTTAGTGACATAACAATTATGAGAGAAGGCAAGGAGAATGTTTAATGATTGATTTCATACAAAATTTAAACCGAAAGTTGTCATGAAAAGGCCTGTCACTGACTTTGTTAATTTCATCTTCCAAATCAGAGTGCTCTTTACAGAAATATTGTATTTTTTTACCAACTGCTAGTGACATACAAATTATCAGAGAAGGCAACAATCCGCAGTGCGGATCGTTAAACACCCTATGCTATACCATCCTTAAAATATCCCCAAGGTGTGGACTTAATTGTGATGAAATATAAAAAAAATTCATTGTCACAAGATATTGTTCAGACAGTTTATCAAAATCTTGTATGGTTCGACGAAAAACAACGGTTTTTGCTGGTAATGCTATGGGGTAGGGTATACAAATGGTTTTTATATGAAAACGCCTGCAAAAAGTGGGCGTGGGTTAGAATGATATGTGGGCGAAATGTTTATGTTATTATACCGAATGATTTTGCATCAACAAGGTTTTCTTATATGCCGCCCCAAAATAGTGGACGTGACAAAACGCTTTGCATAGATGATCCATAGACTTTATGGTATATCTACCTACATTTTTTTCTCTATGTTACAAACTATGTGTCAAAACTTACATACCCCTATGGGATAGGATATAATGAGGTAATGAATGTTTCACACCCTTTACATAATAAACGAAATGGGTATATACTTCTATTGTGAACAACATGAAATAACTTTTGTAGTTAGCAAGAAGTAAGTATTTTTTAAACTAAATCTTTTGTATAAATCAAATTTTGATAATTATACATAAGGCCAAATCATATCATAACATCATAAGGTCAAATTTTTAAATTTTGCCTTATGTCACTTTATAAAGGTGAAAAAAAAAAAACAAATTCCATCATTTCATTTCGATAAAACGACCTTAGACCAAATGCTGAGAAAGTGACACAAAGCCAAATCAAGTCAAATCAAAGTGTCATAATACCAAATGCAAGAATTTGGTCTTATGACGCTTGGCCTTATGTCACGGCACCTCAGTATGTACGTCCGTCTGTACGTCATCGACTTTTGGGCCATACATTTTGAGCTAGATTGGTGAAATTTGGTATATGGATACTATCTGACGAAGCAGAACAAGTGTAAACATTTTCAAAATCAGCCACTGCCGCGCACACCTTTATAAAAATCGTTATTTTTGGCCAAACGGTAGGGAATTTTGAAAAAGCTGCTGAATTTTCCATTAACTATATTTCGTCCATATATGGTATTTTGCGACGCCATCTTTTTTTCAGTAAGAAACGTTTTTGTTAAAATTTTAAAATATTTAAAAAAAAAACGTTTGATGCAAAACCATTTTAACCCACGTCCACTTTTTTAGGGCATTTTCCTACAAAAACCATTTGTATACCCTACGTCATACCATATGCAGGAGGAAAACGTTGTTTTTTTTTGTACTATACATTTTGATAAACAATAAAACCCGCATTTCGAGAATATTTATTTGAATGATGGGGTGGGATATGGTATTGCCGTTTTCAGTTGGCACTTTACTGTAAAAAGTTTAACATCTTAACTGATGTTACTATGTCCGAAATCCGAAAGTAGTAAATTTTATTTCGCTTCTAAAATAGAGATAATATAATATTCGTATTCGGCAAATTGGACTTTCGACACGAAATAGAAAGTAAGACCCGAGATCTATGTCACTGCACAGCTCGTGAGTTTCCTTGCTGAATCTTATTATCACACTTACGATTTAACAAATTTTTCGCATTAGGTGGGATTAAAATGTGGGGTTCTACTTTTATCACGAAACCAATGCTTGCCCTTGCCCTATATAAAGGGTTTTTCAATAAGAGCGCTACAAACATTTTTTTTTTTAAATAAAACAAAAACGGTTTTGGATATCAATGAAATTCTTTATTCCTGTGAAAGTACTTTCGATGCCATTATGTATGGAACTCGATTTCTTTTGCATGGCCACCACGGGGACGCTTGCAGACGTCCAGACGCTGAACCCAATTTTCGACGGTTTTCAAGCATAAATCGGCCGATACTGCTGCAATTTCACGTCTGATATTCGTACGAAGTTCATCAATCGTCGCTGGTTTGTTGGCATAGACCATAGACTTGATGTAGCCCCACAGGAAATAGTTTAAGGGCGTCAAATCGCACGACCGAGGCGGCCAAGCGACTGGAGCATTTCGTGAGATAACACGTTCCCCAAACTTGGTTTCCAAACAATGGATTGTGGCATTCGCTGTGTGGCTTGTGGCGCCGTCCTGTTGGAAACACATGTCCTCCAAGTCCATATCATCCAATTGGGGCCAAAAATATTCGGTTATCATTGAACGGTAGCGATTCCCATTCACAGTAACGTGCCGGTCTTGATCATCACGGAAGAAGTACGGCCCAATGACGCCGCCGGCCCATAAACCACTCCAAATTTTTTCGGGATGCAATGATGACTCATGGAGTACGTGTGGGTTGCTGCCTGACCAATACCGCATATTTTGTTTATTGACGAAGCCATTCAGCCAGAAATGAGCCCCATCGCTGAAGATGATTTTTCGATAAAAATCCGAATCATTTTCAAGTTGTTGCCCAGCCCAATTCACGAACATACGACGCTTCTGGTGGTCAAGCGGCTACAGTTCTTGCGTCAATTTAATCTTGTAAGGATGTAGGCCAAGATCTTTTCGCAACATTCGCCACAACTACGTCACAGAGATGCCCAACACTTGAGAACGACGTCTGAGAGACACATTTGGACTTTCTTCAACTGAAGCCTCAGCGGCAGCAATATTCTCGACAAACCGGCACTTCTTTGTCTCACTGGTACGGGAACATTTTGTACTGTGCCTGTGGATTCAAAATTTTCCACTAGACGCTCAGTTGTTGATCTGCTAGGACGATTATGACGACCATAAATTGGACGTAGTGCTCTTAACGTTGAGGCCACTGACTCCGAATTTCGGTTGTAAATTTTAATAATTTCGACTCGTTGTTGGATCGTATATCTTTCCATCATGAAATGGCAAACCTTACTGAAGAGAAATGTCAAAAGAGCGACAAGAAATATGGCGTCGTTTGCTGTCCCTGTCGCTCAACTTTTGTAGCATCCCTGTTGAAAAACCGGATTTTCAAAGAAAATGTCTCGAGTTAAAAACATTTTTTTCCAATCTCTCAATTCCACGAAAGTAGAAATAAAATAATTATTAATGTATCGCCCCAAATCTAAGTGCAAACTGTCACAATGCCCCATTAAAAAAATTTATTTTCTCAACAAAAAATGTATAAATCGTTGTTAATCAGAGGAAAAATAATAAATTTTAATGTGACGACTGTTCATTTTTTGACACCTTCGTCACATAAACTCATAAAAACTTGACAACATTCTCTTGTGAGATTTTTTCCGTCGATTTAGCCCAGATAGCACATACAAAAGACAAATTTCATGACGTTGACGTTGCCCCTTGCTGCATCATATATAGGAAACACCCACTAAGCACTTGTCGCAGATTTGTTTTTTTTGTTTGTTTGTTTTTATTTTTAAGAGTTCATGAACACCAACTACTCCGCTGAAGAGATTTTCCATCGCCCGTCTAATGACACACTTTATGAGGTTGTTTATTACACCTTGGCTGGCTGGAGGAAGGAAGGACGCAATGTATTCTTCAAAAATTCCCTTCGTTTAGGTTTGCGCGGTAGCAAGTGCAAAAATTATGGGATAATGTATGCTTTGTTCGAAAGAATTTTTGTTGTGTTGTGTGCAGCAGTAAATCGTATTTGTGCATGGGATAATTTTATAATAAAAGGTCGGAAAAGGATAACAAGTTTTGTTATTAGAATTAAGAAAATTCTTCATTTTGCTGGGACATTACTTTCGGAGGAGCAAAGACGAAATGTGCCTAGAGCAGCCATTAGAGCACTTTTTACTGGGTGGTGTGAGGAGGCTTGTTATTTACAGCGATAGGGACCGTCTGTGTGGGACTGTGGATATTAAAACTCATCAAACATGAATGGGATATGTTTTCGAAGAGTATTATAATGGGGGTGGTTTCTCCTCATTTCAAGTAAAAGTAAGTAATAATAGGAAGTAATGTGCTCGCCATTTAAATTATGCAAATTTAAAGTTTTTTTTATATTTTTGCTGTGAATTTCATTTATTTAAATTATGATTATTGGGACAATCGGCGAGGTAACGGAACCTCTTGAGCTTAGTTTGACTGGAAATAGACGTAAACACTAAGATAGCCTATTATGAGATCTACTTTCCAACCCCCGTTTCGTTTTCAATTTACATTTGTGTAATAATTTCGGGATTAATGTGGAAGAAAGCGTGTTATTTTTTAATTTAAAATCCTCTTAAGTTTATGTTTCTTATTGAAGAAAGAAAAAATGCTAACTTGGCGAAATGTAATCTGAGGAAAAATCAAATGATGTCATAAAAAGGAAAATTGCGAGTTTCTGCTTGGATAGATACCCGTGTATTCGACCTCTCTAAGGTAAAGAATTATCAATTCGGGGTTCTGTTGTGTAACAGATTGTGGACGAAATTATAATTACAAAGAATGTTTTGAATATTCTTTTTGACTGACATGGCAGATATACAATTTCTGAATAAATTCAAAGTCGCTTTTTGGAATGGCGCACTTCTTAGTAAAGTCAACCACTTAGGCATGCAAATGTGCCTGAGTTTCAGACACTAACATCTACGAGAAAAAAATAGAGCCGAGCGTACATCGAATAAAAAGTTAGACTTAATTTTTGAGGGTCAATCGAGGGGATTCATTTAGGCTCATAAATAAAAATTAAACGTAATTAATTGGAGGCATTAAGCACCAGTTTTCCAGCTTGAACTAAACTGGAAGATAAGTTAACAAATTAGATTCACAGAAGTAGATAGATGCCAGACAGGATGGACATTTAAATTTCTAATGCAACTTTTATAAAAATCTTCTAGAATCACCCAAAAGAGTACGAAAAAAATATCTTTGCAAGTAGAGGTCGTTTTAAAAAAAAGTATGCGTTAGATGATGTAATTCCGATGCATAAAACAGTCCCACACATTTCAATGTAAAAGCGTGTCCTTATGTCGGAAGCAGTAAATTTCACCGACTTCTCGAAATCGCGGTTAAAGCGGACAGTTAGTTTATTTTAGCCGAAAAGCTGAAATAACTTACGAAACGTTTATGTTATCATTCATTTCATTAGTTTTCATTACAAGTCCAACCAAATTAACTGGGTTTCATGGGTGACAACCTGCCTTAAGTTGCATTTACAAATACCTAAATAGATAGTCCACCTATTAAATGAAACATTAACTTAAGTAAAGATAACAAGTTGCAATTGGTTGAACCAAATGAACAGGACAACTTAAGGCAAGTTGTCATCCCAGTTTCATGGTGAATCCCCAGATTCAGATGTAGTAAAATAAAAAAAAATGAAGAATCCCAGCCTTCAGGCTTAGAACGGCGAGGTAGACCGGTTTAAGGATCAAGAGATCACGGATTCCAGAGGACATGGAGCAACGTGCTAAGGATCGAAGACAATGGAGGAATACCGATTCCCAGGCAGAAGCCCAAGACATGTGGAGTTCGTTAGGTAGATTATCGATTAACACTTCTTCTGTCTGATTAATCGTATACCATTCCTGGCCTAAAACATCTATTAAAGCCATCGAATGATTTCAGTCGGTAAATCGCTTAAACTACTAGTTTAAACTACTACTATAGTTTAATATTGGATGGTAATAGTTGATGATGTAGTCTAATAAAAGGGTAGTCGACGTTGACTGCTGGGATTGTTTAAAAACCCAACAATTGGATGTGCTAGTAATCACAGCCTTATTTTGGCGAATTATTACAAGTATAAGATTTTCTTCCCTAGCGCTGGTTTGTTACAGATCACTTTAACGCGGATCGTAATCAGATTTTTGTATAATTCCCATTTGCCCTCCCTTCCCATCCCATTTTCTGTATGGTAATTGTAGCATACTCTTATAGTTATTCGCAAGCACTATTCATGTTATAGGTACCAATAATTCGCATTATTGTTGGTATTTTTTTTTAATGTTGGTATATTTTTTTAATTGATAAGGGTCCTCCTTTAACCTCAAATTCTGTTTGGAATTTATTCTATCTATAAATAAATGTTAGGGGTTTTCCTAATAATTCAGATTTCTAATATTTAGCTTAGCTAATACATTATACATATAACATTGACAATTGAAAGACCCACTACAAACCTTTCAAAAAAGGTCAGTTATCCTATATGTTATGTACCAGTACCTGAATAATTCGAATATCGAACTGGAATTGTCTTCATACTCGTGTCGCGAATCCTTATTAGGATTTCTTAGCAACAACGCTGGTCGGCGTTTTATTTTTACATAAGTAAAATACTGGCTAATTGAGTAGGAATTATTATTTCCTTAATCCTGACGATTCTGTTTCCATCACAGCACCGCTATATTCAACCTCTGCATTACTTAGGTATGCAACGATTTTATTAGCAGTAATTGGAAGATATAGTCGAGAGACATTTTAATTAAATCGGTTCCCTTTCTCGAGGACTGTCTAGTATAATTACCATTTGAAAAAATAATCAACATAAAATTCTGGGTGTAATTTCACACTATCCGCTTATAGAGCACTGGTATATTATGAAAGTGATTGTACATCATATGGAACAGATCTCAAGCTCAAGTAAGGACGGCACATCCCTTAAGCTCACCACATGTCGTCAACGGAGACGTTGTAGTCATGTTATCGATATGATAATGAAAATATTTTTATATTGCCTTTGTTGTGCTAGAAGTGCACAAGGCTTCCGATAGTGTCATGTACGGGCATGTATGTACACCAGCTCAGTTTACATGTGTTTGTCATGCATTCACTTAATTTCTATACAAATAAATATCCAAATAAATTGCAATCACTGCAGCGATAAGACGGCACACCAACCAACTACCTCAACTGAAGTTGTTTCTAGATGTGAAAACACGCTTTTGTCCCGAACCCGATGTATTGTTATTCGACACAGTACTGGAGAGGCTTTCTATCTTCCTTGCACGACAGTATAAAAAAAGGAAACAAAAATTATAATGTCAATATAGAATCAAAATGTATATGTTCACATGAATCCTTCATTTGAGTGGCTGTACACAGTAAGGAGAAAGTATCCTTAAAACATATTGTCTGCGTTGATGATGTATTCTCAGATGTATACAGACGTTGTCAACGGAAATAACACAGAGTGCAGTGAATGCGAAGAAGGAAGTAGAAGAACAAGTGCAGCTTCAGGATTGTGTAGTTCGATGTGTTCCTTATTGGAAATGGTATGTTTTCGAATCATGGGATATTTTGTTCGTAAATAGTACAATAGGAAAATCTATTTGGAATACTTAACATATTTGTCTTCAATTATTGATCAACAGTAGTACGTTTTTGTGGACCGCCCTATATCATTAGATTTTCCAAAACATTTCAAGAAATGTTGATGTTGATTGGCCTGCACGGTCGCCTGATTTGACTGCTCCGGACTTCTTTTTGTAAGGATATCTGAAAAGCAAGGTTTATGCAAACAAACCAGAAAAGCTCAATCAAACAATTCGTGATGAAATTAATGAAATACCGCGTGAAATGTGTGCTCAAAAGGGCTCGCGTTTGTGAGACTAACAGAGGCGAACATTTACCTTATATTGTATTCCATCCGACATTAAATAAAACATTTATCAATATAAGATCCATTCTCTTTCATTTAATCAAAAATTATAAACAAACAAAGTAGTATACCTTTCCGGCGGGCACCCTGCATATTTGTTCTCCGCTGCTCGTTATCATAAATAATTTGAATATGGTATAAGTAACATCATTCTACACAATTTACTGACCCAGACGGGTCACCTATATATGGGTCTATATAAAGGAAATCTAGTTACGTAACTGACTAACAGATACTGCAAAGACTTACTATATGGCTGACATAGATTCCTATAACATAGAAAAGCACTATGAAGAATTTTGTTTTCGACATGAGAAATTGTTTGGGACCAGGGCTATACAACTTTCGAATACCACTAGTATTAAATATGTATCTACTAAAAATCTAAACCTTTACCCGAAGGAAGATACCTCACTTTAATAGAGTTCATATATAAATCATTGTTATATTTTGTGAAATTGTAAAGCATATATAATATATATAATTCCAAAATAAGTACTTACTTTTTATGCAAACCGGAATTGCTGAATGTGCGTTCCTAAATTGCTGCAACGTTTATGCGATAATGTTTCCGTTAACCCTTTTAAATGCATCTATCTAATTCCTTGAATTTGATGATGTGCAAAATACATTGCTTTGCTAGCCCAATAACAACGTCCTGCAAAAGAAAAGTAGAAAAGGGAATGCGCATTGTATGTCTGTAGCTGTATATACATTGGACGGTCAGATATTTCAATGGAGCAACAGAGTACAGAATCTCATTTTCATTTTATCCCCTGTTCGTAGTGCTTTATTTAATGGCTGTTTTTCTACATTTTGATCTTTGTATAATTTACTGAGACGATAAAACATTTTATTGGCAGTATCATTGATATACGTACGTTGAGTTAAAAGCGAAATATTTGTAAAAAAAATATGCGATTTAGCTATTATAAAAATGTAACATATTACAGAGCTTTGTTCTGGTTAAATTTTAAGTTCTATTTGTCGTGTCAAAAGTGATGCTTATATAATTTTTTTAGGAACTAGATTCATTGTGACTTCTATGACTTCCTTAAAATAAAACTGACTGTATAATTAAATACAAACTTTTGGCGCAATTGGATCGCTAGGATCGTTCACAGGGCCGAGCTTTTTCACAACCATTCATGTGCGTGTGTACTTTTTGCACGATGGCGGGACCTCCCGAACGGCGAACTCGCATGATTTGTCAGATTGGAAAATCATTTTGGTGTTGCTACGGCTAGTAATCTAACCCAGACCTTCTTCGAGGCAGTTCATCGCACTATCCATCGCGCCGCAAAGCCCTGACTGAATACATCAGAATAAATATATTCGTTATTATATACTCTATTTCATGTCATTTCGGACAATAGTGTGACATCTAATTATATGTATATAAAAATTAGTCGATTTTTGATTGGTGACGCCATGAGTAGGAAACGGCTGTACAAATGTGACTTTTTTTCCCTAAATGTTGCCGATAGCTTAAATAAGGTTTTCGCTGAGAAAAGCATTACAAAAGTTTCCCTGGTATTGCTACATTAAGGGAAAAAACTCATTAGTGAATAAGTTTTTGTCACATTCATGGCCAAGATAGACAGCGTCTGTCGGGTCAGCTTCTTTATACAACATTAGTGTAATATTTATTTTTATAATAATGGGTTTTCTTCAACAATAAGATAATATATATTCTACAGCTACCCCTCACAAAAATCTGACACTACGCTACGCAATGGTATCCCTCTTTAACTGTTTTTTTTTTAACAAACATTCGTTCACCAACATACGAAAGTCTGGAAAGCATTTCCATTTCAAAGCATAATCCCTCCGAAAGCCTAACGATTACCAAAGTTTATTAGTCCAATTTAATTCCACCATCTGCACATTTGAGTGCGAATTGTGTGCTCTCGTTTTCATGTGCAAGGCGCTTTATATGTCTGGCAGCGCAAATCAAATTATCAAAGCGAAATATATTATTTAAGTGAACACACTCCTTTAGTCTGATCATATATTTTCGACTTCAAGTGAAAAGAGCCAAAGAACTGCATTCGAATTTCTGTCAAATGAAATTGAATGGCAGAAATCTTGCGGATGAAAGTAATCTAAGCGTATATCGTTGCTAAAGTGGAATGAGTTTCCACAGCAACAGCTAATAAATTCATTCATCCTTGTAAAATAACTATGTATGTGGGTAGAGGGAGACTAATGTGTGCTCATATCTTATCCAGTGGCGTTCCTTTGCATTGTTATGACTTTTATTTCGAATTTTCTCTACACCTTGCAAGATGTATTGTTGCGCTTGGTTTTGGTTTTTACCGAAAAAAAAACTCGGTTCTTCTGGGAAACACAATGCTACTTTTTTTTACCAGAAAACCATGAGTGTGGTCCTTAAACATGTCATAACGTTATACGTATAGGTTGTTTAGAACTATTTGATGTTTGCTTGTGATGTGTATTGGATACTGTAGAATGAAGCCGGGCTTCGAATGATAAAATACTTTCTCTTTTATGTTTAATAGCATCGGGTTTTTCAACAGGGACGCTACAAAAGTTGAACGACAGGGACAGCAAACGACGCCATATTTCTTGCCGCTCTTTTGACATTTCTCTTCAGTAAGGTTTGCCATTTCATGATGGAAAGATATACGATCCAACAACGAGTCGAAATTATTAGAATTTAAAATGTTATCTCACGAAATGTTCCAGTCGCTTGGCCGCCTCGGTCGTGCGATTTGACGCCTTTAGACTATCTCTTGTGGGGCTACGTCAAGTCTATGCTCTATGCCAACAAGCCAGCGACGATTGATGAACTTCGTACGAATATCGAACGTGAAATTGCAGCAGTATCGGTCGATATATGCTTGAAAACCGTCGAAAATTGGGTTCAGCGTCTGGACTTCTGCAAGCGTGCCGGTGGTGGCCATGCAAAAGAAATCGAGTTCCATAATAATGGCATCGAACGTACTTTCACAGAAATAAATTGATATCATTGATATCCGTTTTTTGTTTAATTGAAAAAAAAAACGTTTGTAGCGCTCTTATTGAAAAACCTTGTACTTTATTTAAACACAATCTTTTTTCTAGAAATTTATTATTTACAAAACGGTTTCTCGTTTAACATTTCAATCACTTCAATTCACTTATTTGAAATTCAATACCACGATTTAATTCGCGCACTATTATCACATTCCAAAATTCACTAAGGTAATTCACTCAGTAAACACTATTCAAATCACGTTCAGGTCACAATGAAAACTAACTCTCTGATTGTCGCTTCATCTCTATTTATACCATATTCCACATACAGATGGCATATTCTCGGAGATTCCCACGTTTACTAGATGGTTCGAGAAGTGGTTTTGACAGATTATTTCCAGTTGGCATTCATTCATTCCAGTGGCCATTTATTCATTCCAATCGACACTAGATGGATCTGTTCGATTTTCACACATCAGGGTACACTACAATCCGAAATTATAACAATACCGTATGCTTGAGGGTGTATGTGAGGGAAACAAATTCCATTAACTGGGTCGTACGCAACTTTCTCTTTCACAGCAAGTTAATTTGACGTTTTTAATAACTTGGCCAAAATAAATCTTTATTTTGATTAATGATGCTTAAAATGTTATAACTAATGTCAAAATATGATTATACGAACGTTTATTCCTGAATTGAAAGCAATCGGTGTCCATGTGAACAATAATGATTATCCGTTATTGCCCAAAACTGAAAATCCCGTTTAGGGGAAATCGGGCCAAAACCAAATATGTGGAATTAATGAAAACAGTAATAGTAGTTTATATTTTAAATTTTATTCAATATGGCAAAATAGTTTACGAGAAATTGATATTTTCCTTTATATGGCCTAAATGCAAAAGTCCGTTATATGGATTTTCTCGGTAAAACTTGGTATGCAGTTTTGTTCGAAATGATATACTTATAGTGTATATGAAGTCTAATCAAAATCGTTAGAGCCGGAACCGAGAAAATTGAGGTTTTGTATCATTTTTAAATGGCAGGTACCGATAAATGGCCTAGATTTATGACCGAGAAAACGCTGTACCGAAAGTCTTTTAGGCTGGAGAGACTTGTACGGACGGAATTCTAAAAACCTTTTTTTTTTGGTTCCGCTATCATCGTAATGTTAGAATCAATCAAAATCTCGAAGTCGAAAATTGTCACCGAGACAATATCTTTCTCTTTGTAAAAAAAAGTTAAAAATAAGCAAATGGAAAATATTTGTTTTTAAATATGATCTAAAAAACATTTTAATTGATTGACAAGCTTTCATTTAGCATATAGAGTTGCCGCTGGCAACTATGAAGCACACTTTAACTACTTTCCAGTACTATTGTGAAAGGGAAAAAAATAGGTTTAGTTTATAATTAACAGATTTCAAGCTTGAAGTTATTCTCCTACCAAACCATAGATCTTCCACATAAATGTCACTTAAATATTAGTTATGCCTCTTTATCGCTTAACAATTGTAATGCCAGCTCCTGGCTCATCTAAAAAGAGGTTGTGTTCATACAAACATCTTAACGTATTTTTCAGTTTTGGCGAATAACGAAATATCATTATAATTCACATGGACACCGATTCCTTCAAATTCCGGAATAAAAGTTCTTATATTCACAACATCACATTATGTAATAGTATATTTTTAACAGGCTTAGTGGTGCGATGACTTTTTTGTTGGTTAGTGCAATGAACTGCGATGAACTCTCTGGGTTCGATTCCCAGCCGCAGCAACACCTAAAATGATTTTTCACTGGCCCTCCTCTCGCGATGATCTGACAAATCACCTGACAATTGTCAAGAATAGTTTATCTCAATTTCGGCATTCGGAGTTGGCATAAACAGGAGATCCCGCCATCGTGCAAAAAGTACGCACGCACAATGGTTGTGAGAAAGCTATGCCCTGGGTACTAAGCAACAATAATTTATATTATTTTGTTTTTTTTTATATTTTAACATTAATAACCAAAATGAATGTTACTCTGCATTTTGGCCATACTATGAAAATCGTAAAATGTTTGCATGGTTGGTATTTAATGAATTTAAATATATTTCAGTTAAAAAAAATGTATTTCGCAGCATTTTGGCACAAATCACCATGCTGCAGGGTTTTCAAAACGCATAATAACTTATGTACGTATATAACTTTTTTTTACTGACTTCGAAATCATTGTTTAAATAATTCTCTATTTTCGTAAATCATATATCGACAACGAAAACCAACTATGGCCTGGTACTAAATTTATAGCTTAGAAAATCGATACACTCGTGCATTCTTACCTTTCACGTTGCTCAGTTCCCTACATTCATTGGGCACACACCATGTCTACGCAAATGCAAATATATAAATACAAAGAATATGGACTCTTAAGTACATTCTTACGTATATACTGTATATCACATCTCTTCGTCGTTTGTGCGCTAACGTTACGTGTTATGCTGTATGCATGTCTAACTATATGCATGTTCAATGGCAGCCATGCAAAAAAAAAAACACTTCTTCGAACATTGTACTGCTTCAATGAAGAAGGTCCTTAACTATGCACAGACTCAGAGAAACCTTTCTCAGACTCAAGTTAGTCGTGCGAGCTTTAATAGACATATAGCACGTTGGGTGGCTTTTCGGTGTAATGATGCATTAATCAATTGAAGTGTTATCCGAGTCCTGATTTAAAGTGTACAAATGACTTTGCATCACAAACCAACGATATTCGCATCCTTGGCTAATCGAAAACGTCCCATCCTAAACAATTGAAACCAATGCCAAGGTCGGATTTTCAGTTTCGGTAATGCTTTCAGCTTGTCTTAACACATTTTCGAGAACATAATCAAGGACTTCCTTGAAATTTCCTTCTATCCTTTGCCTAACAAGTAATTTCCCCTGGCAAGAAAAGCCCTCTCTAAATGTGAATCGGCGTGAAATCTCTGCCATGAAACATTTTTTTTTGAAGTGTTGAATACTGCATTAAATGCAAGGAGGTACATAATTATGTCCTCACCAGAACAATAATACTTGTAACACGCGCTCCTCGAGTGCAAATTGTTACATTGCTTGCCACTAGAGACCTGAGTAACACTTTTAATTTGCTTCGACTTCATAATGAAATGTATCTCGCTTTAAGATACTTGTCCTTGCCGCGGGGGGCCAAAGGAGGAGCACCGGTACGTGTACGAAACATGACATTTCTTAAAAGAAAATACAATTAAAAGAAATGTGCACATAAAATAAATAATAAAGTTCAAGGGCCAAGACAATTTTACATACGAAGTTTAAATAAAATTATCATTCAGCTTTGTTTGTGTTGCTCAACGGACTTACCAGGAAAGAAGCATATGGAGAAGCAACTCTATCTCAGCCAAATCTATGCCTCCCATTGGTGTGCGAGATGTGATAGTTACTTTATTCTTTTCATGCAAAAATAGCCACATTGCTATATGGCGTGTGTATACAATCCCAACAGCCTTACACGACCAAAAAGTTCATTTAGTTGGCATTTTGCTTGTATCTTTCTCCCAGCGAGACTATTTCTCATATGTTTGTATCCTTTTTTCCATACCCATCATCCTGCTTTATGTTAACGACAAAGTGTGCTTTACTGTCTTTGGATTAGGGCTTTTTTTTATAATACTCTGCCTGGCCTTTGTGTACTATGTATGCTTTTACATTAGCTTCTAACGATGCTCTGTGGTGGCTGTGTGGACGGGTTTACGGATGTTGTAGGATGTTTTTATGCTCTTTTCGTGTACTCGTAGATATTTGTGCCGTTTCTCCGAGGCTTATGTCAAAATATGGGTATCGTTATGTCTAACGATAGTTTCCGTTCGCTCACGGTAAGCCCAGATCCAGATAGACTAAAGGTGCAAGGATGCACTTAACTTCGAGCTTAATGTCAAAATTGAATGGGTGCGGCGGCTAGTTTTCAATGCAAGTAAATATTAACTTTAGCTTTGTTGCTGATTTGAAGATATAACTTTGAAGAGGAAGTGGGAAATGGGTGAGTTTGAGTGTTTTTGCTATGTCGTCAGTGAATATCTGATGTGCAGTTTATCCAACAAGTATACGTCGTGTTTATGAATCGTGATTAAAACGACCTCATTTTCGCATACAGTAATGCGGAGGTAGATACTACGCCTTGAAGTTGTTGCTTTTTAATTTATGTTAGTATGTTAGAAGGACGATATCTGGAGAGAGCAGTACGTCGTTAGAAATAAAAAAAGTCTATGTAAGTAATCCATACAACTCAGAAATGTATCGTTTAAAGTAACTCTTTGTGTTTGTTCTACAGAAAAATTTTCATCTGTTTGGATACTCTGAAATAATTTATCATTGCAACAGTCAATTTAAATTACCTACATTAGCTGTTGGTGCATTTCGAAATATTGATACAAATAAAATTCTTTTTATATTGAGTCTGTTTCTTGTATACATGCGTACCATCGTCGCTCGCTAAACTAGGGTCAAAGAAATACCATGAACACCACATTCTATGGCTTTGAACATGAGTATCTATGGAAACTACTCGTACCATAATGCTCTGACGATTTCGATCTATATGCCACAGGTTGGCAAATAATTATGTTCCGCGAATTGAACGAATGCTTTGAACGAAAATCTGATCCCGCACTACCTGTATAAGGCCGAAACCACCTTAATGCGGATACGTTATTGAAGGATATAAAATCGTCGAATGACTTTTCAAAAAGAAATAAATTATCAAACCCGTTTGATTTCAAAATCGGACAAAGTTTTGCTCTATTGCAAATTTTTTCTTTAAGTATTTTCAAGTGTCAGCCTTATTTTGATACTTTATTTCATTTGGTGCAGTGTAGGGCGTTCTAATTGGCTTTTGCTGCTCCGTATGGGGTTAACTTTAAATAATGATTAAAAGAACCTTGTTACTGAATTTAAAGAGCATCAGCATCCATTACCAATTTTAAAATAAATTCTTCCACACACCGAAAATCGACAGACGAACCTGCTTTCTTCGGCTTCTCAATAAAGTAATTGTTAATTTCATTAAAATATCGAGTTCTATATTTTTCACAAAACCAATATTCGCTCTATTGGGAGCAGTGAGAATTCTCCATCGTCATGGTTGGTACACAAACGGACGTGTTTTCGCAGTATACCAAAACTAGACATGGTTCTATATAGTTCGTCTCTATAAATGCTGTAGTATGCGGCTTTGAAATCGATGAATAGGTGGTGGGTATCAATTTGGACTTATTTGGTTTTTTCTACGATCTGTCGAAGTGTGAACATTTTATCGGTTGTGGACTTTCCTGTCCTTAAACCACACTAATAAGGGCGGATCAGGTTGTTGGTAAACGGTTTCCGGCGTTCACATTTTAAGGTAGGTAGGATGTTGAGGAGACTTATGCCTCTGTAGTTGGCGAAGTTCACAGATTAAATGTCACACATCTTGTTAATTTCTTCTTAACGCTGACTGAAACAGTAGCAGTCTTTTTAATAATAAAAGAATTGCCGATAAAGCGGTTTGTCGTTGTATAAAGTGTAGTACTGTTGAACTGAATTTGCATGTTTATGCAGTCAACTCCAAACATCAGAACGCTAATCTTTCTTGTGACTTAGTCGCTGATTTGGCTATAGAGTTTTCATGTTGTTGCTATGATGGGTACATCTAACTTTAACACTATTATATGAATGGGTTCCTAAGACATACAGAATAGTTTCTTTAACTTGTACTACCTGGCACATTCTGTAATACACACCACCCCTTGTACTCCACTTAATGCTCCAATTGTCTATTAACACAGCTATGTAAAGATACGCCAGTTATATAATCATGGGTCTATATTCTTCTATATTTTGGATCCAAATTGATATACGATGTTCCTAATGCTAACGAACATCAAAGGAATATTAAACTCAAAAATAATGTCCACGGACATGTATGTATTCTTTTGATTCTTCACTCACACATACATACGGGTCGTTTGGAAAGGTTCATGTAAAAACATTTAACTACACGCAAGTTGCTGTGATGAACATTTAGCGCCCGGAATAAATTTAAATAAAAATTAATTAAATATCCTTTATCACAATTTGTTACTCGTTAAAATCACCACATAGAACAGACAAAATTTGCATTCATTAAGCCGAATAAATCATGTGAAAACACATCCCCCCAAAAGAAAACACAAAACGAAATTTTAATTTTCATCCAATAAAAAACACACAAACATACACGAAACATCATTCCTAAAATTTGTACCGTTTAATATATCTGCTTTACGTTGCAGTAATCAATGCGACAAGCATATATACATACATTTTATTTATATTTTATTTTATTATAAACACACATCTTTATGAGTATACATTTTTTAGAATATACTTTTCAATCGAAGGGTTCACATTTTTACAACACAAATGCGCATATACTATTCCAATTTCTCTTTATTCTCGTTCGGGATTTTACAGTTGAGAACGTTTCAAGGATAACTGTGGACAAGTAATGCATATATATGGGTGGTCGTTGGGCATCTTTTTTGTTTTATTATGAAATCGATTTTTTCTCATTTTTGTGTGTTTCCTTCTGTTAACATGGGGTTTAGGCTATTTGGCTTTTGATATATTGAGCCAAAGGGATTGCAAGTATATTATCAACGTTTCAACATGCTTTAAAGGATATAGATAAAAGTTTTCAGTAATTAGGTGAAGTGTTTGAATGTTATTAGATGGTCAACGACAGGATAAGACCATTCCTAGTCAAGGGTGGTGCAATCCTTCATTAAAGATTTTTTGAGGTAATCGGCTATCCGTAAGTTAGATCTTAAAAATGGAAATATTGCTCAAAATCAACAAATATAAAAACAATTATGGAACCCTTACGAATTCGTGAATAATAGACATATTTTTTCCCCAGTCAATTATCGTCACTTCAATCCTTTATAATAACGAGTATAATGCACCAACACAAATACTGCCGATTATATTAAATAAATACTTCACCTAGCTCGTGCCAGCTCACACCCACAGTGTTCCTTTCCGGTCTTTAGAGAGCTTAATATCAACAAACATCTGATAATCGTTTCTAATTCCTTCATATCCTCATTGGCCCGCCTATTGTCGACACTTGAATATAGAACTCAAATAATATAAACAATTCACTATCACTTGAGAAACATTGTGTACTGCTCAATTAACATACTATCGCGCTACCATTATTGTTATTGTCCTCAATTCAATTTTATACAATCCAGTCGCACGCTTAAAACGTCCCCGTCAGCACTTTGTCAACTTCTTCCCTCTGTTTTAGGGATGTACTCTTGTACACATATCAAATGGCTGATTCGCTTTTGCCGGCCCCTCTTCATCTATCACAGTGCCATTTATTTTCATCAGACGACATTTCAAGGACTAATTTAAATAAATATTTGTATCCCTTAAGAATGCGAAGGCGAAATGTGTCGCAGCTAGAGAGGGATACAAATATGACAAAAAGTTTACATTAAAAGGATGCCTGAGTTTAAGTTGATGTCATGTCTAAATGCAAATGATCCCAACAAAAAAAAAACTCCAGCCAGTACAAACCACAAATTCCAAGCTAAAACAAAAAAAAAAAAAGGATTTATTTTCTGGTTTAGATTATGTTTTTAGATTGACAAACTAAGGGTGGGTGATACCACACATTTGTTTTTGGAAGATGTTGTTTCGCCGGATTGGTTCTATCACAGAGCCGGGTGTCTATGATAGTCCCATTCCAGCACTTTTTACTAAAATCCGAGTGTGTGCAAATTATGCGATTTATAAACATGGCCACACTGGGTCTAATTATATAAATTTGTTAATAAATACAATTTTGGGATGCGGGACTGTTGTCCAGCATTTAGGAGAGAATGTTAAAGGACAATAGAAAATAGTCATGCTCCATTGTAATGTCGTAAATTGTTTGTATAGCTCAGATATAGGATATAGGATGATGTTGTATAGCTTAGATATAGGAACATGTAAATGTTCTTGGTGATTTAGTGTACTACTATAATTTAAATAATTATATATCATACTTCTATCAATTTTGTTGTTTGGTCCTTACATCATTCATCAGGAAAATAACATTTTCATTAATAGGTTTTTAAATTTGAAATTCAGAATCAGCATGAAAATAAAAGAAAATATATAGGTACATATAAACATTATATGTATATAGAAAATATAGTGGTCACAGGTATAGTGGTCTCAATTGCCAGGTTCGGTTCTAAATTTTGCTCCCTACCCCTGTAAGTCGACAGGGGTAGGAATACATGAATCAATTGTAACATGGGCTAATACGTTTCAACAAATAATATGTGTGGCAAGACGTCAGCCTATCAGTTTGCCAGAGAACATTGAAACTAGAGAGAGCCTCCATATTGGAATCTTCTCGATTTTCTTGATTCAGTCTCAGTGAGGTAAGTTGGCGATTGGAACTCTCCAAGCGCAACTTCAATTTTAGTGGAAACGCATGTAGGGTGGCAACTCTAGAACAGCCAATTGTTTGTTATTCAGAACAGAAACCCTTTATTCATGAACCCTCATGTCGAAAAAAGATCTCTTGCTACTAGACTGATACAGATCCTAGACTTTGACATTAAACGTCTTTGCATACACCTAAAGTCAATTTCCTCAGCTGAGATTCTTGGTCCTTCTTATTTGAGGAAACAGTGACAGTGACTGTTGGAAAATGGAGCAACGGCTCACACTTCAAGGACATTTTAATGGCCCATTTGAGGGAACTCTTTCAGGGGATCGTTTAAATAACGAGTTCCAATGCATAGTCAAAATAAACGGAACCAGAGAACTTTCCCTAAAAACAACAAAAGGTTTCTTCATCCGCTTTTAGTATTGTCCTTGCTTAAGCGTCGTTGAGCAGCAGGACAGGAAGAGGGATGACCAGGGTACTTTATAGGATCTCATTAGTAGTTTGAGTGAGGGCTTTAGCTATAAATTACTTTCTTAGCCCGAAAAAAACAGCAGTTGGCAAGAGTAATTCTTCCTGATGAAAAAGCAAGAACTCTCCATCGTGAAATATACAGGAATATACACTCTGTATATTTCGTCTCTAATTCTTTCGTATGCGGCTTTGAAATCGATGAATAGGATCTTTCCTGACCTAAAACCACATTGACAAAGGCCGATCAAGTTGTTGGTAAAGGGTTTTAGGCGTTCTCATAATACGACAAATAGGATTTAGATAGACTTATGCCTCTTTATGGATCAGTCCTATCTATCGTTAAATTTAAAACAATTCTAGTATTTTGTATTCGAATTTCAAAAATTACGTAGTAATTTAAATGGTATTCATTGTACGTGAAAAAAAACTCTCTTTTTTTTGTCATGATTGTGTCTCTTTCATATTTTTATATACAATAACCTTATTTCGCTTGATCGTTTAGTTTATAACAAACTTCCTTTAGTGCATGCCAATTTATTGTAATTTGTTTACCTATTCTACATTTATCAATAAAACGCGTAAGGACAGCTACTACAACAAACTTATGCAGAGATATGTT
Organism: Rhingia rostrata; assembly: GCA_949824845.1. Taxonomy (NCBI): domain Eukaryota; kingdom Metazoa; phylum Arthropoda; class Insecta; order Diptera; family Syrphidae; genus Rhingia; species Rhingia rostrata. The sequence goes on from OX463756.1 coordinate 846,306, forward strand.
GGCCATATATTCTCGCTTCTCAATTTCGGTAATAACTGTTCGTACCTTTTCTTTTAAATATTTTCAGACAATCCCTACTCTTCTCCTACATGTTTGTCACCTCCTTTGGAAACATACACAAATTAACTGTAAACAAATAGAACAAATTTAAAACAATAATTAAAACCAATGTTAACCTAAAATATAAATTAAATTAAATAGAAAAAATATTTTTAAAACAAATTCCAGTAAATACAAAACGAAACAACAATTGTAACTTACAACAAATTATTTAAATAGAAAAAAATTACAAAGACTCCTTAATAATATATTAAAAAAATCAAAGACATTTTGCTGTTATTGCTAGAATAGTCGCCGTTGTTGTTGTTGTAATATATCTGTTATTTTTTATAATCACCAGAGTATATTTATGTAAATAGAGAAGGACAAAATCTGCAGAAAAAAAAAACAAATGCAATAATATAACTTAGATCAATAATAACTTTTTAGTTCAAATTTTGGTGTTAAATTCTGTGATCAAAAACTCCAATTGAAATTTTAAAAAACACAAAGCATAGAGTTAATTAACTATAAGACAGTTCAAGTCAAAGGAATAGTATCTTTCACCATACTGCAACTACAGGAAACCAATAAAAATATATACAAACTATATCAATAAACAAAAAATGTGTCTATTCCAAGTTAACAACGATCAATTCACATGGTGTCACAACATAAATGGTACATCATCTACATAATAGGAAAATTAACCTACAACCGTTGAGAAGCAATTCCTAAGTCACATAAATATAATAATCCACAACTGATACGCACACGTAATCTGGCCAGCGGATTCGAGAGAATTCGTTAGAACAACCTCGCACCGTGAATCACCACCATCATAGTTGCGCTGCAGAGATAACTAATTAGCTAAAAAAATTTATTCAAGACAATCATCTCCGCCACCATCTCACAGACTACAATGCTCTGGTAGCCAAGACAGCTTTGCCGTGGACCACTACTGCGGCGGCGGTGGACAATTGAACAGCATCGGTGGCAGTGCAGGTCAATGGTCGGGTATTCCGAACTGCGGCGGACCAATGTGTCATCATGGGCCGGGTCCTGGCGGTCCACCAGCAGTGCCGCCACCACCCCCGCCACAATCCATGCTGGCGAGTGGTGTTGGTGGTGGTGGCGGTCATTTAGGTTCACATATTGGCATTGGTGGCGGTGGTATTGGTCACTGTGGCGTAGGCGGTGCCGGTCCACCACCTCCATCGGTGCCGCCGCCGCCTCCCCTCTGTAATCCTTGTAGTTCAAATAGTTTTAATTCAGTGCCAATGCCGGGACCGTCGTCGTCACGATGGGGTCCGAGGACATCGTGCCCTGTGCATAGCCCTTTTCGAGTACGAGTGCCTAATGGTTCGATTTGTTCTGGACATCAGGTAAATATAAGCAATATACTTAAAATACAAAGCTTTTATTAATAGGTATTTATTATTTACTTTTCATACAAAACTATTTACATTTTTAAATTTTGTTTTCTTAACAAACTTGTGACAGTAAGAATGAATTCCAAAACGCAGTACTTCTGCATTATAATTTGCTTACAACGTCGAATCAGATTTTCCGTTCTTACTTTAGCCAGCAAAGGTGATAAAAAAAAAATAAATCAAGAAACTAGAGCGTGCAAAATTTTATACATGTACTGCTTTTCCCAGTACCTACACCTCTTTATCAACCTACAAAATAAAACCCTAATTGCCAAATCAGTACCTGAACTTCGTTACCTTCTCAAATTTAGGAGATATTTTACAACATTTTGAATACTTTGCTTATATTCTACTCGTGAAACTTTTAACTCAGTGAAGACTAGTACGTACGCATTTTCGGTGCATTGTGAAGGATTCGAACAGCTCATTCGAGATAAGCTTTAAATGACAATTAATACTAAATTGACAATTAGTCAGATGAAAAAAATGAAGTTATCCACTTATTGCATTCAAGTAATGATATGATAATATTTGTACCTTATATATTTTGATGCATAGTTTGTAATCGATCGACTCAGAATCGCTAGCTGAATCAATTTGTCTGTCTGTAGGTCACCGATTTTTGAGCTAAGATAACGAAATTTGTTATATGCGATCCTTGTCTGTGCTGTTCCAAGTTTAAGTTTAAAAAGTTCATCCACTGAAATTATTAGAAACGTTTTTTTTTGTCAAATGGTTAAGAATTTTGAAAAAGTGCCTAAACGAGATTTTTGACTATGTGTATTGTTTAAAAAAAAAAAACATTTTCTGAAAAAAACTGTTTTCGGTAAAATTTTAAGAACATTTAAAAAAACTTTGGATGGAAAAACAATTATATACTCTTCGTCCATACGTAATTTTAACTTTTTGTGTGTGTTTTCCTACAGAAACCATATATTACCTCAAGCCATATGCAAAGAAAAATGTTAATTTTTGTTGAACCATAAATGGTTTTAATAAGCTCAGACAGTTGTGACAATGTCCTTTGCTATATTTCATCCATATAACGTTTGTAGGAGCGCCCATTTTTTGGGGATCTTTAATATAAAAATTAAATGGGATAGGGTATTCAACGATTAGCAAAGCGGATTGTAGCCTTTTCATATGTTTTTCGTTTGCATATGTCACCCATAAATTTCGAGTCACCGAATAATTTTGAGTGTCGCACTAAATAGGTTGATTCTTAGTCTTGTTCTTTTTTTCTCCTTATCTATTGTGTAGGCGCTAACGTTTACTCAAAACCGAGGTATAGCTGAAACCAAGTTTCTTCAATCAGGAAATGGGTTCTCACTAAAGCACTATGTAAAATGTTTTGACATTCAATTAGGCTATGTGACATTTTGTAATCTTGGAAACTTGACACATGCCCTATTAATATTAGGTATGATCCATTCCATCTAAATTTACCGTAGATGTTAAGAGAAGCCATGATGCGTTGCTTCAAACCTCTAGAGCCCATTAAAATTATTAAAACGAGACAAGAAGACAAAAAAAAATCTATTCTACAACACTAATTCAAGGCAGCTTAATGCTCCCCCAAGACATGTGTGGCAGAATGTGTCTGACATGTTTTCACTTGTCATTAATTTTCTGCATCTTCAGAGTTCAAACAATAATAAGGCTCTCTACATCTCCACTCTGTAACATAGTTTCAACAATGGCGCACCGCCATATATACAATAATGACTTGAGGCATTTTCGGGCCAAAAGATGGGTTCTAAATGAAATTCTAGAAGAACTGTGCTCGGCTATAGATAATTGAGATATTAAAATCGTTTCGCAACCACACAAATGTATTTAACTATGGGTAAACATTAACGAATATTCATGACATCACAACAAAGACGGGTTATATGAATTGGGGCTGTCGGGATCGACTGATGGTTGCCCACTTGAAGTGAGAATATGTTAGTCAAGTACAGAGTCACATGGGATATGTTTCTGTCTCCTTTAATGTTGCCATCAATCAACCTAAGTACACACAGCAAATCATCCAACGCACATTTGCCTATCCTTCTTGCACACATATATAAAATCAACTGATATAATTGAAGGTCGTCGGGCGGTTGGTGGCATAAGGTAAGTTGTGTGGTTCACAAAAAAAAAAAAAAAAACACAAGTTTTAAGTTCTTGTGTCAACGTGTTGAAGATATACCCCACTGAATAGAATATGGAAAATTGTTAAGCAGATAATTAGTTAGGCAAGAAAGAATGTTAGAAGTTTTGTAAGAAAAACGTGCCAAGCATCCTAATATCCTTCTAAAGTGCACATAATTATAAGCCAGCCAATGCCATCATCAGAAGCAACAAAATTCCATGAAGACAAACTGGATTAAAAATGAATTAGACTTGAGTTCAGTGTGCTTATGGCGCTTGAGCTGTTTATGCAATACATATGCGAAGGTCCTTGCAGGATGGGGTGTGGATAATAATCCAGCACCCGCGTAATTGGTGCGTAAAACATACCAATGAAGTTATGTGCTTCTCGCATATGTATGTGGATTCATTTTTTGCTTTCTTTAGTAAAATGGCTCTGCTATTAAAAAAAGGTCTGGTACGTGTTATCCCTGTAAGCATTACCTACAATTTTCTGTTCAATTCCAGACACAAGTGAAATGTATACGTATACAAACCATGGGACCAATGTAATTTTTGAGACGTGCTTATATTCAAAAGCAACCAAAATGTATGCTCCTATGTAGTTGACAACAAAGCAGCAGCGTGTGTTTAAAATTCTTAAGAAGCGAGAGGAACCAAAAACCTATAACTTTAATGGATCTTTGTGATGCTTTCAGATTCAGGATTGATAACTGAGGCGAATGAAATGCATTAATTCCTGCATGTCTGTTGTAAGTTCAATACCTAAACCCTTACTTTTACGTAAGTAAAATGATCACGATAACCCCACATGTAACCCCATGTTTTAAAGTTATAATTTGAATGAATCATGCGCCAACAGCAGCATCATCATCAAAATATCACAAATCGTTTTAATAAACAGATCAAACAAAATTATGCGAAGAATGAGACTCTAAGGCACTCTTACTGACTAAGACAAACATAATCATATCGGACTTAAATCATGCACTATGATGTATTAGTCCTATCTTATCCATTGATAATCCCTATGTATTGATAGATTTTTATAAAATATGTCATGTGTTTTTAAAACGACAAAAGTCTTACGTGTACTACTCCTATTTCATAATATGTATTTTTAATATTTTATTTCCATTTCGAAAGAAGAGCATACTTACTTAAAACGAGTGTACTTATATTTTTGTGTTGCTGTTAACGACACGCTCCAATTCATCCTCAATGCAACCGTCCAAATCAATCTTATACGAAATTGTCCAATAAAAATTAAAGTTAATGTTAGCACGGGAAAAAAACCATTTAAGGAAAACAGTAAGTCGAGCGAAAATTCTAGTAATATATTTCATACACATCCGAAAACAACTGCCAATAATACTACGAGCAGAAATAAATGGGGTGACCAAGAAAGGTCAACTAAAATATATCTAGCCTACATATCGTTTTTGCTTTCCAGTCACGACTTTTTCCGAATGAGATATCAAACTATCTGTTGATTCGTTCCGTTGTATGATGTTGACATCTTTTTACTAGCTTTTAGGTAGACAATAAAAGGGGGATTAAGTTAAAACACCATCGAGCTTAACACGTCCAAAAAATGTACACAACGTAGATCAAAATTGGACTCTGAAAAGAGTAATAAAATCTAATTCCGCCTCGGCTCTTTGCCAAATTAAGAAAATGCCTGCAGATTCGATTTCTGAGCAGTAGGCAAAGGGAAAGAAATAACTTTTACACCCTTATCCATATCTTCTTTGAAAATGGGAATCAGTAACCGAGTTAGTTAAAATTAGCGCAAACATTGACAGAGAAAAGGAATAATACGTAGAGATAGGTACTTACACAAAAAAGTACAATAATGACGTAGAAATAGAAAACTTTGTCCTTTCATTTAATTAGCTTGAAAAAAAAAACATTTTAAAATTCACTTCATGTGTAAAAGAAATTTGTAAAAACTAAAGCTATGAAATGGAAATCCGTATATAAACGGATTGAGCTTGTAAAATGATAAAAGAAAGCGAAACAAACTTTACAAAAATACCAAATTCAAGCAGAATGCAGTGAGTTTTCTTTTATTTATTTATTCAATAATTTGGTTTTTGTATTTTTAGTATAGCCTGGGTTGGGTTGGGTAGGTTAGAAAGTTCCAATTCATCTGTCAAAATTATAAAAAAAACACACCTATATAAAATGCATAGTTATTTATTATGTTACAAACGATTCAATTAGTATCTAGACAACCATATGAATTATAAAACGCAATTTATTTATCTTCTCATTATTGAAGCTGATAAATTCAACAAAATATTTGTTTTTTATGGTGTTTTTTTAAAAGACTATAGTATATTATAAACATATGAAAAGACTATAATCTGCCGTGCAAATCGTTCAAAACCCTATTCCGTCCTATCTTTTATGAATCCTAGTCCAAACTATTTAAAAGGATTATTTTACTCATCTAACTTCTTGCTATATTGAGACTATATCATTCATTCATTCATGGTCGTCTTACTTTCTCCACGTATTTTTTTCCAATCTGTTTCACTCTAAATTTATTTTAGTTTGGTTGTAAGCAAAATAAAATTATTCATTTTATCTTAATGGTGTATCATAACAATTAGAAAATAGTTCCGTCTTATAATATTAATTCTGTAGATTAAAATTTCTTTGAAGAACATTCCAAAAACTATATTCGATTTTTCAATTTTAGAAAAATGTTTATGTGCTGTTATAATATAAACATTTTTGTGAACACCTAAACAAAATTAATCGGGAAGTAACAGGTCTTACATTCCACGACAAAGGCCTATCTTTGTTTTAATGCGTATTGCAAAATATGCCTTTAAAATTTCTACAATGCTCTATATCTTAGCGAGGCGTTTATGACCACAAATGCGTATTAAATATAAAATAGCCATTAAGGGAGAATTGCCCTTCCTCTCGTACATAGCTTGTCTTAATTTAAGTTTAAAATATTACCATGTCATTGTCATTTGTTCACGGACAAATTCATTCGTCCTACTCTAAGTATATTACAAGAAATGTTGCATACGCAACATGAGGACGAAAAATGTTCGTAAATTTTGAACTTAAGCTTAACAAATGAGATCCATTAATCTTTAATGTAAGCGGTATGCGCCCAACAGAGGAATTCCATTTATCATTTTAAAAGCACAAAAAGGAAAAAAATATTTTTTCCTTGTTATTGACGATCTATCTCTGTACAATGTACCTTGCATTCCACAAATAGAAAAGTTCCCGCATATTCAGCACGCAACGATGATATTCTTCGCCAACGGACGAACACATTGGTTATTCTCATTGAATTATATCGATTATCCTTTATTATGCGGTCCTTTCGTTGGCCTATACCACCTTTATCCTCGTACATAAATGTAAGTGTTGAGAAATCTATTACGGATATATCCAAGAGTGAAATTCTCCATATACATACATGGCTGGGCTTGCTTTTGCTGGTAAATAGTATTTTCGGTAGACATTTATGGGATTTTTCCCGCAATATGACAGCCAGCAAGAGATTTATGGAACCATATAACGTGATATTGAAATGCGTAAGGATGATATAACTTGAGTAGTGCGATTACATATTATTAAATTAAATATGTTTTAGTCGCAACATAGATATAGTAATGTAAGCAGTTCCATTCAATAGAAATACCAACTATCCTTTTGACTTTTTAAGGACTTTCACTTGGGAAAGCAAAATTGGCCACATTGACACCACTGCAAGCATCACCAAAGGATTAAGTGAAAGACCACATGCAATCCAATTAATATATGAAATATTAAAAGCCCAATTCATGCCAGGAAAATAAAACTTGTCAATTATTTAATTTCCCTTGAAATGCACAGGTTCAAGGGTGTAGCAAAAATTGTATTCAAACTTTTCAGAATCTAGTCATGTTATAGAAGGTACTTTTCTGTTTGGATAATCGCTTTAGAGAGTTTAAAATTTCAACATGCATATATAAACATCTGCGAGGGGGGGGTACTCCCAAGGGATGCCAAATCCCTTATACGAAGTATTTCCACCAAAAGTAGTACACTCAATCATTCTCCACCTTTCAACTCTATTGAGGGCTATATAAAGGGTATATATATTTCAAAGTTAATGTTAGCAGAACTTTCTCTTGTTGTTTCTCGTACAAATAATATCAGGACAAGGCTAAGGAAAAAAGGATAAATCTAGTAATGGGCAATTGAAAGATTAGCGCAATGGGATTTACGTTCCCAGTACTTCCCGGTACAGGGTTTTCAATTTATAGACGCCACTCTTCTGTATTATCGACATAGTACATGGTCAGCGTGAACTTGCGAAAGGGGTGATGTACGACTTTGAAAAAGGTAAATAAACGTCTTATCATTATTGCGAAACAAAATCAGAGTGGTCCTTTTATCCAAACGTTGAACCTTTAAGAGGATTTCTTTTTAATTTGAGAAAGGGTAACACCCTTGTATGTGCCTTGAACGAGTCTGATTTGTAAAAAAGCTTTTACAAAAAAAGCTAGGGAAAATCAATATCTTGCTCTTTCATAACATAAAAATGTCAATTAAATATTTTTGTTTCTATAAATTAAAATTCGGAGACTAAAACATGGACATGGATGGAGTATTGTAAACAACTAATACGTTAATTTTATTAGGTTTTAGTCCTACCAGTTTTAGCGATTCATAAAAGTGCAGAGAAAAATATTGGAACCGCACCCTGCTTTGAAACAGATTTTTGAATTAGATTTTCCACACATCCTCTAATTCTTTCTTTACCGACAAAGTTGTTTCTAATATTTTTATAAGAAAGTTGTTATATGGGTAATGTGTCACTAGTTATGGTAAAATGACATACTAGGTAATGAAGTTGTAGAAGTTACTTTAGTTTTTTTTTCCAACGAACATGAAGAAAGTCTGTTTGAAAAAAATTTTATAAATTCTAAAAATTCTATAAATCAATAGACTTGTTCTTCTTTGTTTTGAATAACTATCCAGTAAAGAGACTTCTGTATTGAGAAGAAACGCCACAGTCATTATATGCCCTAACGTTTCTGGCTGGTTGGTGTAGACGAGCGACTTCACATATGCCCAAAGAAAATAATCAAATGGTGTCAAATCACACGACCTTGGTGACCAATTGACAGGTCCATTCCACGAAATAATGCGCTCATCGAATATTTCCTTCAAAAATCGATTGTGACGTACGCAGTTTGGCATGTAGCGCCGTCTTGTTGGATCCAAATCTCATCCACATTCATGCCATCCAATTCGGGAAGAAAATAGTCAGCTATCATAACTCTATACCGGTCTCCATTAACGGTAACTGACTCTCCAGCATCATTTCGGAAGAAGTATGTGCAAAACAGTCAGTTTTTGTGGTTGTAATAGCGTCTCAAAAGTCTCATGTGGATTCTCTTCACTCCAAATGCGGCAATTTGGCTTGTTGACGTAGCCATTCAACCAAAAATGAGCCTAATCACTAAAAAAAAATTTTGCATAAAAACAGCATCGAGATCAATCTTATTTTCGACCCATATATTAAAATCACGGCTTTAATTCTTGCACAAGCTGGATCTTGTAAGATCATAAAGTTGATGGACAAAGCCCCAATTGCTGTGCACGATTATGTCGACCATAAAACGGACGGAGCTTGCGGTAAACTTCGCGAACTGAACCATTATTTTCGAAAAAATTTGCACGATTTGCAAGCGCTGTCCATTTGTCAACCTGTTCAGGATGAAATGGCAAACCAAACGGAACATAAATGACATTAGAGTTGCCCGATTTGACCAAAAAATTTCAGTTTTATCACTATTCGCAAAACCGACCTCTAGATAACAATATTGTCTAAGAATGTTTTTTTTAATTTTTTAAATATAACTTGTACCATACGCTTCAAGTTTCAAATTTCTTTAGGGTTCACCAAATAGGAATGCACTTCTATTGATCTTTCGATTCTTTTATTTCCAAGAACAAATTAAACGGTAAAAAATAGAGTTGTTTGGCTAAATGCTATATGGTTTGTATCACGTAAAGCCTAGTTATCTTACAAAAAGTAGTACATTTATGTATTACCGATCAGTTTAGTTTATGTGGCCAATTCTTATATAGTGGTCATTTCTAATTATTGTAAGAGTGGACGTAGGGAGTCATATAACATTTGTGATTGAAAGTTTTGATGGTGCATTAGAGCACTAAGTCTCCTTCGCTTTTTTACCAGAGATAGTTTATGCCGCTGTAATCTCCTGGAACCCAAACTATCCGATTTGACTGAAATTTCCGGTATGTGTGTTGTTGGTGGTTCTACAGATGAGTTTTTGGATTTTAACGGTATCTACCAAATAATGGTTTTCCTTAAACACGAATATCTTGATAAAAATAAATTACAAAGCTTTGACAAGTACATTTCTGTAATATAAAAGCTTAGGCAGTTTTTTGATAAAAATGCACATAATGATAGTTTTAAAAATAACTGTTTTCTTAAAAATGACTACATTGATTTAAATGAACATTTGGATATAAATAAATGTTTAAGTCTAATTTTTTTTTCAAATTTTGTATATGAAGTAGAATGCTGCATACTTAGTTCTTCCTAAAAAAATTAGTAAAATGGTAATTCAAAATTTTATGATTTTAACCAAATTTTATGATATGCTTAGCATTGTGCTTAGAAACGTATCTGCGTTACAAACTTTTTTTTTAAAGGTTGAATAACGGGACATTTGTAAAAAAAGTATTTAATACATTGTTAGAACTATTATATTGAAAATTTGCTTTACTAAACAAAGAAATTAAAATTCTTGTTAATCTAAGGTATATCGACTGCCCGATTTGCGCAGAAAAAAAATACTTGGACAATTCTGAATATATTAATAAGGATTACGTTCACAATTTTACAAAAAAAACGCTAAAATAAACAATATTGTTGGTCCACATTTTTAAAAGATTTTACATTCTCAACAACTCCTTTTAAGATTTTGATTAAGTTTTACACTAAATACCTAATTTTATAAATGAATTCAATGAAACCATTGTCGAAATTTTTATAAAATGACACTTCCATTCTTTTACTTATTGTTATATGAAAGTTCAAACGGCACATAGGTTTTTTTTAGCGAAAGTGTATTTGTTCAAACTCCATATCAAAGGCAATATACTTTTCTACATTCCTGGTGAAGTTTGTCCAAGTCTTGCAGTGGGTCTTTTTCAAGGTGGTTCTTAAAGATTGATTTAAAACTAATACTGATATGTAGTAATGTAACAATTACACATGGTTTGTTGGATCTAACTCTAACGGTACTGTATATAAAGCACTGACTCCACACTTTCGGCACACATTTCTGATATCAATTCGTTCAAATATTCCATTATTTGTATCTATACAAATTTAAAATTGAAACAACGTATACCATGCAGTAAAGCCGAAACTAACATATCGACCATGTATTCACTAAATGGAAATACATATACAAAATGTTACTCAATTGATGTGCCGTATTATGAATTTAAAAAGCGGAATTAATTCCTGGTAATGTGCTTGTAGCTTTTATTAGAACTAGAAAATAAGCAAGCGTATTCGTCCTACATCTCACCCCTACCTATGTTTAGTGTTCTCGTACAATTGCTGCTTCTCCTCGAGGTGTGTCTTAAAAGGATGAAACTTGTTAAGTAATTCTCTTAACAATACTATTCTCTACGTAATTATATGGCGAAGCCCTGACGAAATAACATTTTATCGTAATGGCACATTAATAGTGCATTACGCTTCACAAAAAAAAAATACTTAATGTGAAAGTCTCTTGCAAGAGGCATTGGTTTGAGAACTTCGAGAAATTAAAAATGCGTTTTCAATAAAAGGCTATGACAGGACATGGATGCTATTGCATTGCGCTACAGATGTGATCATATATCTCAATGTAAATACCATTCACTGCCCTTTAGGTGTGTTGGTACTGTTGCCGGTGGAATTTAATACTCTACGAACTTGTTGCAGTTTTTCAAGGAGAATCCCTTGAGCCATGGTTTTCGCGGATTTATTTTGCATAATTGTTCGATTAATTGGGTGTGCTAGGTTACGTTTAATGGAATTAAGTTATGAGCCTTAAGGCTTATTTTATCGTATCCAATTAAGATTTATTTAAATGTGTTTTCAGAAAAGTAAACAGTTTTCTTTTGTTTTTTATTCGGCTCCATGATAGCTAGGTTTAGTCTTCCTTGTTGTCTCGAACCAAATAATTGGAGGAATCTCTTGGCTAAAACACTCACTCAACTTGGGCGAGCCAATTTAGTTGACGTGTTTTTACCTTTTGTACTACATCAACACCTTAATAAAGCTCATTAAGCATGCGGTTGTATCTTCCTACCTCACATACAAAGTGTCTCTAACGTGTCATTGGTGAGGTTGATGTGGATTACATGGCAGATATTTGTGTCCAATGTGGCGGGTCACTTTATTGATAACATATAAAAGTAATCGCATAATAGCAGATCCCCTTTATTTAATCCATTTTGGGAAAGGTCAGATGAGCTGCCTCAAAACTCAATATTGCAAATCGTCATAAATTGTTAGGAAACACAGCTTTGATTGATTCCCCAATTCACGCGGTCTGAAATCCACATCACATGCCACACTGCTAACGAGAACATCGAAATGTTACCTTTTCCAACAAATCCGAATAATTTAACAAAACTTATTTTACTCAAACGCTGTTTCCGGCGTTAAAGTTCTTTTAAAAAACCCACGCCCATTGGCACTATCTAATTTCATTAACAAAACTCTTAACTATGGTGGTACAAGTGTTTGGAGAAGAAAAAATTCTTCCAGCCTTTTAAAACGATAAACTTGTGTAACGCCAACTAATGTGGAACGTTTTCAAGTTATTAAAAAAAATCCAAAAACTTTTTTGGAAACGCCACAGCTGCTACAATACATATGCATCAGTAGCACACATTGCAACGCCAAAAACAACAATGCCTGCAAAAGCAGGCGCAACGTTTTCCTTATTTGCCGCATCTATTCTCGGTTGCAATTTATCCTTCAGCACAACAATCACATATAGTACTTCTCGCTGTACGCTCCCTATATCCTATGTACACGGTTAGCATACGGTTAGCATAGATTGTTCTTGTTTATGTGTGATGCCCACACAATGGAAGAAAGTGAAGCATTCAAAGTTTTGCAGAATAGAAGAACGTTGCAACTCATAATGGAAGGAGCCTTAATGCATTTCAAAATGTAAAACTTAGTGTGTGTGTGTGTGTGTGTGTGTGTGTGTGTGTGTATTTTGGGAGTGCAATAATGTACCATCATGAGTAGTTTCGTTCATTAAAATCGCATCGCAGAGCTCTATTATGTAGGTTCCGCTTAAAATCTACGCACATGATTTTTTTAGTACCTATCCTTTTTATCGTACGTGTAGGTAGATATATCGAAAATACTCGATAGTTCGGTTGTTTGGGTTTTGAATATTTAAACGCCAGAGTATTGTATTTGTGGGGGAACCTTAAAAAAATTGTATATATCTATATTAAGAGTACATGACTTAGTATTGCAGTGTTTTTTTTTTTTACGCAAAATGAAAGTCCTCCCATGAGAAGGATGCAGCCTCTGTTGTTTGTTATTATGTGGTTAATAAAGTACATATGCCATAACCAGATAATAAAGCCAAGAAGAAGTTTGTAAAATGTCGCTTTTGTTAATAAAATCACATAAATCTGGTCGGTTTTCATCGAGTTCGATTAAACTATTAGAAGGTGGGTCTAATTTTTGGATTTATGAGTCAGATATGTAAGGCTGTAAGGCTTCACCTGAGTAGTTAATTTTTATATTTATATCCAAATATGAACTATTTGAAGTTAAATGTAGTTCAATTAGGAACAAACATAACTTTGCAGGACGATCTTTGCAACAATGTTATGAACTTGTAAATCAAAATTGATTATGTGTTTGTTGATAATAAAAATTATATGAGTTTTGAGAAAATCTTGTAATAGAAAAAAATATAACTGTGGTCCCTATTGATCGATCTGTAATCGGCACAGTATTAGATTTTGGACAAAGGTCTTTATTGTCGTGAATAAAAATATATTATTATAAATGAAACAGCTTTGAAAACTGATTCTGATAAATGTTTTTCATTTATCTATGCCTTCAACCAGGATGGTCTGAATTGGAAAAACAATTTTAATTTGAGCAAATTTTGTATGAATTTTTTTAACTTTTCATTAGCCAGGATTTAACCTATTTTCAATATTACATACATTTTATGTATATATGTTGACAATCGTTAGTCAGGAATTCTATATATTGTGTGAGTGAAATGAAATGAGCTACCGTTTTTGCTTTCATGTTTGAATGTTTGTACATTCATATCATGTGTAAATACGTTTTTTTAATTGCATCGTGAGTTCCATCATTCGTTCCAATTAGCTGCTGTACATCATTTGCATTCCACAAACAGATTGAATGCAATATTTATTTAGAAATTGCTCTAAAGTTGTTCTTAATGTCCATGTTGTTAATACAAAACACATATAAGGACTGCTATTTCTGGCTTTATACGTTACGTTATCGTACGATCAATCGTTTTATTTTCGACTTTTTATAAACTTTTCTCATGTGAGGCGAATTTATAACGGTCAAAAACGCTCTTGCGCTTGCAGATAATTATTGACTATGTTCTTAAATTGAAGTTGATTTTATATCTGTGGAAATACCTATTTTTAAAGTTAATTACATTGTTGCTTTCTCTGTAACGAAAAAAAAAATCTGTGACGCCTTGCATGAGCCGCATAGAGATGGCAGGATTTATTTTTTTGGGCTGCTGATTCCTCCGCCATCATCGTGTATGCAACATTTTAACAAGAATTGTCTAACGAAAAATAATCACAAATAACTTAAATTATATTTATTTCTTTTTCTTTTAGTATTGACACTTAGTTCTTTAAAAATCTGATTTTGAAACATGATATATTCCTACGTATTCGAAGTGAACAGTTTTAAACCGTTGATTGGCGCAACATGCTCGTAAGTACCCACGGCCGAGCTTTTTCACAACACTAACCATCGCCCCACTGAGCCCGTGATTCAGAATAGGAGGAATAATTTCTTGAGACAGATAAACTCCAGGGAATATTCATAATCAGGCTGAACATTTAATGAAAAATAAACACAGCAAATATATTTCATAGATAGATGCTTGATAACTACTTGAACAACATTCTTTATAAGATAATGTATTGTAATTATATACGTGTTACTTTGGAGATTTTGGGTTTGACCATTATGTCTTGGTGAACCTGTATTTGCTTAGTAAGGCCATCTCTACTTATGTCACCAGTATAAGGCTCTCGTTCTTAAACTAGGTCTATGGAAATTTATATATGTATTATAATTGTTAACATATGTAAGCAAGTGGTACTATGTAAAATTCGCCTAATTGTCACTATATTTCTGGCTTGATTTGCAAGCACAGTAACCGTGTCTTCGTTAGTATAATATATGGAAGTGCTTTAGTATATATCATATACGCCCTCTGACTATATACGTGCTACCTTTTCCTAAATGATGTCCTTATTTGTTGGCTTTGTTATTTGGACGATTTTTTCTCATTTGCCCTACTAAAGGTTTTTTGTTTTAATTTTGTATTTAATTTAGGGCAGTTCAGTTTATAGATAAGATCAAAGGATGAACAGCGCAAGGGAAAACAAGATAAGCCATTTATGTTATGGCTAAGGAAATTAAATTGGGTCTGTTACCACAGCAATATTTTTTTACAAGGGTTATACAGTTGGGTATGACAGCCCGATTTTCTTAATTTTTTTTCCTTTTTCAGCTTTATCGTAATAAATTGCGTAAGTGGAATTATGTTTATATTCCTGTGGTCTTAGAATCCCAACAATCGAGAACAACAAAATAACTAAACGTTACTAAAGGTTGTACCTATATTAAAGTGCGTAATCTTGGTATTATTATATTGAACAAAAAATGCGGCCTTGTTGAGTGGGTAATACTTCGGATCTCTTTGTTCATATTCGTACTGTAGTATCGGTCCTGACTTGTTTTTGGACAATGCTTACATTGTTCTCGTATATCTGGAATGTTTGTAGTCGCTTTTCATTCTGATTGTTAAATAATTGTCTTGTGGCTTTGAAATTATTTGATCCCATGTCAAACAATATCAAAAACTTCACAACGATAGATAGAGGTATTGTTAGCATACTTCAAACACCTTATATACGCACGCACTGTGCTCATTGAAACAATCGCACAATGGAAATATATCCATGAGACAGATAAGGTTTCATTTGTGCGTCGTTGAACAAAGATATACACAGAAATTAATATGAGCAGCTTCTTCCTTTACAGCTTAAATGTCATTTATTTGAAAGGTACGTATAGAAACTTCACATTTAATCACACTAGTCAATAATCTTCGCATGAGAGATGTCAAGGGTAGTGTTTCGGCATAACTTTTTTCCTCTAGCTCCTCCCGCTATCCATCAATCAAACTCGACAAGAATGTTTTTATGTCAACTGGTTGCGTATGATCATGATTATTGTTAGTTAGGCTTCATCCGATGCTGATAACAAAACCATTACAATAACCCCTGCCATAGTTGTCATCTTCAATAGAAAAACTTTTCAATATTAAACTCGAAGACGCCTTCTTTCAAACTAGTTTACCAACCCCTTTATACTTGGAAGTCATTTATCATTTGAATCACCACCACAAAGGTCGGCATGCCTAAGGATACGGGTAATTGTGTGGTACGTGAAATATTAATTTAAAATGCTAATGTATAGGATGGAGAAATATTGACGTTGAATTAAGTTGAATCAAATAATGACGTTGAAATGAATTGAAAGAACATCCTTTTACAACCGCATCATAGATGCTGAAAATTATTCAATGAATTGCGCGTCGCCTATTTTAAAAATACGTAATTCTTTCCTTGCTTAGAACTTAATAAATAAAAATTGCGAACGGAAACTAATTAATTTCAAATCGAGGATTGGATGATTATATATCATCGAGCTCCATATCAATGACCATTTCAGACATGAAACACCTGCAGATTGATTAAGAGACGGACATGTGGCATGAAGACGAACGGTTCGTCTTCTAAAATAGATGATAAGCCCACTTTTTCATGGACTTGGCGTACACAATTTGTTTTAGGTATTTGGTGAATATGAAAGCGAATAATGTTAGTAACATTAATTCACTAAAATATATCTACAATCTACATGCCTTGTCAAAGGAGGTTGTCACGGCGCACGTGTTGTTTACGGCTCAGCCATTTTTATTTAAATATTTTACTTTACATAATCGAATGCAATCGAGTGAATTAACTGCTCCTGTCGAATAATTGAGAGAGTTTTATTGGAAACGTCATATATTTATGTTTGTCATGCTACCATGGCAAGTGCAGCGAACATTTTTCTACCACAGTGCATTTGTAAATAAAATGGACGCGGCAACATTTTTTTCGAATATGAAATGTCGTTCCAATGCTGCACAAAGTGAATGTCGAATAATCATTTTTATTAGCCTGGAATTTTACAGAAAATTGGTTGAAAATTGAAAGAAATTCCATTTTCACAACGAAATGTATCAAAGAACAATTAATAGTCGTGTCAAATGGATTTTTCATAAACAATTCAAAAGCAAAATTGACCAAATAAATGAATAAATGTATTTTGTGCCTTAAATATTTAAACGTATATCAACAAAAAAAGTGTATCAGCAGGAATTTGGTACAATAACAACGTGAAAGATACGAAAAATTATATTGACATTCTTTGACAAAGTGATTTTATTTTAATATCTCTCAAATTTGAATTTTTTGTACCCGTAATATGCATCAACTAAGTCTGTTTTAATATCCGACGTAAAAATGTTTAACAAAGTTGCGAAATATCAAAAAATTGCATGTTGTTATGTTTTTTAGTTTTTTTATTTAATGCGGGTAACTTAACGTAGACCCAAAGGATGTTTGATCACTGCACATAACCCGGGCGACCAATTACTATAAATAAAAACGATCTTAAACTTCAGCGGGTGGAAGAACTCGGGGAAATATTTTATAAGCAATTAAAATTCTTTTCGCATTACGATAACACTATAGCAAAATCAAACTCAATGTTAGGTTTTCTAAAATGAAATTTCAGGGTCTTCCGATAGGTATTTAGCCTAAAAACTATCGAACACGTCCGTCATATGGGGATCGCCATGTGTAATGCAGGCACTTAGACAAGTAAAAGTTAAAAGAAAATTGACGGGGTATGGTAAATTCCGTATTATTACGTTTTACGATTGATGAATTGCCTAGCACTGATAAAATGTGTAAACAAAGAGGCCTGAAAACTTTAAGTTTCGGCGTAGGTTATCTTACATCATGTTTATACGCGATAATCTGATAACTGTATAACTCGATTTTTTAAGTTTTTGAGTTATTTATGTTTCCTTCTACCTTGATTTTATATAAATGTAGTGCAATAACCAACAAAGATCTGCTGTCACCAATTGGATATGAGAAGGAGTTAGGGCAAAAAATGGATACCTGACCCTTTTAAATTTTTTTTCTCAAAAAAAAAGGTCGGAAGTATATTCTCAAAAATCCGTTTAAAAAAGAAACAAAACTATTTTTTTGTCTATTTCTCAAATTTTATTAAATTCCAATTCATCTTTAATAAAACGACTGATACCTTAACAAAATAAAATAAAATTAAAATATAATATAAATACCTTAATGTATTTAAATATAAAATATTAGATATATCAACTAAAAATTGTCAGCTATCTTCGTACAAATTTAATTCGCTACGCAAATACTTAAAATTGACTTGTACTTGAAAAGTACTTGAAAATGTACTTGTACTTGAAAGTGTACTTACCAGCATTACAGTACCAAGTAAATGTACTTAGACGAAAGTACTTGTACTTTGTGATTTTCAAGTATCAAGTACATTGTACTTCGTTTTTAAAGTACAAGTACACGGTACTGGGCACTTGACTGGTACTGGTACTTGAAAGTTTACAGGTCTGAATGAGTTTGGTAAGCAACAAAATCGATTTTTCTTTATGCCGGGTTGATTTTAAAAATTGTTTGTATTCAATGGTTTTAAATTAAAAAATCGGTAGATGACTATCTGAGTCGCGCAACAAAAACAATTTGTGCAAGCGTAGTAATGTGAAAAAAATCTACAGTTCATGGAAGTAACAATTCAATAGAAATTAGTGCCGTCGGTATCACAGGCTTTTATCTTAAGAACCAACCAATTTGATATAGAACTCTTGTTATGTCTAGATGTGTAAATCTCTCCAGATGTTAATTGACCCGAATGTGGCAATTTGGCTTATTCATAACTATAGTTATAGGTATAAGAAAAGCATTCCTCGGAAAACACTGATTTTCGTTCAGCTGTGTCATTTGTAACGTCCGCCGGGCAAAGTCTGTCTGTCAGAGTCGATAGTAATATTATTGGTCATAAATTATTTTGAATATTTTTGCAGCATTTAATATTGACAACAATAATGATGTTTTTTTTTTTTTCCTTTTTTTCAGGTAAGCTAAACGTACTTCAAATGTACAGACAACATGTAAGCAAATTATTTTAAATACTATCGTGTAGATCTAAAAAAAATTAATTTCCTAGCACCTCCTATACAAATTATTTTTAATTTTTAACACAAACGTAAGGCTGTCGCTCAGGAAGGCGAAATTGATGTAATTACGGGCACCTTTTTATGAGTATATACATTGCCTTGATATCACGTAATGCTTCCTTTTGTACACGTATATATCACGTGCGAAATTCCAACACATTGTGCTTAAGAATTTCGAATGGCTTCCGTAAAGATATTACGGTGATTTAAATCCTCACATTTGTATACAAAGGTCACACAGGAACGTAGGACCGGTGTGGTTAAGGTTGTAATGAATTCATGCTAATGAATTTGAATATTCTTTCGGCAAGACAGATTCATAAAGCAAGGAAGTATGATGATTTTGTTGGGCAAAAGGTTGAGCGTATTTTAAATTGCCGTTCAGTTTTTTTTTTTAATGTTCTGATGAGTTGGGCGGTATTTAAGTAACAGTATAGCCTTTTTAATTCTCGACGTGCCTTTATCTATCTTTATCTTAAACCCCTTGTAACCTTCATATATTTATTATGCTCACTCATGTCCTTTTACCTCTACCTCTAATCAATTCAGAGTACTAACGATGTTACAATACTTTAAAAATATATACGTAGCACTTCAATATGATAATATTTATGCATTAATTTTTTTTGTAATCCAATGCATTAATCTTTACTCTTATCAGTCTCTTGCCACTTTCGTGACTTAAAGGACTCATCAATCACTCGGTAAACTTTTGACACTTATCCATTACTTACAAATGGCAGCTTAATGCATTCCTTGGCAGAACTTTTTTGTTGTCACTCGAGTGTTGAAAGAATGAAAAAACCAACATTTCAAACACATTTAACCATATGTGCGAGGACATGTTGAGCATAACTTCTCGACAGTTTTAAGGTCACAAATACATTCAGTTGAATTTAGAGTACTAAATAAAATATGATTTGAAATTATGCTTTCACATCGGTGTTAGTTTAACCATACACATCAGTTTGGGTTCATGTAATTTATTAATAACATGTTTGATTAATGATTACAAATGCGGTAAATTACATTTGCATATATTTCATTTCTACTTCTATTGTTTAACAATGTTTATTTACTTATCAACAGCATCTGATTTTAAAAAAAAACGTTTTCCCTAATTATTTGATTCTACTTTGAAGTGCAAAACAAAGTAAGTACCTCAATGTAGCCATGCTTTCGAATAGCATGGATTCCAAAGCTAAATATATCCACAAGACGTACATACCTATGGAATTTACAAGTTTTCCCAAATCACCAAATCAGTATAGAAATTACAGCTTTTTCTGCACGACTGAATTACAATATGGATTGATTTTCCATTAAGTTCTTCTAAGCTTCTTCAGACCTGATAAAGTATTCCCACACATATTCTTAGTATAGCTGTGGGTTATCGACCCCGTTTGGCAAATGGATAAAATATTAGATACTTAACTTTATATACCAAGCAAGACTGGAACGAATATGAAAGAGAATTTTTCGTCCTGAAAGAGAAATTCAATCAACTGACAAAATCTCTCGTTTGAACATTATTATTCGTTTGCTTTTTTCTTTCGTACAAAATTTTGTTTTGACACAGAGGCTGCTATTGCAAACACAGGACATCCAATTTCGTAAAAAGATAAAGGAGATTGTTTATATGTAGTACCTCACTCTTTAGGGGTCCATTTCACAGTTACCCATGCGATTCGATATCCATTCTGTATAATGAACCAACTTTTTGCAAAGAATCGAATGAAAATCTTAATTTTTTTGCAAGGGGTCTACACCTTTCAGCCCCCGGACGGTGTTCTATCCCATCACACTCTGCATTCACACACAACTCTATTGTTTCTGGGCAAACTTTCCTTACTGAGTGAGAAGCTATCATACCAATGGAAGTGTATGCGAACTGATAAGCATTTCGTCCAAGGGAAGTGCTACATTATTATAATTCCGCTCGTTTGCCGTTTCTTTACCCTTACGTAGCTTAAAGGTATTCCGTATTCGTATGTGAGTGGTGCGATACTTATGTTCTTCCGCTCATCGAGCTTCTTGGGTAAGAACAAAAACTCCTCGGGGAAGTCAAACTGTAGTTGTTCTGTGAGAATGAAAACGATTTCCCGTAGGCAGTTGAACGAATTTCCTATTCTGGCTAAAAAAAAAGGATAGAAAACTCGTCATTACATTAACAAATGAACACTTCGCACAGAAAACCTTTTATATCAATGGCATATGCGAGTAAATTAAAAGAGTGATGCCTTCAGCAATAAGAAAGAACTGCACATACATGCGCATAAACTAACAAGAATTTGGAATTTTGTTCGATAGAGCGCCAGGATGCGAATACGAATCGTGTCTGACGTTTATAATACATTTTTACAGAGAATTGAATTACAAATTTAGATTAATTTTAAGTTAGAATAATTTGTAAAAATAAATTTTATTAATGAATAAATGAATCCGTCAAATTTTTCTTGATATTAATTATAATTGAATGCTTATATTTAAATAAATATCCCATCCTATTCTTTACACTAAAAAATGTGTGGGGATGATAGTTACATAGTAAATTACATTGTCACAAGCACAATCTTTTATAATCGACCAAAAACAATGTTGTTATATACCATATGCTATGGTTTATACAAATAGTTTTTTTTATTGAAAATACCCCAAAAGTGGGCGTGATATCTAGACGAAATGCATATTACATAATTTTCTTAGTATTTTTATAATTTCGTTTTTTTAAGAATTGCCAAAAATGTTTTTTTTATTAAACGCCATGAAAAAGCTGCCGTGGCTAAATACTTAACAAATCGCATATACTAACAACAAGATATGTTAAGTCGATTTGTTAAAATATCTTATGGGTTGATAAAAAAATTCATTTATTCTGCTTCTATACACCAATTTTCATCCTTCTATCTCAATACTTAAGCCCCATTAAGACCGATTTTCTTATATCTAGGGTTTTTATGGTCAGAATTCATTTTTTTTTACTTTTAGCCTTTATATTTATGGTACCTGCCATATAAAAATTATACATAACCTGAATTTTCTCGAAAACGGCTATATCGATTAAACTCTATATACGCTTTTAGCAGATTTGTTCCAATGAAACTTTTATATCTACTATCCATAATTTGAATATCCATTACATTATTGGAATTCTCAGTATCATTAGTATTTGCATAGGCACCGATTCCTTCAAGTTCCAGAAAAACGTTCGTATAATCACGTTTCGAAGTTATTTATATCATTAATTATAAGAATCTTCAAACTCTATAATGCTTAGTATTTGATCTAACGCACAAAGAGAAGGAAGTGTACGACCCAGTAGTCCACCCACCACTCGCCACATAACGGAAATTTTCTCGAAAACAGCTATCTAAATATTTAAACAGAGCATAAATGTATATGCATTTATAAAAAGCCTCGAAAGAAGTCAATCCTGCATTTTCTCATTGCATTAGGAGGAGTTCTCTAAGAATATTTTTATGCTGTCCTTAGACTGCGATATCGACGTAATTCGCATAGCCTTAAGATAGCAAAACTATCAACGCACTAATCGATAGACCACTGCACCCACGTTCAGAAACACATAGCAAATTAACGAAAACACGCTTCTATCGTAATCCAATAAAATAAATATTTTTCTCCATCTTGAAGTGATGTACTTTAAGTAACCACTACAATCATCGAATCTTTTTAAGAACATCTACGAAGCGTTGACAGCGTCTCCCACATAAAATTCTATATCCAATGACACACATACACAGTAACATATGAGGTGGAATAAATCTGTCCGCCCACACTTACTCTGCCACACTTCTGAAACTTAATGATTTTTTCATGCGCCCCCTCTTTCGAAAACATTTTTTTATTGAGCGCCTTTTGTAGATTTATTTTTTTTTTCAGATACAGCTCTCCTTTTATTTATGTGTGCTATGGGATTTTACATCAAATGTGACACAGGTTTATTTCCATGGCAGTAGAGATCCGGGGTGGCAATAGGGAAAGCTGTATTGTTGTACTACTTTTTACTAGTGACATATCCATACAATTTCGTACTTCGATATTTCCAGTACGTTGACATTGAATGACTTGGTATATATTTTACTCTCAAATCGCAATATTTCGTCCCATACTCGGACATGCGGGTACGCACACATACTCTACAATTCCCCTATACTTGTAAACGAGCAAACAAAAAATGCCACAGGATTAGGATTTAGATCTAACACAGCGCTTAGCAATTCATGCATGCTAGGGAAGTATGCCCACTAAAATGGATACACGGTTTTTGTATATTTGTGAAGACTAAAATAAGAATTGAAATAAAACTGAGAAGAACTCGAATAATTGTCAAATATACTTATACTTTTTTAACATGTTTGGTCCTATACAATATTTTTGGAGCATGTTATTCTGTTAAAGCAAAAAGGAAATAATGCGAGGATGTATGGTCTTGTTGGTTGGCGTTACTTAGATTTGATCGTAAAACATTTGTGCATACGTGTATTTACGAACTAGGTAGAATTCATATATATATTTATTATTCACTCGCACGGAAAGTGAATTCGCAAGCTTCTCGTCGAGATCAGTGGAGAAGCTTAATTCTACTTATGGGTGTATATAAGTCGTAAAAAAGTGCATAATACTCGAAGGGTCAAAATGTATGCCCAACAAGAAAGTAGAAAAACGAAACCATAATAGGATTATTGGTATTGCTCATACCATGAGCCCGATGCAAGAGTATGTAACATATTATCAGGAGATAATTTCTGAAATCCATTACAACTTAGGAAGAACTTGGACGTTTTGACGTCGGAAATATATCAGGCTATAAATGTCCCAACCTACAGCTGACCAATAAAAATAACTAATTTGTGGTCCTAATCGTGGATAATGTTCATGTATTTAGTAGACAAATGGTAATGGAACCTAAAGCCATGTATCACACATAACTTGTACAACTGTTTGGCAGAGAATTGGTCGATTAAGTTGCCATTGAGAGCTCAATAAATAAGGATGGGTAGCTTTGGTGTTCTATTACGAGGTTTAGTTCGAACAGGTTTGAATGATTTTGTGTCGAAGGTAACATTAAGATATGTTTTAGTGCAATTTGCTTTGTAACTAAATAAATACAAGCGAATCTCTAATTTGTTAAGATTCGCCATTTAAACAAATACTTATAGTATCATTGCAAATATGTACCCTAACTAATAAACACAATTCATCAAAGTTATCAATTGACAAATTTTTGTCAGCGAAATTCATGATGACCACTTCTACAAAATCAATGTAGTTTTTTGCACGTTAGCACTTTTGACTGAAGAATTTTGATAATGATATTTTCTATTAATATTTCATCGCTCACTTTGTGGTGGTGTTTAATTTAAGGATGGAATGGCATAGGGTATTAAACGTTTCAACGGATTGTAGGTGTAGATTTCTAGAAAGACTTTTTTTTTGTAAATTCTCCACCTGTCTTAACGGGGTGATATAGATCCCCCTCCCATAGTACTTATATTTCATAAATCTATTCTGCTTATTTACAAAAAAAAAAAGTAAGTTAAAATACATTATTTGGCTGTGCGATATAGAAATCAAGATGTTTAATTTAAAAACTCGCGGTTGAGACCTGCTCAACTATTGATTGATATTTATGTTATGTCATCTTTAACAACTTAAAATAGCTGAAAATAACTTTTAGCCTATAATTTTAAATTAATATATAATTCAATGTCAGGAATTGACTTGCTTACCCTCATGACATCCACAAGTCATCTAACTTTTTGTAACTTTAAGCCGTTCTATTTATTTCAACATCAACCGAAAATATCGCTGTATTTATATATTATACGAGTGAGTGACCTTAAGAGGATAATCCTCAATAGCAATCCCCTCACAAATCGATAGACCATCGCCCTTTGCATTTCAATATACGAGTGTGTACACCTGAACTCAATGTGCAACGCGGTTATCTACACGTGTTTAATTTCCACATGCAAATTCGATTTTGACAGGGCAAATCGAAAACGAAAACATTTATCGAACTTTTCGAGCTCAAGGTGTGAGATGAATTTATTCTGTCGATATTACGAAAACAGGTGGGAAATTGCAATTTTCTCCCATTTATCTATCAGATATACAAGTATATCGAGTACGCGAAATGCACTTTAATGCGACAAGCCGTCTTTCCCGGCCCGTTTCGTTGCGGACAAAATATATGTATATAAATCATTTGTATGTATACTGGATATCATCCTTATTTTACAACCATTTCATATGAACGTCTATATACGTTGATACTACATATCTGTATCTGTATGGATTTGTTTCTTTTTATTTGAGTTCGCTTTGACAGCATTTGCCTTCCATCCTTTCAATCGCGTTCTGTTTGTTTAAACTGATTTCACGTAGAAAAGGAAATGTTCTATACATAGGCAATTAAGCGGATAGGAATATCTGTATCAGCTGTGTACAGGTATGAAGAATATCCTTTGCGCGATGTCTGAAAAGGGAAAATGTAAAGATAATGTGACATAATACTTGAACGCTGTTCTCTGAACTGAAGTGATTTTATGTTGGCAACTGGGGTAGTGACATAAATTCGAGAGAGACGTTTTGAAACCACAGCAAAAAGTACTGGCAACCTTTAATGATTTTACCCCCCATTGACTGGCTGTTGGGGTTTGCTGTTATTTTTTCTATTTTTCGTTTGCTAAAAGTTACAGATACCTATAGCTAGCTGGAGACACATTTAAAGGGTAGTCCTTAGGTACTTTGACTTTCATAGATACGGGACAAAGTTGAGTTTTACTTCCGTTTTGTACCGAAAAGTTCCTCCATTGAATCTGTTTTATATTTATTTCAGTTATGTGCTGTATGCGTCGCAATAAATGAGTGGATGTTACACCGAATTCACAGACAATTTTGGTACAAAATAGATGGGCCAACATTTCCAATTGTCTTTGGAAACTTGTCGCCAAATTTGGGAATGAGAGATTTGTTAATACTCCTTTGTAGTAGTACCTGCGTTAGTTTCTGAGAATGTTTTTGTCAACAGATGTAATGTAATGTTTCGGTGAAAACAGAAGACCTTCATGCAAGCAAACGATTTCGAGTTGTAGGTGATTCAGGTTTATCGCGTGTTTATGTTTTCTGCATGAAAATTATTTTAGTCATTTATTTGGAAAATAACTGAGTTGTTTCCTTCTTTGATTTAATGGACATTTCTGAAATTCTGTTGTGTCAGTGAGTAAACAATATTTTTGTCATCTAATCCTACCAGTATGTACTAACATATAAAGTCAGTGTTACGCAGTTCAGTTTTTGAACTCAAATGATTAGAGCTTGTGGGTGGCCGTGGTTTAATGGTAATGTGTTTGCCTGTTGAGTGGAAGGTTCAGCATTCAATCCCACTTTTATTCAAAGAAATAAAAAGGGTCGGCATTTACTCCTAAAAGTAGACACAGAACAAATAGTGATTTCCCGAAGTTAGTTTGGACACCACTTATGGAGTAAGTCTCCACTACATCCAAAATCGTTCCTATTACTCTCTTCCTTCCCCTTCTCTAACGATCGTTCTGTGGTTAAACATTTTAAATGTATTCATAACCCCTTGAGTGCGCGCAAATGAATAAAAAAACAATGCCTCTCCATACCAAGTAGCTACACATTTTCTATTTTGTCAGAATTTCGATTGATATGATATTCATCCTCCAAAGTCTGTAGCTTATTCCCATAGACCTGTAATCAAAAACAAAAACCCAAGAAAAAAGGCTAGCGCGGTCACATCGGGCTATCGGGCATCGGTTTATTGCAGTGCTTTTTGGATTATAGCATCAAAGAAAAATTCAAAATTGAATACCAGCGTTATGTTTTAAAGTCGTATACAACCTAGATGTTGGAGTCTCCATTTCACGGATAAAATCATTTGTTGACCTACAGTAAAATAAACTTCAATGCCTCTAAACATCAGTTGACCCATACGCATTTACAGAATTTATTTATCGTAATCGCAAACTTGTAATTGTTCCTCAAATTATTATAAAACAAAAGTTCCAAACTTTATTAATTCAATTATTATACGTGGCGCATATAAACAAACCCATTTGCACATATCCACCCGTTCATCCTCAAAAATCAACCATAAAGGCAAACAAGAAACACTTTGTCTTGTCCTCCACATCGTTTACGAGCAATGTTGTGGAAACAATTAATCGATCAATTATTATTTCACTTCTTCGGGGGTGAGGAGAAAACTTTCAAAAAGTTCACCGTAATGCTATCAGATTAATGACAGCGAGAACAAAACTTGGCGCGTGTTCATGCTCCAGATCATGCGTGTAACTGTACGAGGGGTGGCAAACAGGAAACAAAGTATTTTTTTTAATTAATTCGAGCGGGGATTGGCACTGTTTGATTTTTATTTCCTAGTGGGTGTTGTGGCGTGCAAAAAAAAACTCTTTTCCATTGAAACGAGAAAGGGTGTCGAACTAAATGTAATGAATGTGTAATGCCTGCCAATGCCAGATGCGTGAAATTGTTTAGGGACAAATGGTCTGCGGTTTCGGGATAGTAGTAAAAAGGAATAAAGCGTTTTGTGTTCTTCGGGCTTCATAAATATGCAAAACGTGGCTTGTATATACAACCCTTGTGAATTACAATGTTAATTTGTTATTCGAATTTTCGAACCAAGATGTAAAAGTGAATGCAAATTTTCAAAACGTAGGATAATTTAGGCTTCTAGTTTATCTCGACTATAAAATATAAAATGTTCTATGCGCTAGGACTTACCTTTAGAAAATATTCTCTTTGGGTTAACACTTGTTACCCTTAATATATCAAACAAATGTACTCGTGATGACATTAGACCTTTATGCTTATGGTCTTATTTGAAGGCATACCATTCTTTCTCTTTACTCATTTTTTTTTTATACGAACAGTGGCATGTTCCGATACACGATTGTCTAAGATTGCTGCGACTATAGGGAAAATAACTTCTTAACATTGAATCTACACAAATACTGTTGCTATTCTTACATTTATTTTTTTGGCGACAAAAAATGGTAACATTGTCATGAGATGATTTCTCGGCAGAAACGAATGTTGCCTCAAAGATCTGGGCTTAAATTTGTATTAACTGAGTTTTTAACCTTATCAATCCAATGTAATGTTAAATTATTCTAATAAAATGGATATTTAATCTTGTAGGTTATATATAATCAATATATATATATAGATAAACATTATATATATATATATATATAATGTTTGTGTGATACAAAAAAAAATAAAATTTTTCGTCTTTGAATTTATAGATTCCGAATAACTGATGATTATTTTATTTCAAATACTCATCAGGATTCAAAATTTAAGTATTAAAATTAAGAAGCAATAATATGACGTTTTTGCTGCAGTAAATAAAACGACTTCAGAAATGAAAGATACAACCCAGTTTAATTATTGAATATTAATAGGACAACACACCATCAGGATTTTATTGTTTGAATTTATTTTCGGGTCAAGTCCTAAACTAATTGCTTTTAGAGAAATAACTTGGCTTCCGAAAATTGCTGGGTCTTGGATCCAGTTTTGAAAATCCATGACTTTATAAAAGGACTGCTAAGAGATAATTAAGCTCTCAACATAACTTCAAAGGATATATAAACATCGTTACGAGTTTATGGTAAAGTAACCTCTTTCAGTTTACCTGGATGTTCTTGGAACAAAATACGTAAAAGCATCCGATGACTATAAAACGAAATCGGTATGAATAAGATTTCAAGCAGTTTAAGACACGCGTCTTATTAGATAAAGGCATATCCAATAGAAATACATTTTTTTCTAAGTAAACAGGTCTGTAATAAAAGATGATCTGAAGTTCAGGAATCGCATCTGTGAATATTGGAATTTGGTACTTGGTTTTGTACCACTTTGCGTACCGATAGGTGTAAAATCGAATTTCTTTTGAAATTTGATTTAGTGCACAACGTCTTAACTGACTCGTCCTGACTCTGTGCAACAGGATAAGTCCAACAACTATTTACAATTATTTCAATGAAAGTAGATGACATTTATAGGTACTACAAATCTGGAGCACTCCTTCCGTTATATATGTCATGTTGTGCAGGCACACGTTTGAATGACATGCCCATCAATGGAAATAAAACCCTTCCCATATTATAGCTTTGATCTCATGTTCAAATCGATAGTTTTTTGCTGGTACCTATCTCAATTCTCACTAAAGCTATGGGGTGTTTGATTGATTAATGATCCATGTATTTCCTTCAATGGGTATAGGGGCCAAAATTGAAATCTGATTGGATTTGGAAAACAAAATCATTCCGGTCTGATTTTTCACCCAGTTGATGGGGGTGGCATGTTTTATATTTCTAGTAATTTTTTTGTCACTGCCCTTTTTGGCAACATAGAAGAAAAACAATTTATTCAACAGTTTTGAAACCGGTTGAAGTCTTGACCCCTATGAGTATGGAGTGGACAAGAAATCCTTTTTTGTTCATTTCAGATATAAATGAGATTTCTTAGCACAAATAAGGGTGTGTTGGGGACACTTTTCTGAAGCAGGTGTAAATGATACTTGGTTTCTGCAAGATTAGAACACACGATTACTTGTTCAATTTCCTGAATTGTCATGTGAAATCACCTATTCATGAATTGATGAAAAGTTCTAACTTCCTAACATTAAGTTTGGTCGGTAGTATGTATTTTGTGTTATCTGAAGGTAAGTGAGACTGAGTTTAGGTAGACTTCGAAAATCTCCTTATAACATGGCCACAGTGTTGTGGTTGGTATAAGTACCGGCTGTGTGCAAACACGAGCACTATCAGGAAAGATTGAGTAAAATCTAGGATTCCTTTATTATTACACAAAAATGGAAGGTTTCTTATCATGTAGTATAATGAAAAAGTATTTCAATTTTCTCTAATTCGCAAAACAAAATAAAAACAGTTAACTTAAGTCTATAACATCCTTCTGACAGCCAAACGTGTTTTTATGTTAAATTTGGATATGGGCATGTAGACGCTTTAGAGTGGCCCAAAAAACTAAGCCGATGGTGATTTGTTAGATTTATAAAATAATAGCACAATTATTTGCATTTGGAATTTGTACCGCATATTCGCAACTGGCTCAGATTATTCTAGTGCTGTAAAATTGCGCAATGCCGATGACATCTTTAGCTAGAGCAGCGTAACTCATGGCTGTATATCATATAGATATCGGCTATTTATACCCTATCCCATATACAACATATCTAGGCAATCATAATGTCTATATTTTGTTCATACAAAGTTTTTTGCCACGCCCACTTTTTGGGGGAGTTTGTAGTAAAAACGTTTTTCGGAAATTTTTTTAAACATTTCCAAAAAATTGGTGATGCAAAATCATTGGCACTGTTAACATAAACATTTCTTCCATATATCATTTTGAGCCACGCCCTCTTTTAGCAGGTGTTTTCATACAAAAACTATTTCTATACACTACCTCATAGCATAACCAGGCGAAAAACGGTGTTCTTTGTCGAACCATAAATGGTTTGGATAAACAGTCTGAACAATATTTTATGACAATGACATTTTCTATATTTCCTCGCCATAAATCCGTCATTTTGGGGATATTTGTCTTAAGGATGTGATGGGATAGGGTTCAAAACGATCCACACAGTGGAAGTGTAGCCTTCTCATATGTTTTTTTTAGTGGTATAGAACTTCGAGTTGAAATAAAATACGAGAAAATCGTTTTAATGTGATTTAATATTATTTTGGGAATGTGACCGCCGCGACTGGTTCGAATAAAGCCAATAAAGCCAATTTTCAACGACTTTTTCGAGCATTTAGGCCGTATGTCGGCAATAATGCCACGAATGTTGGCTTCCAAGTCCCCCAACATTTCTGGTTTGTTGGCGTAGACGGCGACTTCACATATTCCCAAAGAAAATAATCCAATGGTGACACCATTTATGGCCACCAAGATCGTGTGATTTGACAAATCAGCCGTCTTGTTGGAACCATATCTCATCCACATTCATGCCATCCGATTCGGGAACGAAATAGTCGGTTATCATGGCTCTATACCGGTCTCCATTGACGGTAAATGACTCTCCACCATCCTTTCGGATAAGTATGGTCATTGGGCCATACTTCTTTAGCAGCCCATAGAAAACAACAAACAGTCAGTGATTGTGGATGTAATGTCCCCTCAAGGGACTCATGTGGATTCTCTTCACTCCAAATGAGGCAAGTTTGCTTGTAGACTAAGCCATTCATCCAAAAATGAGCCTCATCACTGAGGCATCGTGATCAATCTCATTTTCGGCCCATACATCAAAATCACGACGCATTGCATGGTCTCGCGGCTTTAATTCTTGCACAAGCTGGATCATGTGCGGTCGTAAGCCAAGATCTCTGCGCAAAATCTTCCACAAAGTTGATGGACAATGCTCTAATTGCTGTCTATGGTGGCGAATCGATTCATTCGGGTCCTCTTCAACACTTTGCTCTACAGCGGCAATTGTTTCTTCGGTGCGTACTGTTCGACGTCTCTGCGGATGCGTTTACATAGAGTAAACGTAGTGCGAAAACGATCCCTGGTTAACCGAATTAATTGCTCTGATAGACGATTGTGTCGACCATAAAATGGACGTAACTTGCGGTAAACTTCCCGAACTCAACCATTGTTTTCGAAATAAATTTGCACGATTTGCAAACGTCGTTCATTTGTCACCTTGTTCATGAGGAAATGGCATACGAAACTGAACATAAATGGCATCAGAGTTGCCCGATTTGGCCACAAAATGTCAGTTTTATCTCTATTCGAAAAACCAACCTCTAACAAAAACACCCATTGTAAACAAGATCCAAATTAAAGACATCGCCCCACAAATGAACAAAGCAACTCCAAAAGACATTGTTGCATTTATTTGTTGTCTAGAATAAAATCTGCACATCCATATACTTCAAACGCAAATGACCATTAAAATGAATCACCCTTTCATCGCTGATTATAAAAAGTTGAAAAAAATATAAAACGAGTGGTCGGTTGACGACTTGGTCGTGCGCAAATTTCTCTTTCGATGTGAGGTAGACACTCAAATGCTTACCATACGATAGATTTGTCTTAATACACAAAAACTGAAAAAAAATACGTTAAGAACTATTTAAGCTGAAAAAAATATTAAAATTCATTAAATTTGAAAAGAAGATTGCTAAATTTTTTCTTTTATGACCTAAATTTAAAAATCCATCATATGCATTTTCTCGAAAAAAAAACTGGGTGTGCAGATTTGTTGGAACTACTGTATTTATAATAAATGCTAATTTTAATCAAATTCCATGGAGGAGTTTTCGAGAGAAATGACGTTATGTGTAATCATAAGCAAGGTACTGTTTACAAAATGGCTACTTACTTACTTAACCCTCTAAAGGGCAAAATAGTAAAAATGGTCGGGTCAAGTTAATAGTTTTTTTCAGATAGTTATGGGTAAGATAAGCATTAATTATAAATTAAAAAAAAATAATTTATCCAGATCGACGGCTAGATGAAAATTATTAGAGTCCGGCCCAAGACGTCCTTTTCAGTAAAAAAGTATTATTGAAATAATTTTTTGCTAAAAAAAAACAAGAAAATAATTATGATACATTTTATTTTCTTTGGTGATAGTCCCAGAAAAAATGTTTGTTAGCTGTGCAGCAAATATGAATGATACATTTGGAACAAATGACTTGTGTGTCTGAACTTTTACACTGCTTACATCTTTTCTTTTCTACCAACCCGAATTGGGAAATGATTTTCCCCATCAAAACGAACATCAGCAGCAGAGTGAACAGCTTTTTCCGAACATCCTCTACTTTGTTTACCTATTTGTTTGTCTGTTGGTAATTTACACGCTGGTATTTGAATTTTATCACCTAAAAACAATTTAAAAAAAATTACTTCTCACTTTGCCTAGACTAGAGATTCCTCGCGTTCGCAAATATACCAAAATATTTACCGATGCTTATAAGTTATCGAAGTAAAGAATATGGTTAACAAATTCGGGAATTGTGATAACCGAACAACGACATTGAATATCTCCTGGATCTGGTGTGCCAGGTAAGATGACATTATCACCTGCACAATTGTACACCTCAAAACGGTAGGCATATCCGTTTGAATCGAAGAGAACAAACAATTCAACACCCACTTCTGCGGTTTATTTGGCATAATTGACGAAAATGGTGTTTCGTCTTGGTGCGGCACATTTGTTCTTCTTGATTGCAGTAAATCGTTTTAACGAAATACATTTTTGAATCGACGGGAAGGCATTTTTTCCCCAGTAGCTCTCCACAGTAGGATAACGGTATAGCGACATGTAAATCATTATTCCAAAATGGGGTAGAATAAGAAACCGGAGTCCACGTTTTCTGTCAATGCACAAAAATTCGTCTCTTCAGAAATAGGCTCAATGATTTCGTCAGTAAAAACAATTAAAGATTTCTATTGGCTTGTCGAAGTTTTTGGCACTTGACGGAAGTGGTGCATCAATACAAAATGTAACGCTATAATCCGGAATGATTCTGGGCCTAAACCAACATGCCTCTCCAATTAGCCCGGTCCTTAGCTAAGTCTACCTCTATGCGTCCGACGCCTGGCTGGGAATCTAAAACTCTGCGAGCGGGAGTATTGGTGTCCATTCGTTCTACATGTCCTAGCCATCTTAAACATCTAAGAGTTAAAATAAATGGCCCAGAATTGTGACCATTAAAAAAATGTATACGAAGATTAAGAAAATTGGTCAAACTGTTTAGGAAGACTAGTGGAATTAAAAAAAAATTGTTTTGTGCCTGTGCGGGTTCGAGCGATGCACATTGAAGAAGAACATTTGGAATTAGGAATTGATTCCAAATTAAGAAGT
Organism: Rhingia rostrata; assembly: GCA_949824845.1. Classification (NCBI taxonomy): domain Eukaryota; kingdom Metazoa; phylum Arthropoda; class Insecta; order Diptera; family Syrphidae; genus Rhingia; species Rhingia rostrata. The sequence continues at coordinate 880,496 of OX463756.1, forward strand.
GACTACATTTATTATACAAAAAGTTTAACGTATATACTCATATCTACCATAATATGTAAGAGTGGGAGTAGAACCTTTACAAAGTTGGTTGCAATTGAAATATTATTTAACAAAACAAAAATTAATCAAAATATATTAAATTAAAAATAAAGCCATAGCATATAATAAAATAGAATAAAGTGGTCCTTTCTAGTAGTTATAATGTCAGACGTTCAAACATTGTCCTTATCACGTTGTTCGTCAAAGAATTTCTGCCGACTGGTGTCTTAATTTTTTTTTGTAGAGTAGCTACACGTCGAATTTGCTTTACCACGTGCCTTATATTTCCATATCCATTATGCAGACACATGTCGACAATATATGTACGTAGACCAGGGTTCGTATATATGCCCCTTTAAAATGTCTAAAGTTTTCAAGTTGACTCCTGTTGCCACCGCTGTTAGCTTGTTAACTTCAGCGTGGCTTTTGTTGCTACGTCAAAATACCATGTACTAGTTATGTATACATTGTATCACAGCATCATGGCACCAACGGTTCTTTTACAATCCATTAACATCGTCTCCTTTGAACCGATAAATTTTTTAAAGTGTGCACAAACAGAACAAAATCCTACATTGATTTGTACATATAGCCACGTCGTTATACATGTGGATAATAAAATTCAGTAACATATGCGATAAAGCACTACGGTAGACGTGTAATTAAGAACATAAACTCACTCCTTCACATACATTGACATGCATACTCTACGTATTTACTCGAATGTGGGAGCGTTTTTGTTTTCCTTTAATCATCACCGTGTTCTTTTGCAGAGACAAATGAAAGGACGATTTGGTCCAGACAAATGAGATTTTCTAATAATTACTCTTCACGTTACCAAAGAAAAAATCCCGCATTATTTACGCTTCTATAGTTTTGTCTACTGTGCCGACTTTTGTATTTGCCGGCAATTCTATGCGACGGAACTCCTTGGCAAGGATGAGGAAAAACGAAACCAAACAAATGACGAGCGCATCATTTATTTAGTTACATGTTTTGTGTTGTACATATAATCCTTAATAACTAGTTGTAGTTTCCGGGGGAATGTTTATATGTCTGTATTTGGCTGTTTGAAAGTGACAGACGACACTTGAAATGTGCCATAGAGAAATTATAATTGAATTAGGCCACACCATTAGCAGTTGGATGTTTTGCTTCTGAGTTATACACGTAAATAATAACAGGCATACACACAGAAAAATAGGGATTACAGGCACTTTATTTTCAATTATTTTCCCCTACTCATTGGTAATGTGTAATCCAGTAGTACATCCATGAAAGAAAATATTACATATATTAAAAATATATGTGGAATTGATTATATACTAAAATAAAAAATACAAATTTTTGGCAACATGCTCGTTACCTAGCTTTCTCACAACAATTCATGTGCGAATTCGGATGAATTGTCAGATCATCGAGCAGAGAGCATCACGCAAATTATATATTTCAAGAAGATGTCCTAAAATAATCGCTACCACAATGGGAACCTCCTTACGGTATTTAATAATGAGGTCGCGTGTAATTAGACTGAGCTTCTTATTTATCGTAATCGTTTAGAGTTTTACTTAAAATTAAAAAAAAACACACACATTTTGAATGCATTAAACTACTACTGTGAAATAAGTTGCACCACCTACTTCGATAAACCGTCAAACAACTTGCAATTATGTTGCTATGAAACCTTAATTCCCTGGGTATATCCTTAACCTCACGTAAAATCAATAAATTCTTCACTTAGCAATATACAGGTATATATGATTGTACGTGTCTAAACATACACCACAAAAAGTCTTTGATAATTCCCCAAGATTCCATCAACTGCTCCTTAAAGTTTAGATCTAACAATTCTTTATAATTATCTCACCCTAGTTGATCAACTTTAACATGCTTACCAGATGTTTCCAAAGACGAAACTAACAACAATTCTCAGCTGGATGAAATTTAATGACAATGTACTTAACTAGAAGACTTAATTTCATAGAACACATCAAAAGGAAATTAATTTTGACTATCGTACGAAGCAAAACCATGCCACAAAGGATCCTTGGCAATTTTAATAATCAGCCACCTTTTGTGCTCCTCTCAGCACAGCTACTATCCTTTGTTAACGAACCTGCTAACTTACCAGCCAAATACCTAATACAAACAGAGAACACTACAAAATTGCTTTTCTCCTTGTACATGGTGGTGGGGCGGGGTAGTAGAAGTCTTGCCAATGAGGCGAGCAAATTGATGAAAATGACCACATTCTGTCAGTTTTTTGGCTTTTGTCTCTGTGCAGTTAGAAAGAGATTAATTGTATCCACTACAGTCGCACAGATGACATAAGATACAAGTGGGTTCACATTTAGTACAGAATCTACCAGAGGAAAGGTGAACATGGCATACATAGGGGAATTAAGCTGATGATAGATAATTTACCAAAAGGATGACATTTCTTTCAAAAAATGTCATTAATTTCGTTACATTAAAATTCGTATAAATCATCTTTGTAACGTTGCTTTTTTTGCTCGTTTATTTCGAACCCATGCTGCCACAAACGATCTATGCTGTGAAATATTGTCTAGGTGTCTGGGTCCCCTGACACAGAGACTAGAATTAAAAAAAGCATCATAATTAATGATAGGGTAGTATTGCCAAATTTCCTATGAATACCGAGAAACCGCCTGCTGTTTGGAGCTATGTTCCCTCGATTTATCTGGCTGCATAAATATTAATTATAAACGTAAGCTCGTTTGAGCTTCTGTCTTTTGACAGTGATAATTTATAAACAAACTATTTTTTTTATTGTTTTGCGACTTTCAGTGAAATCATCTTCATTTAAGAGAGAGTGAAATTGGGCTTCAACCAATATGGTTATTTCGGTAAGTCTGATTGCTAGCTTACTACCACTTGTTGCGCAGTCCAAGTTTGTCACTTAGTGTGAAGTATTTTTTTACTACATTGAATTTCTAAGTAGTATCTAAAATCTCCACAAGCCCTCTGGATGATTCACTGGCCCTCCTCCTCTCGCGATGATCTGACAAACCATCCGAGTAGTATAAATTCTCAAGAAAAGCTTATCTCGCCTTTCGAAGTCGGTATAAAACAGGAGGTCACTTCATCGTGCAAGAGGTACACACGCATACATTAATGATTGTGAGAATGCTCGGTATTTGTTTATTTTACTGCTTAACAGCCGTTCGACTTTTCATGTCTCGCAATTATCTGCTAATTCTTTTATGATGTCATTATCGTCACACAAAAATGTCTCACCTTTTTTATTTTAATTTTTTTTGTTTTTTTTTTTTTGGATCGAACGTTTATTTGTTGAGCTTAATGGAATATCGAGAACTCTCAATTACCATTTTACGAGTCTGTCCGGCGTAAAAATACTAGACATGGGTCGAAATCCTCTCAGAAACCCGTCACTCGTCTGGGTACACATTTCAAGACAATGCCAGGGCAAACTATGGTAGTGACTCCTAGCCTTCCAAAGCCTTCCCTCACGACAGATGTGTATTTTCAAAATGTAATATTTGAATATTAATCCTTATGAAGAACGAAAAGTAAAATGAAAAATTGTTAAAAACTATTGTTGTAAACGACGTCAGGCTCCAATCCAATCCACTGAAAAATTTAATGAAAAAAATAAAGATCTCCTCCTATTGTCCGAGACTTATTAAATTAATTAACTAGCAAGAAATTGTTTTTCTTGATGTCCAAACATTTCTGACAAACTTTCATTACCACAATGATTTTTTTATTCTGTTAAATCAGACAAAAACGTGTTCCATTTGGACTAGATTTTTAAAAAATGGGGTTCGTTTAAAACTGATGTACTTCTAAATATCTGGCGAAGTATATAATTAATGTTCACCATATAGTGAGGAAAGTTACTTCTAAATCACATATATAATAAAAGCAAATGGCATCCCTGTCTAATCAATTATCATCAAATGTCTTCTCTGCAACCGTTTTTAATTATGAACGTTTGCAATAAAGCTTATAAAGTGTCCTTGCATTGGACTTTGCCTACCTCTTTATTTCATCATTATCGACTTCTCTTTACTTCAGGCATAAAATATGAGTACATCAGTCCTAAGCATCTTGTGTTGAACGATGCAAGTGCTTTGCATTGATTATTTCTGTACCAAGCGGATGTTGTACCTACTAAAATAAGCCAATAATGGACTCTTTTTAATTGAAATTTCAATCAGAATTTTAAACCAAGTTTACCTCTGGAAAAGTTTTACATTTAACTTAAAAGCCAATTTCTTCGTCTGAAGTGGGGTTGTGGTTGCGCCGCACGCACATCAAGGTCTTTGTGGAAGGATACACTTCTGTGTAATTTACTGCCTCATTTTGATTCACCCTCAAATCCCTGTTTAGAAATTCCAGGTGAAATTTTAAGTATTCTGTAGAAGTTCGAATTGATGCTTTAGGGTATATACCAACCAAAAGCCGATTAAAATTCAGACTACGAAGACTGCATTGAGACCATCAGCAAATACTGTTTCTCAATAAAAGGGTGTGAAAATTGATGGAATTCCTAGTATTCGATTTTTCCAAGTCTGTCGATAGTCAATGTTAACCTAATAAACAGACCAACATTCTGATGTCGATTGTAGGAACTTTGGGTTTGCCTAAGAGTATCTTCTGCATGTTGCAAAAGAAAACGATTGCATAGAGTGCGTGATTTGAAAACTGAATGATTTTTACGAACATAATACGAACGAATTAAGGTAACTTGTTTTGTACATACGTAGTGTGTCAATATGACGAGGGATTTGTTTCAGAATGAATGGGGATAGATGGGATTGAGGACCATTAAATTTTCTGTTTGATTTTCTCGTATAGGTAAGAGGCCGTGTTTTGGCAATGAGTCACATAAAAAAAATTGTTGAAACCCTATCATACAAATATTTAGGTCTGTTGCATCTAACCCGAGCATATATCGATTTCAATTTTCTCAGAAGGTTCGTGATTGGTGTATAATGCACGATGCAATGAAATTGATCTTTCATTTGACATCAGCATGAGATGAAAATAAGCTCAAATGATAGTAGATACAAAGCTTCATTAAGAAATAACAACTCTACTGTTCCACAGCGTAAAATAAGGAAAACATAATTTATAAAGTTGGTGCAGACGTAAAATAGCAATAACATGTACCATCTAATACCAAGTCCGCCAGTTCAACCATACTCTTCTTCGTCCAAGCAGAAGTTATTACTAAAGAGGCATAGTCTTTTTGCGTATAGACCTATAGGAGAGTGTCCTGTAAGGACACCAATGGTATGTCTCTGTTCCCCGGCAACCAAAAGAGGTGAATGGTAAAATGCTCTGCCATTTAGTTAGGAGATAGTCGGCATTCGAGGACTGATTCAGGACCAATTCAATCCGAACCAGACGGCTTTCAGGGATTTGATTACCGCTTGGCTGTCGCTGATACATTGCTTTTCAGCCAGGACAAGGCTTCATTGATTGTCATGATTTCAGCCTGGAAATCGAGAAAAGTTATGCTTAGGTTATCCATCTCGGAGAAAGAACCTCCACCCACATCAGATTCTGTTTTAGACCATACCGTGAAAATGTGAATCGAGTTATTGGTTCCTATCGAATCCGACTCTCATTCAAGGCGGCTTGGAATGGTTGTCCTGAAGGTGTGGTCGGTGTTTTCTGTAATGCTAAGGTGATTCAGAATCTTTGTGTTCTCACCTTTAGTAAGTGTCCATTGTGACGATGCTCTCAGTATCACAGCTGCACATATAGGGACACGAGATGTCGGATAGTATCAAGGGCGGCAGATGGGGTTGTTCTTAGACCTCCACTAATGAATATTCAAGCTTATCTTTGAATTGTACCTAGTAGAGGGATGGAGGGAAGGACAACTATATTCAATAATTATTTTTGTTACAGAACAAGCAAGCTATGAATAGACGTATGTAATAGGAAATATACTTCTAAATTCGTGTAATCATTTGAATGTATTCCATTTTTAAAACATCAAATGTATCAATCGGCTTTAAATCGCATGAGCGAGGTGTCATTCGACCGGACTATTCATAGCTGATCAATCACTGTGTGGATTATTGACAAGTCCAAGATTCGATATATCTGAAGATGTTTTTTTCGATGAACTTTTTAACAGCCACAAGGAAACGTTGTATTTCGTTTGTCGTAGTGTGGAACAATTACTTTACTACTATGGCTGTATTTTTTTTTAACTTCCCAGTTGGTTTTTTAATGTTATAAAAGTAAATCCATGACAAGTCGAAAAGTTCTTCTATGCTTTGGATGCAGAAATGTCATCGATCATCATTTTTAATTCAATTTCTTAGTGTATTAACAAAGCATATTGGGCCCAATGATTATATCTACAAAGACGATACATCTTGCTGCTCAAAGCATCTAAAACAAAGTCCCTACACAAAAATCTCGGTTATTCGTTATAAAAATGATGGGTTTTGCCTTAATGATGGAATAATTATTATCAATGATCACTGAAAAAAGTGATATTTAAAAAAATTAAATTAAATATTCGATAATTCATAAGGTTCATTTTTATTCCCATAAACACAAACATCGTTGGTTAAATACTCTTTAAATTCAAAAACAACTTTTTTATTTCATTGGATAACTAATTTCGGAGCCTTGTGGTGTAAGTAAAATGTAGGCAGTCGATTTTTTTTCACGGCATCCTCACGTTTGTGTTGAATTAAGTCGGTACTGAGTTTTCTCTAACGTGATCATTATATAAGATTTTTATTTTGGTTGATGAGCCATGCCTTCCTTACTCGGCAACTTTTTTTGTTTTCGACTACACCTTTGAGTTAAAGGATTCAGCATAGTTTTATGCTTAGCGATTCTTGTTAGCGTACTTATAGTACGAGTTGATTCAGAAATAATAAAACAAATTGAAGTTTAGGGAAAAGAGTAGATTTTAATAAAGTTGATGCAAATTGCTTACTAAAATTACTTGAAACCTGCAATTCAAGGAATTTTTTTTAAGCTTTTGCTATTTTTTTTTGCTGACTTCTCTATGATGAGTAAATCTATTCTTCATAATTGTGCTTCCACATGAGAAGAGAAGCATGATTCTGATTCAATCGTGTTTTACCACTGATGCAGTTTCATTGCATGATGGCAAATATGGCCACCGCTGAGTATAGCATGAAGGCTCACCTTGACCTAGAAACGTTACGTTCAGCGTACTTAATTTTGCATTTATGTATATTGCCCTAATTTTATATCGCTTGGATTTCTGAATACCACTTGTAACCAAAAACTTTTTTCATTTTACCTGTCTACCAATACACGGCTCCAATTTTTTTTATGTAAACTTCTGTTAGCACATAAATTGAATTCAGGCCTTAACCTTGCAGTTCACTACCATTTAAAGGATAAACACATTCAAAAGTAAGTTCCTTCTTTAATTAACTATTTAATGAAAAATCGCCCTTGAACACGCTCTCAAGTTGAAAATATAAAACTTTCCGAAACCATTAGTTAACGTGCAAATACAAACATTTTTCGGTTAACCAAACTCTTGAATTCCATGAAATGGCTTCGCCTATTAGTATCCACATCTGTTCCATTAGTCAAGTTATTCCCGTTTATAAGGTTTGCAACCAACACCCCATTCTATGTATAAATCTGGCTGAGGGCTAGCTATTCGTTTCATAATTTGCTAGCTACAGGCCGCACCTACTCGTTAGGCATTACAATATACTCCCTCCAATGGGAATGGATTGGATTAGGTTTTTGGGCAGATTCCAGCAAAGGAGCATTGATACCACAGAGTTAGGCAGATAATTGTTTTTATTACGATTGCTTCTGTCATTCTAGTTGGCATTTATTTAACTGTAGCGGTTAACAGGATTGTAATATATGTCACTCCCATATGTCTCTGAGTTTTTGGGTGGTTTTGTGCACAAACAAATTCATTTGTAATTAATGTTCACAGCCCTGTATCATTAAACTTTTATTGTTCTTTTCGAAAAACAAAAGAAAATAACCGATTTCATAACACTGCGAAAAGGTGGCTTGATTCAGCGGTTTCAATATTTCGAAGTAAATGTAAAGAATGTCGCAAAATCAAGAGAAGACATATTTCAAGTTGATATATGTATATGAATCGAAATGAATATTCCACGGTGATGTAAAATTTCATCTAACATTCAGTCTGAAGTAAATATTACCGCTGTCATGGGCATGGTAAAATTTCATGTTGGCCAGGATATCCGGACACGTGTGCAGAATGTGGAATTTTACAACACTCCAAGGTAGAACGGAGTGAAGGCCTCAACAAGAAAATATTGATCAAACAAACGCTTTCGTAACAATTTGCTGCAAGAACTTTATGAATTCAGGTTCACATTAAAAATGATTGAACAAAATACTTTTATATAAAGATATTATATTTTTTTTACAATAGAACATCAGACGATTTTTGATTTTCCAAATTTTTCAAATTTAATTTTTCTTGTTGTTGTTTGTAACATAGAAAAATAATTTGGCTAGTTATACCTTAAAGTCTGTCCGTCCGCCCGCCCGTACTTCACCAGTTTTTGGGGCTTAAATTTTAAATAGAATGATGAATTTTGGCACAGGTTGCCGTTGTTGCTCCCAGCAGAACAAGTGTTAAAAAATGTTGCCACACCCCTTTTTTGAAAAACTTAATTTTTCGCCATACCGTGAAGAATTTTGAAAGAGTGTCTGAACAACATATTTAGACAATCGGAATATCTGTATTTCGTTTATACAAATTTGATTGCACCGCCCACTTTTTGGGGGCGTTTTCAGTAAAAAAAAATGTTTCGGAATAGTTTTAAAATATTCGAAAAAAACTGTTGGTGAAAAATCATTTCGTATACAAATAATTTTAACCCACGCCCACTTCTGGAGGCGTTTTCATACAAAATCCATTTGTACACCCTACCTCATACCAATTGCATGAGAAAAACGTTGTGTTTTGTCGAACCATTAAAGATTTTTATAAACTATCTGAGCAATATGTTCATTCACAATATCATTTTCAATATTTCATTGTCATAATTTTCCATTTTTGGGGATATTAATTTCAAGGATGGGATGGGATATCCGCACAGCGGATTGTAGCCTTCTCATATGTTTTTAAAAATGCAAAGCTTCAATATCTATACAATTTCCCAAAAGGGATCAATAATTTTGATACATAGCTTACAATATAGAGATATAACAAAAATAGAAAGATAAAGAGTGATCTTGTTCATTTATGACATGCAAACAAAATCACACCATTAGAAAATTAGAGCTAGTGTTAAAAGAAATTCGATACAATGTCTGAACAAATTTTGATCAAATGCACATAGGGTTATTTGAATACTTTTTATTATAGTATTGATATCCTTTTGTAGAGGTTGTAGGGAAGTCTTAATTATCGTGGCTTAATAGGATGTTACAAAATTAAAAACCTAATTCATTACTAATGTATACTCCATCCCATTGGAGGTATGTGAGTTTTGAATTATATGAATTATTATATATACATTGTAGATAACTTAGCTAGGTTTACCCTTAAGTATATGGATAGCTGAGTCGATTTAACCATGTCTGTCCAAGTCTGTTCTAGGCCCTAACATTTAGAGCTAGAATGATTAAATTTTGTACACGTATACTCTTCGTAGCTCTCAATAGAACACTTGTAATTTTCTATATATCATTCCAATTTAGTTTTAAGCCACGCTTACTTTTTGTGTGGATATTGATTTAAAGGATGAGATAAGATTGGGTATTAAACGATTTGCACAGGGAATTATAGGTTTCTTTAAAGTTTTTTTCTTAAAATGTATTACATCGCCTTAAAGCGAACAATATATAGTTAAAGAAAAATAATCATAAAAAATATAATATAAACAAATAGAAAAAATGCATCTTCCTGTGACTGATATGTGATATTTCTTTTTTTCTGGGTGGCCATTAAAATTAAGTTAAGAGATAATTTCTATTTTTTGTAGTAATAAAGAAGCACTTTAATTTATTGAGACTAACCGGTTATTAGCCGTTCTTACTTCAAGTTGTCATTTAACCATTCTTCCCATGCGCAAATGTTGCGCATATTCTTGCTTTCAATGTAAACATGCATTTGCGAATCATGACCCTCTTTGATTAAAAAATCCTTTTACATATACAAAAAGTTACTTCGGCTATAAAATAGCTCTGCTATATATTTTTTAATGTGATCCACTTAAAAAAAGGTCAAATTGCAGCCGAATAAATATATTTACCCTAACATTATTAATAAAACTTTTACAAACGTATAACACAAACACAACAGACGACAAAAAACAAACTTAAATTACATTTTAATGCACGGATACCTCTCATGAGATATTCAAATTAAACTCATGAATGACTTTAAATAAAAACGGTGAAAACAACGTTCCCATAGAGAGGCGCCATTCTTCAACGGTGGCCGGCATAACGCATAAAAAATACCTATTTGGTCCTATTTGGGTGGAGGTATCTCTGATGTTTAGCGACGGCATTATAATTCACCCCGCCATAAATTTTCTTTTTTGTGTCCCAAAAAACGTGGAAGAACGAGAAATAATCAAACAAAGAATAAATATTTTAGCAGCCATCCAAGACCAAGAAAGACCTTTCCCAAGACGTTATGCCTATTAACTTAGCCATCGAAAACACACGCAAGGACATTCTTGAAGAGCATTTCACTTTATATGTATATGACAGCCGCTATTGTCGATGCTGGAAAATGCAAAAGTAACCGCTTATCAAGTGGATGTGAGCATGGTTCTGAGAATTGATACAACGCGTGTAAAGGAATTTGTTACCACGGCTACAACTGCGTGTATATCGATCTCATAGCAGTTTTAAGCATCGAACACTCACATGTGTCTGGTGCTTAACCATTCGCAACTATTTCGCCTGCAGATTCCTATAACCTACCGACGAAATTCAAGGTAATTGATTTGGATAGATATTGCGTATCCATGATGGAACGGACGTTATATATGTGCACTCGCAACATATGTACATATGCTAGAGGCTAAGTTACAACGGCATCTATAGTGGATACCCAGAAATTAAACTTTTATTGTATATTATTTTCCTTAGATTATACTTCGACCAACTTCACCTGTGGTAATGGACAAAGTAACAGTCATTAACTGAAAACGTTGGAATTATTTGTCCCTTGACTGAGATGTGGCTGAAGTTTGTGTGGACAAAGACCTAAAAATTACTATTTGACAATTAACATGGTACAAGGGGTAGAAAATCATTAAAAGTTGATCATTTACAAAGATTGCAAAGATTGCAATTATTTGGTAGAGTGGTCTGGATCTATAGAAAGAAAACTTGCTCGCTCACTTATGTGTTTGTGAATTTGTTTTTTATTTTCTCGCTGAGTGAAGATAGGATGAGAATTCTCCGGTCAAAATAAATTCCATCTGAGTACGTCAGAATCTACTATGCAAGCATAACCAGAATTTCGTTTAAAACCAGAACCCATAGAGTCCCAACGTTTTGTAATCTACATTTTGTGCAGTTGCAATTTGACTATATTAGAGCTCCTAAGCAGTTGCCTCTTAAATTTTCTGAGGTTTACTGATATAGTTTATTATATTTCGTTATAGAAAACTGTTCATGTTTTTGGTAGCTGTGTTAAATTCTTAAATGTTCGTTTGTTTGATCTGCAGCTGCCCCATTCGTACGTTTTTTTTTGCCTTTTTTTAGCACATTTATTTATTGTCTCTGCTCTGAATTTGTTGTAAATTGTATTGGTTAAAATATACCGTCTTTTACTTCGCTATATTATTTGCTTGTCATCAAGCAAAAATAGTTATAGACCTGTCGTTAACATGCGCCTCGACCGCAGGTGCATGCTTAACGGTTAGTAGTTTAATTAGAAACTTTATTATTAAGTAGTTTTCAATAAACTATTACGATGGATCTTCGTTTTTTGTATTCATATAGTTTATATGCCTACTACGGTGATTTGTGCCATAAATGGTAAAACGAAGTCAGACAGAAGAATTCGACTTACATTACTGACTGAGATATCATTTTGGCAGCAAATTTGTGTAATATCATAAAAAAGTGATAAGAATATATATTTCTACAACGTTCGCGGAGTTTTAGCTAATATTCTTGTCCAGATAGCTTTGCATTATATTAATGTTTTTCTTTCCTTTCTTCTCTTTTAAGGTAAGTCCCAAAACACGAAAAACAAATGCACGGTAATCAATAGTTTATAAAAATGATCATTTATGTTATATTCAAAATGATAGTCGAATGTATTTATTCATTCACTGCTAAGTGCTAGTTTATTTTACTCCTGTCTATCTACATTTTTTGTCATAAATTTTCCGAGAGGTGTGCATTACTACCTTTTTGACTGCTACGAGGCGAGAAATTCAACACTAAAGAAGAAACTCAAAAGTCATTACGATTGTAAATACAAACATACATGCATTGTCATCTTGCTTTTCTCCGGTATACATATCTATTCCCTTGTTGTTTATTTTTCCCTACTCCCGTTTATTTATTTGTTCATCGATTCCTTTTAAGTTTGTATCTAGAGAATGAAAGTACTTAAACTTACCTAAGCACTTAATTTGGTGAATAAACTTACTTTGAGCTGCAAATGTTGCGCATAACTTACGGCAACCAAATTGGTTGACAGTACCTGTATTTGAAATTAATTTCCCAACAACAGCATATATTCGTGAAAAAATCCTTCTACCACCCATGTACAAAGTGAACTTACATTCCCTCTACAATAAACTTACACCGCTTCCTGCCGTCGTAAATGGAACGCTTAACTCCGAAGATTAATTTCTACTTCGTCATCATCAAATCACAATCCCACACACTGCTTCAGTTTTCCTTAATCAGTTTAAGCCTGACATCAGCATAGACAACGAAGCGATAGTAGCGACTCACGTCTTTTTAATTGTGTGGTACGGAAGGGAGCTTTGTAAAGTCCAAAATGAGCGTGCCAGCCCAATCCCACAAGGAATAAGTTAAGGCGCAGAGAATGCCTGCACAAAACTGATAGTGATCACTCACACAATGTACATCAGGCGCACACAGTGTTTACTTTGTTTTGACTTAACAGTAAACAAGGACCTAGGTCGAGGGAAATGCAAATCACTGTTTGTCTTTAATTTATATTTTGATGACGGAAGTGCATTTTGAGGGTTCATTAGAAAGCTACGACCACGCACCGTGTCCTTTCTTATTTACATCTGCGCTACACTATATACAAACAGGATAATTAATAAAATCAATCTGCAATCACGTTAACGTTGCCTTTTGCTAAAAAAAATTAATAAACAGAAACTAGGTTACTTAAAACACATTTTGTTCGGTGTTGTGTGGTTGGTCACCCATCGCCTTCCTTCACGCATTAACGACATTGTTTAGTCTTTTAAATTGCGGTTTACCCAGCACTTGCCAGGACTTTGATCTATTTTGGTATTGTTGTGTGTTTACACTCCATCTGGTCACCGATGCTCCTCCCTACTTCCGTAATCCAATCATCGAAGTTTTTGGAGACACATGACGGACTAATGAAATTGTTTTGTCGGATTACGGCCTCTGTACAACATGAATGAGAGGCAATACGTGAAAAAAATATATTTAGTCCAGCAATCGCTATTCAGGCTGAACAAAAAATTTTATTGAAAATCGATAATTGCTTGGTTTACTCGAGACTTCTTCCGAGCGCTTTTGTCTATTCTCAACGGCAACCGCTTGTGGCAAGACCAGACTGGTGAAACCAATCACCAACTTGTCGGCCATTTTATTTTCGTCTTCAGTTTCCGATTCGTATTTTATACCATTTGTTGCGGAACACAACCACAATCACCCACCCAGCCATATCCACTTGCCAGATGTATCTAGCTCGAAAACATTAACACACACATGGGTGTGCTGCGTCTCCTTTAAAATTCTGTTAATGGCTGTTTCGGAAATTTATTAACTCTGCTACGCAACAAATACCTACAAACTATACATATTGTCAAATATTTGTCCCATGTAGGTGAGATTACAACGATTCATCGGCCGCACTTGAGCTTAACGCCGTTTTTTTTATCTCGCATCTTAATAAGGATCCTTAATTAAAAAAGGTTAGAAGTGTCTTGTTGCACGGCACTTTTGTAACTTTGAATTGAGACAGAGTGCCGCGCATGTCTTCGGTTGAGTACTTGGACTATTTTCGTGTTACTAGTTGCTCTTTTTGAAGTAATTTGGCATATCTTATGAAGTGTTCCAGGAGTTTATCCCCTTTGTCGTTGTACTTTCTTCTTTTATTGGGGTACAACTTACAGGCAATGCGTTGATTTGTATTTAAATACCCGGAAATGGGGTGAATGTCTAGAGCTCGTTGAAGTTAATTTGAAAAATAGGGCGACTTGTTAATTTTTAATTAAATTATACGACTTTATCGATAAACAATGTTACAGCAATTAATTAATTAACTTCTGTTGGCGATATAATTCGACAACGTTACATGTTTATTTTATTGATGACTTTTAGTCGTGGGAAGGCGTATCTCTTCTTAATTCTTAATAAGAAAGAAAAAGTTCCAACTTTATCGTTTATTTTGAAATTCCCGTATTTCATTAATTTGTTTATAAATATTTTATTTAAGTAGTAGAAGTGCTTACGGTTTAATGTAATTTAGCTTGCGCTTTATATAACTCAGCAAATAAATTTAAATTTGTTTCCAAATTGTAAACTGTTAAATAACGCTGTTCGGGTAAGTCGTAACTGTTAATGAACGAAGTAAAACAAACAAAATAAAGACATCGTGGCCCATCCTAACTAAGTCTTCTCGCTTTTAACTTCACCAGTATACATTTTAGTATCGTGAAATTTTTTTTTAATAAATATTTCTCAGGTGAGGTGAACCCATTACGCACGAGAAGCACCCTGAGATGATGTCTGCAGACGTTTATTGACTCTGCTATCTTCTGGAAGTTCCTTCCATTGTTTGCTTGTTCTGTTATAATGTATGTAATTCAGGGAAAGATTTCACTGTGTCATCGGTTGCAGTTTTGACGTAAGGCTGAATGCATGTCTTTGCTTAGCGTCCAATAAGTATGGCATAACTCCAAACATGAGAACAGTTTTTAAGACCTTTTCGTACATTATAGAGACGTAGAAGCTGGGCTGGTGTATAATACCTCTTAGCTCTGTGAAGGTAACTTAGTTTAGACGCTGCTGATTCGGTGACCAGCGGTAACATGTTTTTGCCATCACACAGAGTTTTTCTTATTTGAGACTATGTTCGCCGTTTCGATTTGCGGAACTGTACACTTGTTCTTTCTTGTAAATAATGTATAATAAGTTTTCTATGGGTTGGATTGAACTAGGCTTTCCCTTTCCGATTATAAAACCTTTTGTAGGTATTCGTTTATGGAGCAGAATGTTCGAATCTTTCTGGTGTGCAGGAATATGGTTAATAGTCGAGTCGTTTGGTTTAGTCGCTATTAGCGTACTATCATCTGCAAAACTAAAAATTCGAATATTAGTTGTCCTAAAAAAATCGAAAATTGTTCAGCAGTTAGAGAATCTTTTAGGTAACCTATCGTTTATAAAGAATCTTACTGAGAAAAAGCCATCCACAACTTGCACAGATCTAACTATGAAATCCTCACAGTATTTGAGTAAGTCCTTTGGTATGGTGTCAATTTGAATAGCAATGACCTGTGCCTGGAAAGCCTTGAAAAAATCAAGGGCAATAACTCTCGATTTTCAATTGCAAAAGTCCATGGATGGGTTACATAAGTTATCAGAAGTTTGTTAGTTACTCTTTCGTTGAAGATTTCTGTGTAGATTAAATTTTCGATTATGTGTTTTTTCATAACATCATTTGATTTTTGAAATCCATATACCGTCGCCCCAACATTGGTTTTCTGTAAACGCAATTTGAATGTGTTTGGAAATTTGTTGACACGATATTCATACGGGAATCCTCTTTCAAAATATGTAAGAAGTTATTCTAAATCACTCAGTTTTTAAAGTATTTAAAATGTATTACAAAATGAATTTGTCACTAAAAGTAAACGCCACTAAAATCAATATTTTCTTTTATTCATAAACATACGTCAAAAATTGTGCATATACGGCATTCCACTAATAGATAAGTAAACAAAATGCATTTACTTAAAATCCAGCTAAAAAATAAGACAAAGTTTTTGAGAACAAAAAAAATATTTATATCATATTTCGCAAGACTATAGTCGACTTTCTTATTATAAGGACACATTTCAAGCTAATATTCCGGTCATGGCCGATTGGGTTACATCTTAAATGATGTTGCGGCTCCATGCACTGTGGGTTGATATTGGTGGAGGGTAAGGGTACACCATTGTCTGTTTCGTGGAGTCTATCCTTTCCAAATATCCGCCGGAGTTTTTTTTTCTCCCATTTTCTTTATTGAAATACCCAAGTATTATTTTCACATCGTCTTTCGCACAGAATTCGTAGTCTTCGTTCAGTGAAATATTTACCACTTTGATACGGTCTGTCTCATCGTAGGGAGAGTTGTGAAGATTCTTTGTGGCTTATGTTATTTGGTTGCTTATGTTTTGCTGGTTGAAAACTAATATTTTGTCATTAGTTGAATATGTTCTTCATTAGGATCTTTATAGCTGTTTGTCCTTTCTTAACAATAGATACAATAAAATCGAATTTGTATAAAATTTTACTTCTTTTAATAAAATCTTTGTACGTGTTTTATTGCAACCATAGTCATTGTTTAGGTAACTGTTGAACATTTTGATTCGAAAATAAACGCTTGCTTCTAATTAAATTCTATTTATGTTTTCTCTAAATAGTTATTGTGGAATTTATTGTTTAAATGTGACTTTTTTACGGTCACAGTAAAATCGTATGGAAAACAAAACCAAAAAAAATATTAAATAATTAAATAGCGTTACATTGCATTTTGTAGGCACATTAGTCAAAATAATGCTTAACAAGAATTTGAAGTTCCATGGCGCACGTTGTTGCACAATAGGACCTACTTCAAAACAATTCATAACAAATAATTTGCTTAAATTATATAGAAAATTAGACGTCACTGCCAAATTTTGAAGTTAACGTGAACCTGATGAATCCGATAGATATACGACTTAACCACTGCGTATATATTTGCAATGGTAAGAGATAGTGCAAAACGGATAAAGGATTTGTAAAGAGTTACCCCGCAAACATAAGACTGCATACTAAACTCAAAAGTGTGTTTTGCCGTTTACGGTAACCCAATACTAGGGCGAAGATATGATGATTTAATAATTTGTATGTTTTGTAATAACATTGTCTGTATGCAAAGTTACGAAATCAATGGTACAAGCTATGTTGCAGGAGTTAGTTCTTAATAAAGTTGTCATATTGGCAATAACCTAGATACCTTACAATCGTTAAGACTGAGGTCCCGAAACTAACAAATCCCTATCCATTTTGGCTTACAATTGAAATAAAGTATTCTCATTTGTAGTCGTCTGCTATCAAGGCCCATGACTCCCATGATTGGGTTTCTTTACAAGCCCATAGATTGGAATCTTCTGAAAAGCAAATAGATTCCAATAAAGTTAAGTGCATTTTACACATTAAAATAATATTTGTATCTAAACACAAGGCTCATTGTCTACATTACCAAAAAAAAAATTATCAGCAAATTCGTGTCATATCTAATATTAGGGATTAAACTTCCCGCAATTAAGCTAATTAGTACAATTACGTATCTAATCTAAAGAACATCCTAGGGCTTGAATAAAATCTTTCCTATCTCTAATGTGCTATTACAAATTCAACCGGACAGGCTCCGACACATGCACATCCACATAAGCTGTTAGCATTCAAATGTAATTTTATCATAACCTCCTCTTTGCATCGCTCCCACCATATTACGCCCGGCGATACTAAAATAAAAAGCTCCACCATAATCTAAGGTTACATCACCCTCGAATATGTGGTCTGTATCTGTATGTGATTTCTAATTAGGATAATTGCTTCTTTGATTCGTCGTCTGGATTCGTATAATGATCTTCCTTCGTCCGTCCAGTGTAACAAAAAAAAAACAATCGCTTACCTTTGTAGCAGTCACCGAGAGATGAGAGACGTCGATAAGGAAAACCACCGGAAGACAAACATTTTCAGTGGAGAGCTCTGAATGGCCAAAGAAACCACTTGCTTGCAAATTGGCCGCCCCGTTGCAAACTCCCTATTTGCATTGACACCCTTGGTCTGCCAGGAAGTTCTACATGCTCCCGTGTTGGACGCATACAAATGAGCGATACTCCGACAGGGTGGCATATGGAAAGGAACCTTCTGCCATGGTCTACGATACCGTTTCCAGAGGGTTGTTAATAATGTATTATACTTGTTTACTTGGGGTCCTCGTTGTCTAAAATATTTATTTTGGGCTGTCTTCCACATTTCTGAGCACGTAATGCTCGAACGGAGCATGGAGGCCATCCGGCAGACACTCGTTGGTTTTACTCTGAAAATCATTGTTTTTTGTTGATTGGGTTTATTATACGTGTATTTGTAAACGTTAGAGGCAATTATTTCCACTTATTGATTTTTTCATACAAGGGAGAGATTTGGAATAATTGAAGGATTTTATGAAATATGAAATTTGGAAACTAGGGCTCGTGCAGCATTACCACATCAGATGTCACTGTGACTGCAGTATGATAGTATTTTTCCGCGAGCTAGGAAAATTTTAGAATTGAATTTTATAGAAATCCGTTTTTTAAATCTTTTTTTTTTTGTTTAATGTTGTTATTATGACGTTTTAGTGAGTGATGGAATTTAAAAAGGAAAAAAAGTTCATTATTTGGACATAGTCGTACAGAAAATGTTGTGTTTTGAATCAATGTTAACTGTAAGACTGTGTCTTAATCCTAGGACAAAGTCAGCAACAGTGTTTTATTTAGAAAAAATATGATTTTTTTTTATTTTGCATGCATGTTTGTTATTGAAATTGTGGTATTTAACTTATTAAGATTTTGTGTGTGATTGCCATTTCTGATTTACGGATCACTTTGCCAGAGATTTTATTATTTGTTAAGCTTTTTAGGTTTGTTGGAAATAGTTAGTGCAAAAAAAAGCACAGAAACAAACCAGTAATTTTAAATAAAATTTAGAAGTCTGCCTTTAAAGAAGCTCTAAAGATTACGTCCACAACGTGATTATTTGACTATCCACACATATTATAGTGGATTCCGGTCAGATAATTATCGGATATAGCCCTTAGTACCACAGTTTGCAATATCGGCTTGTTTGATTTTTTAAAACCACCTGTGCCAGAGCACTTATTAGCCCGAAACTTACCAGGTATGTCTTGGTAGTTAATTGAGTATAAGTCTTCCTTACAGATTCAAAATAAAAAAATAAAGTTCATCTTCATGATTAAATAGGGTGCAACATCTTTTATGTAGTTATATGAATATTCACTATTTGATTTATTTTTTTAAATTAATTTCGTACTTTTCAACTTATTTGGAGTAGTTTTTGAATAATAATAAAGTAGCCGCCACCGATATTAATTCCTTTCGACTGTTTCCCTTTCTCTGAAGATAATTGACCCAATGATGATTTTGACGCAATATGCCACTTTTGATCATACAATGATCTTTCATGGATCTCTTGTATATTCTTTGTTCCCTAAATGCGACAATTTAGCTTTGGCGCCACTTCCTCGTCGGTCACCAAAATTTTCTTCCAACAATTAGATTCAGTATCATCCATCCGATCGACTGTTAAACTGCATTCCAAGCTTTGATCTAATTGGACAACTCACCTTTAACAGTAATATCTTAAAATACAGGTAATATTAATTATTTTGAATTTCCGAACATTCCATGGAGCTCTAACATCAAATCGGACCACTTTTTGCAGCCACAACAAATAACAGAAAAGATTAAATGTCGAAAGACTGCAATCGCAAGAGACTCCCAAGTTCTTCACATAACACGTATCCTTTTAACTTTCGATTAACACGAAAATACCACAAGCATTGAATGGTCAAGAGCAATGGCAAAGTTGTCAACCACCCCACCAGTAAGAAACCTTTGCTTTGATAAAGAGTGACGACGGATGCTGGCAGGCTATACCGAGGCCTAAAGGCTAAGCTGCAGGTGAAGACGAGAGCTGCAATTGAACCCTGTAGCCAAAGAAGGAGGGAAGAATACCAGCTTTTCAGAAAGAAGAAAAAAGAAGAAGGAAACTCCAGGAAACATATTCGTAAGTTTACCAAAGTGTAAAACATCAAAGCTATGGGTACAAGGCGTGAACAGATTCCCGTCGAGATAAACAAGGAAAAGGTCGTAGTTAAAGCATAGATTGCAAATGACTGTCCTCCCGCCAAGCTTTATAAAGCAGGCGTGGTTGAATCGGTAAGCAACTTTTACCAACTTATGTATAAGCAAAATTTGGTCAGATAAAAGTTTGCCTGAAGAATGGAACCTCAACATCGTTTGTCCGATCCACAAAAAAACAGACCCTCTGAACTGCGCCAACTATACGGACACATAAGTCACAACATCGCCTACAAGATGCTATATGCCGTAATATATGAAAGCATGTAACAGTTTACCAACAACCTAATCGGACAAGGTCAGTGTGGTTTCAGGCCAGGAGAGTCAAATGTCCACACTTTGGCAGATACTGAAAAAAAACCAAGAATACCAAATCGCTACCCACCACCTATTAATCGATTTCTAAGCCGCATACGACAGCATGTATAGAGACGAACTATAGAAAGCCATATTTTGGTATACCGCCCAAACACGTCCGTCTGTGCATCCGGATGACGATTAAGAATTCTCGCTGCTCCATAAGGATCGAAAACGACCTCACCGATGGGCGACGCACTCTCATGTGACTTGCTTAATCATATGCTTGAGATTATTTGGCAAAACTTCCGAACCAAATATTTCTGCAACTATTAGCATACGCCGACTATAAATTGACATTATTTTCACGTTTCTTAACTTATAGAAGGAAGCAGAAAAAATAGTTGTAGCAATAAAATAAATAAGGGTAAGACCAAGTATATGCTGTCGGACATTAGGCTAGGACATGTAGATCGAATGGACAGCAATACAATGGCTCGCAGAGGTATCTATTTCCAGCCAGACGTGGGACGCAGTATTGGAAGACTTCGTCTTATGTGGCGCGCACAAGTTGAAACCGACTTCAACGATATTGAAGTGCTTAACTGGACGCAGTTAGCTAAAGACCGGGAGAGGCATCTTGGTTGAGGCCCAGGTTCGTTCCGGACTGCAGCTCCAATCACATAAGTAATGTATACAATTGATATCGCCGCTATATTTTCCTTATAACTTTCTGAATGTGTACCATTCGGTATCCAATATCTAATATTTAAAATTGGATTCAAATTGTTCGATGGTTTGGCGAATGCATTCGGTAAATGAATACTTAATTCCCTGGAGAACTATAACGCTGTGCGGGCTAAATAATGAAATATCAAACTCTACTGAACAAAAATACCTTAAGAGTTTCACACGACTCATGCATTATCTCTTAATAATCCCTACTCAAGCGACTTGTGTACAAGTCATGTTTATCATTTTTATTGCTTTCAACATCCAATTTTGGGATTACTTGGGCATGCTTTTCTGAATCTGTTGAAATATCCTCAAAAATGTTTTTATATAAAATTTTGTCATCAATACAATGCGTCCTTATAGTTATTACATTATTTCACATCAGGTCATGTTACTCACCACGATAAGGAATGGGCGGCCAGTGAAAAACCATTTAGGTTTTGTTATGGCTGGGAATCGAACCCAGATCTTCTGCGCTACAGTTCATTGCTCTAACCATCGCGTGTCATACATTAGATCTGCGAAATAAATTATGTAAATCGTATTGAATTTGTTTTTACAGTCGTTAAAATGGTTTATTTTAGTGTGTAATTTCCCATCGTTTGCATATCCTAAGCATTTAGAATGTTAAATAAATGAAAGTAAAAAAATAAAAAACAGAGGACTTAATATACTACCTTGAGATACACTACTGTTGACACTGAATTCTAGAGACGTTAATTTATCATGTTTTAATACGTCTTTTCGGTTTGTCATATAGTTACAATTTGTTACCAATTTTTTTATACATTCTATTTTATACATTCTATTCGAGTAAAGCCAATGGTATATTTTGTAAACAGTGTTAGATGTGGTCGTGGATACAATAGTAACATACCTGTGTTAAAGATGGAAAATACCAATTAGATTCCAAGTCATCACAATATCCGCCAAGTCTCCTGCTATGAAATTTATTGACCTGTCATCCTAGACAGCATTTCGTTGTGATTCAGTTCATTATTCATATGGTTACTGTACAGTAATCATGAATACCTACTGCAGGACGATAAATTGCCCCTACTAGATAAAGCATTTACAATTATTTCTTAATATTCCTACCTGCCTTGAACTGGTGAGATAGATGGATATCTGTTTTTGTGTACAATATCTGTTTGTATTATTGTCCGCGAAAAACTGGCTTCATTTGAAAAATAATGGAGCAACATTCTGCGCCCGTCATCCATGAATTAAGTGATTCTGAAGCATTTATCTTCATTTGTCACTGACTGAAAATTGTTTTGTTTACCGATTAAATGGAGTGAAAGGATGCTTACATTTAGTATGAAATATGTTGAAGGGGTTGTCGAAACAAAGCAAACGGAATGTGAGCGACTGTTTGTTTTTTTTTTAGCTGGAGCTCATCAATCAGCTTTTCTGAATATGCCAGCAGAAAATGACTTTTTGCGAAAACACTGAAGACACAGAAACACAATACCTGAATATATAATATTATATGTGTATATATTAATGTAAATGTGGTGTATCGGCCTGAAAATAATTAATAAATAAATCAAAATTTACACTAGAATGTATACAAACATTTCCCGATATGAATTTTAAACTAGAATTAATTCCAAATTGAACTCAAATATAGAAATTATCGATTTAAGTAAAGTTGCCAAAGATAGTAACTCTTCGTAGCAAAATTGGTAAAGAATTTGCATATAAATAACATATTTTCCAAAGCAAATTCAGGTTTAGGTTTTATTAAAAGGAACTCTGCAGACTTCTAAGATCCATAATACAAATACAATCCAGACATTATTTTGTATTCTCGACATATCTTGAAGTATACTTGAAGTATTGACTGGGGTTTAACTACTGTTATTATTAATTGAAGGAGGCCGTTCAAAGAAGTTAAACGTACGTCACTTGAAAAAAAAAATGGCATTCAACACCTAACCTAATCCAACACTTAACCTACGTAACTTTAAAAAAAGGATCATTCGTATTTTTTTATATTTGAATTCAAACTCTTAAAACGGATTCCACTGAGAAATGATTTTCCGCGTATATTCTCTCGTTATGATCTGACAATATCTGAGTAGTATCAATTTTTACAAAAGGTTTTCTCAACAAAGCTGTTGGCATTCGCTATAAAACTGTGGGTCTCGTCATCGTGTGCGAGTATTCGTAGTTTGATGTATACTGAGCAGACTAAAATATATTTTTTACTTCGGAATATTCTAAAAAAGAAGATAGTTTGTCTTATAAATCAATAAATTGTATTAGTTTTATTTAATATATATATATATATATTTATAAATGAATATTACATATTAACATTTTATATTAATGTTTTGAAATCGGTTGCTTATAAATTGAAGATTAAATAAATAAATAATGCTGATAACAAAAAAAATGCAATTCCTAATTGGTGCACAAAACTTTTTTTAATACAAACGACCTTATATTTCCTCACAACATTTATGATGGCCTGCATACTTCTTGCACAATAACGAGTCCCACAATTTTACCCCAATCCTCATTATACTACGTTATATACTTCCCCATATATGAATGCCTTAAATAAAACACGTTAATAGAAATATAACACTAATTAAAACAGACTTGTATTTGGAGATATTGGGGGTCTTTCAACTGATGTCGCACTCTAAGAAGTTATCCACATTGTCATTAAGGAACAATTAAAAACCATGAATAATTAATTTATCAAAATAAATTACAACATTCGGTTCCTCAGTGCCTTCATCCTATATACTATAATACTGGAAATTCGGAAAAACAATATTTTTGTGTATTCATACAATGATCACAAAAGAAAATCCATTAAATGGTAGCTCATTGCATAGATCCCGTTAGTCGTGTCCTAATAGAATTCGATGGCAGCTTTCTTCTACAAGTAATAAAATGGGCCTGTGCATGCAAATCCCTCAAAGTTCTTGGTTAAAAGGAAATCAAAGTAGATGTAGATTCTCCAATCCCGTATCTGAACAGAATCAAAGAACCATTAACAAAACACACGCATGGGAGAAAGTGATTCTCAAGAATATCACATTGCGATGTATTTAATTGCTTCATAAAGCATCCCACCATTATCCGTGGCGGGGTAAATGAGCGAGAAGAATGGCAGGATTAAATGGGTAAACAGCGGTAGTAGGTTTTATGGGTCCCACGGGCGGCGTGCTCTAAACAGGGTTTGATCTATGCGTAGGCATTATTATTGGATGTTACCAAGTGTGCCACATCCTAATGTTAATCTAATGGTGCATGTGATTGGCTACATGTTAACGGGGTTTCAGGTGATTTTGATGTTATTTCCTTTCTTAAGACTTACGTTTATTTATGCGTAGAAGTCATACCCCCAGCTATTTAAATTTAATAACTGCGCCTACAGGTTGAAATGGATCCATGGAAACACGAGTATTTTACGAGTAATATGCTTAACGTTAATGTTCCTTATAACGAGGACAGTATTATAGTGTTATTTCTACACGTGCTTCTTATCGCATACAAAATGTAATATTCAACCGTTTTAAGGAAGAATAAGTAAATTCATTAAATGTGTTTCAGATAATGAACACAATTTGAATATTATTAAGTTATCATAAAAAAAAATTAAAATACCGTTTTAATATCGTAGATATACTCATAAATGTATACATATTTGTTTGGAGAACGTTTGTCCTTCTGTGACCGAGACTTTTATCCTAGTCATTACCACCATTGAGATACACCATTGATACAGATGTTAAGCGATTTATATTTAGGTTGGTTTGGCATTTCAACATGTATAGACCGCTATGTCTGGACAACGCTTCCAAATTGAGCAAATGTATTTTGAAAATCATGGTTTTGTACGAAATACGTACGGTCAACATAATCGTCCATCAGAGCAATTAATTCGATTAAGTATGGAACGTTTTCACACCACGTTTACTCTAAATGATAATACGCATCCACAGAGACGTCGTGCAGTGTGTACAGAAGAAGTCATTGATTTTGCGGAAAGATCTTGGTTTGTTTACAAAATCCAACGCGTGCAAGAAATAAAGCCACAGGATAACCTACCAAGGCGTGGATTTAGTGAATGGGCCCAAAACAAAATTGCCGTTGATCCCAGTTTTCATAAGCAAATTTTGTTTAGCTATGAAACTCACTTTTGGTTGAATGGATACGCCGATAAGCCCGAATCGATTGAGCAGTTGGGGACAACATTCGCCGCGATATTGCGGATATACGGCCACAAATGTTGGAAAACCTCCAAGATTAGACTACGTCCGAGCCAGCCACATATACAGGAAACCATACTTAAATTATAATGCCGGAAGATTATCTTTCAATTAAAGTAAATTTCATGTAAATTAAAAAAAAAATTATCTCTTTTTTATTGCATTTCAAAGTTCTATACCATTCTATACCTCACAAAAAAAAACACATTTTATATGTGCGCGCTATATCCAGTTTCACCCCCTTTTTATAACAACATTATATTCTAGGAATAGTGTATTCTACTTAATAATCACTTTTTAACATGGAATAACAGTGGACTAATAAAACTTGGAGTTATGCTTTTAAGTGTGGTGTAAGTCATCGTTTGTCAAAAATCAATATTCTTGTCATTCAATCTCACAATACAATCAAAACAAAAGAAAGAAAGTTAAATGTAGAAAGTACCGATGGTCAACAAATACATAACAAAAACTATTATTTTGTAGGTGAAATAAGATTATTACGGTTTTTCTGATTATTCAAGGAACAACTTATTAATAGAAATATATATTTACAGTACTGTGAATGGCTTAGTCCCGGCCAAGAAAGTTCATGGAATAGGATATATATTAATACGGGGAGTTTATTCAAAGTCGTTTAGCCGTTTTGGACGAATTTCCGATATTGATAAAACGTCATATGGCGGGTACCAGTTGTTTTACCTATAATACAAATCAAATGCGAAGTAAATATGTCTAGCCGTGTAAATTTCAATTAGCCTCATAGACCGGCAGATGGACAGAACTGTGAGAACCACATTTTCGGGCTTCTGCATCATCGTAATGTTAGGTTTGATAATAATCTTGAGTTAGAATCCTAGAAAGACTATGATTTGCATACTGGGCAAATAGCTTTGTTATTTGGAATGAGCGCAAGCGGGTGTCAACGGGGAGCAGTAGAGCATAATTAAACGGAACATCGACAAAAACATTGCAGATATTCAATAGTCAATGCTGTCTTGTTTTAAATAAAAATATCTAGTATACGTCCAATACCACATCTTTTAGTTAAATACTGCATTTTATCATGCTTTGTAAAATATCTTTCATTTAGGAGCTACTATACAGTAGTATATTTACTTGTTTAAGTGTAACTGGCCAAGGCTCTAAAAAAAATATACAAATTCTTGGCGCAATAGGCACGAAAGCACCCAATTCTCACAGCCATTTATGTGTGCTTGTGAACTTCTTGCGGGAACTCCTGTTTAATGCCGTCTCCAAAGGGCTAAGTTGAGAAAGGCTTTTCTTGACAATTGATACTACCCGGATGATTTGCCAGTTTGTCCAGTGAAAAATCTTTAGGTGTTTGCTACTGCTGGGAATGGAACCAGACCTTCTGTACTGCAATTCATTTCACTAACCATCGTTCCACTGAGCCCGTCGTGGCTCTCATGTTTGTTTCAAATATTCCTTCAAAAAATTGCATGGTATAACCTTGTTTTTTTATGCACAAATAGCGATAATTAGCGTGTTGTTTGAGATAGTCGCTAGTAGAATATCGTCTGCAAAACTAAAGATGCTATTATAAGTAGTACCCAAAAGCTCCCTTAGCAGAAATAGAGTGGGTGAATAAATCTATCCTTGGGGCACCGCAGAGTAAAGACACGCCATCCACAACTGCCTGCAAAAATCGGTTCTTAAGTAAGTTTTCCATTCAGGCGCACAGTATTTTATATGCTGTCAATTTGGCTATTTTTTTTTGTTGCTTTTTCCATCGCTGATGTTTATAGATGGGTTACATAAATATATACACACGATCTTCAACGATAGGTTTCGTTTATCCGTAAGATACTTCCTTGCAATATTCATACGTATATTAAATCCTTTTTTCGGAATATGTATATTTAAGTAGGCTGTAATGTTTTGGGGCGAAAGTCCCATGGTTTCTAATACTAAACGTTATTTAAGCTACGGCTTCTCTTGTGGAAGAAGCTCTTGTGTCAACTGAATCTCAAATGGAAACAAATGCAAATCCTTGTGCAAAATTGTGGCCAAAGTTGTTCTTTGAAGACCAAACTTCTGAGTACGTCGTCGAATTGAGGTTGATGGATTGCTTTGAACACTTCCTTGAGCAGCAGTAATGTTTTCAGCCGATCTTGCAGTACGCTGTGGTCCATGCTTGGACCTATCACCTATAGACCCTCTTTCTTCGAAATCATTCAGTACACAATAAATAGTGCGTTTTGTTGGCACGCTGTTTCTCCCAAAAATTTCACGTAGCTTTCTCATCGTCACAGTACGTTGTGTCCATGCTTGGGCCTATCACCTAAAGACCCTCTTCTTCGAAATCATTCACTACACGATAAATAGTACGTTTTGTTGGCATGCTGTTTCTCCCAATAATTTCACGTAACTTTCTGATCGTCACAGTAATCGATGATTGATTTTTATAAAATATTTTAACGATTAAAACACGTTGGTTTATCGAAAAATTTTCCAGATGTGAACTGTCAAGACTAATGTTTACCAAAATGGCGGCAACACAAAGTAGTATACCTTCCCTGCGGACACCCTGTCCTAGGAGAATAACACACAATATATATTTATTTATATTATTTATATTATTTATTATGTTTGAAAGGATGATTGAATCTACAGATATATTTCGAAATGCGGACTGACAAAATTCCTTAATTTCGAGTACAAGTAATATTTTTCAATTTTATTAATTAATTAAAATATGTTTAACAAGCTGTTCTGGTTTTTCACTTATCACCCTGCCAGAAGAATGCAGTTGGTCATCAAAGAACAAAACAAACAGCCTTAAACATTATTAGAACAAACAAGTCTGTTTTGCTAAAATTCAAAAAATACAAGAAAACTAAAAATCAATACTATTTTTGTTGTCTTCTGATCATCAACTTGGTTTCGAAATGTTCAAAGTTCAAAACTTGTGCTACTTGCATTGTTCAATACTTTTCATTCCTGTTCATCCGAAAATATTTGTATAGCTGAAAATAAACTCAAATACATATTATGATGTGTACCTACACATCGCAAACTTTACCTTGCTATATTCTAAAAATTCTATTCTGTTCTCAGATAAAAAAGATTTTTTTTTCAATTTAAAAAAAATAAATACTTACTTCCGTTGTGTTTTTTTTTAACAACGCATACATGACTCTAATATCAACTTATGGCATCGGAATCCTTTTTCTCTATCCCATTTTTCCGACGGTATATGCAATTATCGATAGATATCTAAAAAATGTATTTATATACAGAGAACTTTAACAGCTTCGTTTTTAGTGCATTATTGTAGTTGATTTATTAAACGAACACCGCCAAAGATATGTTTTTTTTTGTGATGTAATTTCTAGTGCGACAAGGGAGTGCAAAACTTAATCCATTTTTATTTGAATTCCACGAGAGGGATGATTTTCAAAAATTTTCGTTAACCTAATACCACTTTGGCCTCCTTTTAAATGTTTTGCTTAAATTGATTTTCCACTTTTTTGTGTGCTTTGAATTCTTAAGGATTTCAAGATTAAAAATTTGTTTTTAATCCGTGGGTAGATTATATTTTATTTTTATACAGCCTGGTAGATTGAGGGTAGCGATTTATCACAGACTAAATTATTCCTTTCAATAGCAACACAACAAATTGGATTACGCGTTTGCTTCGATAGAATCCATTTATGGCTAAAGACTTGTGGTATCGTATTTAATCTTTTTTAAGTGATAGTATACATCGAATTTAACGGAGTAGTCAATATTTTTTAAAAAGTTTATTCACGTCACTCTGGCGGATTAAAAAAGACGTTTTTAATTTTGTTGTCAGTTTTTTATTTGTTTGGCAATTGTGTACTATTAACTGGGGTTACCTTACGTCAATGTTTAAAAAGAGTTAAATTACTTTTTATCCACGTTGAGAAAATTCTAGTGTTCCTTAAAACAACGATGTATGTATAATTAAAACATAAATACGAGCCGGGATATTTTTTTTGTTGGGCTCGATCGAAATCTAAAAAAATATATTCTAATGATGTTATTGCTCAAATCTGGTAATATGTATTATTAATTTAAAAATACTCTCTTAAATTTTTCAAATTCAGAATTGGAAAATTTCCTTTTTAAAACTTTTTAAGCTTTTTATAACTTACAATCTGTCTATGATGATAATTTTTTTAATGTGGCCTCTTATGTATTTTTCTTATTTTTCTTATACAAGAAAGCCTTATAGTATTATTTGAAAATATGTATATTTTCAAGAAAATGGTTCAAATGGTCCACTTCACCCCGCTTATTAGACACATTTTTACCTTGTATTATTTATAATTTTTCATTTTGCACAGATCATTAAATTAATATCCGATAAAATTTCGTTCACTTTTTTTTAACTATTATTAAAAAAAAACAGAAAATATAAATAAAACTTCCAAAATGAAGTCCAGTGAATAAAGTCGAATGTACCGTTGCACTGTTGTGTTTTGTTAATAAATCTAGTAATTGAATCTACAACTCGCGCGACCACATATTAAGGACGGTATTAGATTTCCCGATTTGTACTTTCACTATTTGAAAATGATGGGATGGTGTTGATAGAAATATATAGATGTTAGCCAATTTAGGTATAAAATACGGATATTATAAGCTATTTTGAAACATGCATGAAAGTTGTGGACCACCTGGTTTTTCGTCCATCGTCGTTAATAGCCCAAAATGGATATGGGATCAAACTTATTTTTTGTATAGATCTAGCTCTCTAATTATGCGCAATTACAGGTCCGTCAATTGTAAATAAATGTCCATTTTGTATTGTAAGTATACCTTGAAACACGAATTAAAACCATTTTTTAACTATTCGATAATTACCTTTCTAAACTTAACGTTAACATGATAGGAAAGCTGTTGAATTAAATTACTGCAAGTTTCCCTTAAATGTATGTACCTAGGATTTATAATTTTATAATCTCTTTTATACCCTATAGGGGTATATTAGTTTTGATACATAGTTTGTTTGGTTTGGGTTGTTTCGGCAACATTTTCGATGCAAAATCATTGGTTATGATAACATAAGTATATCGCGCAGATACCATTTTTACCCACGCCGACTATTTGGAGGCGTTTTCCTACAAAAACCATTTTTTTACTTTACCCCATACCATATGCAGAAGAAAAACGATGTTCTGTCGAACCATAAAAGATTTTGATAAACTGTGATTAACAATATATTGTGACAACATCATTTTTAAATATTTTATTGCCATAAGGCCCACATTTTGGGGATAATAACTTTAAGGATGGGATGGGATAGGGTATTAAACGATCCGCACAGTGGATCGAGAAGTATTTAAAAAAGACAAGCTATTTTACCCATTTTAATTAAAAGTTGTTACAAGACAAATAAATGAGCAGTTTAATATATCTAATTGAAAAAATTTTTTTTTTATTAAAACAATTTAAATTTTTTAATATTTTGACATTAAAAGTTATTTGTACCGATTCAAAAATTAATATATC
The DNA here is from genome assembly GCA_949824845.1 of Rhingia rostrata. Classification (NCBI taxonomy): domain Eukaryota; kingdom Metazoa; phylum Arthropoda; class Insecta; order Diptera; family Syrphidae; genus Rhingia; species Rhingia rostrata. The sequence goes on from OX463756.1 coordinate 911,628, forward strand.
TAATTGAAAAATATTTTTTTTTATTAAAACAATTTAAATTTTTTAATATTTTGGCATTAAAAGTTATTTGTACCGATTCAAAAATTAACTTCGTCGATTTGACTAAGAAAGTCCTGTGTATTCAAATGCAAATTTTGGAAATTACTGCACACTGTCTCGGAGTTTTAAAACTGGAGGATTAAAAAAAAGTAATGTAATGGACTTTATGTTGAAGGCAACCCATTTCTTTATTTTTTGGCATCTGCTCTACTACAACGATTTTGCAAAATCTTTAAAATCAAAAATTCGAAATTTATTTAGTCATTTCTGACTTCTAATATATACATTCCATTACAGTTAATTTGAATATACTCCTTAACAATAAAAAGTATTGACCCTTAATGTTTAATATTTAAGTCAAAATTTAATTCAAATGTGAATTAATTGATTATATTTTTAAAAATATATATGTTTTCAACTAACTTGTACATCGTTTAAAAAGACGTATTTTAGGCGTCAACAAAATCGAAAAAAAATATAAATACAATCTTAGGAATACACCTTAAATAAAAGTTTAAAACTTTGCGTCATAGGGACTCTTTACAATAACGCCCGTTATGGTTGGGGATATTGAAGGAAACGTTTTGAATTAATGAAGCACATTATTGGTTTGGGTAAACATGACAACAGTCTACTATTCATTTAGCAAGTTTCGTCGTTTGAAAATAATGTCACTTTTTCATGGTTTCTTTTGGCTTTCTAACCTAGTTATATTTAGTTCATAGAATTTAACCTAAGAACCTACATGTTGTCTTTTACAGAAATAAAGAACTTAATCTGTCTTAATGTTGACGTGAGAAGTCTGTAAATCAGCAAACTACAGACAACTATAATCTTCGTTAGGAGAATAATACAATTTTACTTACTAAAACCCCCAACATACCGCTATATATGCGCAATAGATGCTGCAGTAAATGTACAACTTATCTAGTAAATTTGTTACGTATCACAATGTTCTATACTTTTATTTTTAACTTTCTCTTATAAAGAGAGAGATATTGTTTTCGTGAAAATTTTCGATCTCGAGATTTTGATTGATTCTAACATTACGATGATAGCGGAACTTAAAAAAGTGGTTTTTGGAATTCCGTCCGTCGGTTCGTCGGGCTGTCTGTCCGTACAAGTGTCTCCAGCCTAAACGACTTGACCGATTTTCTTCAAACTTCGTATCCAGCTTTTTTTGGTCATAATTCTAGGCCATTTTTTTGATTGCTCTTAGCCATGTTTTTATTGATACCTACCATATAAAAATCATACATAACCTCAATTTGCTCAAAAATGGCTCCAACGATTTAAATTAAACTTCTTATATGCTATAAGCATATTAGTTCCAACAAAACTGCATACCCGTTTTTTTCGAGAAAATCCATATAACGGATTTTTGCATTTAAGAAAATTTTTAATTTCTCGCAAACTATTTTGCCAAATTGAATGACATTTAATTTGTATATTACATACTATTAATGTTTTCATGAACGCAATTTTCAGTTTTGGCCAATAAAATAAACGTTCGTTAATCACAATGCGACGTTATTTATATCATTAGCATCATTAATCGAAATAAATATTATTGTGTATTTTGGCCAAATTGTTACAAAAGTCAAATTATTTCACTGTGCAAGAAAAAGTTGCGTACGACTCAGTCGTACACCCACCACTCGTTTTTTTTTTTTTGTGCAACACGTTTCGTTTCGGCCTTAATAGTTGGATACCTGAATCACTGTGAATGGCTTCGTGCCTTATGTATGCGATGGAAAATCGCCAGCTGTTACTCTATATATTTCCAAGGCTTTCGATCGAGTTTGGAACAGTGCTTTTCTAGCCAAGCTAACAACAAACTGGCTTTATCACATACTATAGATTGTCTATAAACGTTTCACTATCTCAAGGATCAATGTTCTCACATACGTTGATCTTTTGAGGACAACTAATAATAGCATTTTAAGTTCTGCAGATAATAGTACTCTAATAGCGAGTAACTCAGACGATGCCATGTCGAAGGAACAGAGATGCTAACAAATTTGCATTAAAATTCAAAAATCCTGATTCAGCCCCTTAGTTGTATAACATGTTATTATGAAAGTTAACACTAGAATATTTTCCGAGTGTTTGTTTTATCTATTGCTATTATAGGGCTATATTCAGCAAATAATCCTACTACTGTATCGTTTTTGATGGTGTACTACTGGTGTATGTACTACTTACACGTAGTAGTACATACACCAGTAGTCCAACACCTGCCATTTTTTTAACTCAGAATATTCATTTAAGTTTGACACGAATGATATCTCAACATACTAGACGATATTTCAAATAATAAAAATCGTTATTTCACAGGGCCTAGCAGAGTTACAACATAATTGTTGTTTCTATGCTCCCGATTTGTTTCCTTAACACATTACAGATTTCAGCTACTGGGATAGCTATTATAGCCATATTTTGCTACGAGTATTTCTTTGGATTCGCCGGTTTTTATAACAAAGTGTTTCCAGTAATTTTTCGTTCGGGTTCCTGTGACTAGCTTGTCCCCATACATCTTTATAGTTGGAGCCTTTTTAACATCTTGGTGGGTGGTCGTGATGTACTTATAATGTTGAGTGAAATGTTGTATGTTCAATCGGAGTCAAAATCCTTGCCTACAATTAAAAAAAAAAAAAGTCAAAAAAGTTCTGTGAATTCTCGGCAATAAGAAACACCAACTTTTGAAAACGACACCACCCATGGAGTCAGTACACCTAACTTATTTTCTCTATCACTTTTATATTGTCTTACCACCAGAGCGAGCAAATTAAACAAAAAACGCGAGAAAAATAGGTACCAATATTTTGTCTTTCTTCATAATTGTTAGCCTTGGACATTTCTGGCCATAATTTATTAACACCGGCAAAGTTAAATAATTGCACCCCAAAGTGACTTCTTTCACTGCGAAATTATTTATCGCCGTACCCTAACTGTGAGTCCGCTATCCTTAGTGCCATGTTAGGGAAAATCATATCTAAACACCATCTTTGACTTATTCAATCATATTTTACTTCCTTCTATGCAAACAACAAAAGCTCTAACATACCTATATTTTTAAATCAAAATCTATTTAAATACACACCTGCCAAAATTGAGTGTAAACCTTTCATTCATTAATTATATCATGTACATAAATAATATCATCTCTACTCATACACCATGTTCGGTCTTAGAAGTGTGGCAAAGATTTATGGGGACAGGAAATCCTATTCCCAACCTATTTAATTTAATGACTTTTTAGGTGATAGTATCATAACTGATACTTTGACCTTATGGGCAGAATTGACAGAGCGGAAATTCCTAAATCGGATATGTTCTTCGACTTTTATTGGTGATCGCATAAACACATCTTCCTGCCACTTCCTTCCAAGTTGACGGGGAAACTGATATTCATAGCTGTCATCGGATTGTAGACATGGCTGATAATAAAGCATTCTGAAACCTTGTAACAAACATTTGTTATGATTTATCTTATCTCTTTGATTTATGGCTATCGGAGTTTGTCTTATTTCTCCTGAACATTCTCCTTAATTCTTATACCCGTATACCTTGACACGAACATACGTTTCGCTTTTCGTTAGAAGCTACAATAATATGTTAGATAAAATTATGGGCGCCAGATGCTACTTAGGCGTTTTCAAGTCACTTCGTATGGAAATTTTCCAAATCACGCGACTAATGGTAACAGCATTCTGTTCTCTAGTCCACATAGACCATAACAAGCCCTATGTACCAACCCCTCAAGTGGTTTCACAATATTATACGTTCCTGTCTATCTTTATGACTATTATGCACCCTGTCCCTAGATAGTTTTGTCTCCTTTCTTCAAGCTCGAACTAACTAAATTCTATAAGTAAGTCTTAAATGTGTTTTGCAAAGAAAATTGGACAATCGCACATGGGAGTGCTTGGCGCGGAATGCAAAATGGAATCTTAGAAGATACCAAGGCACAGTACAAACAGGTCGATGGCAGGAAATCTACATAAATAAAGTGAAACTCAGAAGAGGCAACAGAAGAGAGTAAAAAAATTAATTTTCCATATATAAGGGTGGATTTTCCATTCCTACCATCGACCAATGTGCTGGGTACAGGGAAAGCAGGTGGCATTCTTTCGGGGGGGAGATTCTGTAATAAATGGACCATAGTGCACAAGGGGTGCGAATTCTGTGAATATGTTGTAGATGGCGTCGGAAGCGCTCCTTTCCACTCTCGTTTTTTTATATTTATTTATTTATTTCTTATTCTTCATTTAAAGTTAAATGGATGTATTTAATTTGCTTGTGCGAAGAGCGTGTCATACTGGGTTTCAGATATTCTTCCTATTTTTCTTGCTCAAGTTCTTTACTTATTTATCTATAGAGGTGTCTTTTTGTGCTGGGTCTTGTCTTATCCTCAATTCCGAGCACGTTATCAGATTTTGTTACTGCTTTGGCTTTTATTGCGTCAAAGATTCCTTTTTTTTTCATTGATAATGGAAGTAATAATCATTTTGTCGTTTTTTTTTCGTTTTTTTCTGCTCTGCTTAATGAATTTTGTGTTCGGTTCGGTGGAAGCATAACAATGGCTTTTGGAAATTATATTTGTTCTCTCTGCGTTCGTGTTGTGTAAAAATGTAATCTTGTAATTTAATATAAAAAGATTCCACATTAATTTAAAGTACTCAAAAAAACAGTTTATGTATATTTGTGTTGATCTAATTAGTGGTCGAATTCTTTGACTGATTTTTATTGAGGATTGTTAAGGTGGAATGGTAAATCTTTGTTCCAGAGCGATTAAAACATAGACATGAATATTTATATTGGGTTATAAAATATTTAATGAACACTTTTAGATGTATGCAGACTTTTTCTTCTTCACCACATTACTGCCAAATGGTTGACAAAAGTTAAGGGAGACATTATTTATAATTAAAAAAAATGATGAATTAATTTATATGTGTATACCTATATATACATATAGCATGCATCAACTGCTCGATCTGGTTATTATTTATGTTGTTCCCAGTCTGTGACATTGAACACGAACTAGCATTTCTGCTAATTTATTTTCTTTTTCTTTATTGATTTCATTTGTTAATAGATTGTTAATTGATTGCGACCTTGCGATTATATTATACGAATGTTACCAGCGCAGTTTTCCTTACAACTTTCGGTGCCCCACAACGGACAATTAAAATTTAAACAGTGAATTCGCTTAAGGAAAATTACCCTTAGCGACGATGCATTGTATGTCTGACTTTAACAGCTCAGTATAAAAAAGAGAAAATATTTAAATAAATATCTAGCGTTTCCATGCTTCGGACTATTTATGGCTAATATATGTAGGTATATATATAAAAAAAATCTATTCTAAAAGAGCACATTTCAGTGCATACTTTACTGGAGATATATTTGTCATCTTATATTCCTTTGAAGACATTAAACTTATGTTAAGTGTGGTATCGAAACAGGTATACGCCAAATCATTTGTCTGTCAAAGTTTGCAAAAGAAAACAATAACTTGACCAACAAATAAAAATGCGAGAGCTTTGAGTACCTTAAAAGTCATGCATGTGACTTTGTAACATTTTGATATAATTATTGTTGTCTGCGCAACTTACGTTGATATCTATTTACAAGGGACAGGACGTACTACATCGAAATAAAACACTTCGTTCCCACAATTATATACCTATATAATCAAATTATTTTTTCTACGAATTTTAACTTTGTTTTGCAAGTATCGTACATATTGGATGAAAATTGCAAGACCCAATGGCGCAAATTTATAGTCGCTTAAAGTAGACTTTAAAATTATTTTATCACGTACTAATACGTTTTGATAATTGTAGTCGTCAAAAAGTGTACTTAAGAGTTATCACTCTACATTAAAGTTAAAGCAACCAAAACCTCACTTTAAATATTTAATGCAGAGTTAGCGTAATGTCATCTGTCATTTTCAAATCGGGCAACGGGCAAATGCACAAAACAGCTGAGTTATTTTTCAATTGTTCAATGAAATTGGGTTTGTTTGATTATCAGAACTGTCACTTTTAAGGCGAGTTTGACTTAGAGTTCTTAGAGGTATGTTCGCTAGTCTACACTAATTAGCGACACGTTAAAAAGTGTCTATTGATGAAAAAAAGGTTAAAGCTAGCTTTAACTTAAAGTATATGTTAACTAGTGTGGAGTTAAACCCTTAAACATCGATTGACTATAAATTTCCCCCAATATGGTCAGTTGTAATTAAGACCGAACTAATTAAAAGCAAGATATTGAATGGATCCAAATATAGAAAGAAATAGTGATTTTAAATTTCAATTATCTTTTTTTTTAGTTTTAACCGCGTTAGGAGTAAAGCATGTGTAACACCAGAAAATCGCTGCATATAATTCTGCACAAAGATTTGTATTTGACTAAACATATAAAATTAGAAACAAACTAAAACCAGCAGAACTCTCGATCCACTTCCAATTTTGTAAGATGATACATTTGTATGTTTAACTAACAATACATCAATTTACCTGACCTAAGGTATTTACAGCCATTTTTTCCTTCTGATATAGTCCCAAAGAAGTTATATTTTTGCCGAAAAGCTGCTTCCAAGAGAGCTTTGCATGAATAAATGACAGGGTCTTGGACTAGATTAGTTATCGTTTAATATTTTAAAAAAAAATTTTTGTTGCCGAAAAAAACCTATGGGTTTTACTTCACACTTTCATATAACCAAGAAACACATAATTTAAAACCAAAGAAATTAGTATTGCTTTATATTTCAAACCTTAATGGTCTTTCGCCTAGATATGTATTATATATACATATATCATATGTAATATCTTTTAAGTTTATTTTGGTTTCATAAAAAAATTATAGATTTAAGTAAACAAATAAACATTAAAAAAAGGGGGCCACCACCGGTATCCAATAAAAAACCTATTAAGCCACAAACGGTTATTTGAAAAAAAAAAATCCAAAAAGTCTACATGCCTCCTCAATTAGCACGGTCTTTCACGGCCACTTTTTAGTAGATAAACACGCACAAGGCAAGTGACTATGATTTATCTAACATGGAAGAACAAGAGCTCTCTCTTTTATACGCTGCTCTGGTTTCAAAGAGAATATTGACATCCACGTTGTATTTTCTAGTACTGAGCCTGGTATATTTGCCCGAGCAGCCACTATAACCTCACCTCACCTCACGGCTTCTCATGAGCAAATCATGTTTTTTTATATATCCTACATTCGTTTCAAAAATTGAAAATGGTGAGTCACCTGATTATTTAAGTTCAAAAATAAGAATATTAATGACAAACTGATTTCGTATTTACGAAAAATGTAATAAAATGGCCAGATTCCGTTCTGATTAAAGTCCATAACTTGCGATCGGACATTTGTCATCTGCCTTCAATACCGCTAAGAACACCCTCGAAGTTCTAACTATAAGTTTTGCTTAGGAATAATTTAACTGAAAAAAAGCTTGCGTTATAACCTGTTGTCTGTCGCCCGACGTGGAGTCGGATTGTTGACAACGTCGGGCCTTTCACCTTTCACTGCATTATAGGAAACTTGGCTAAAAATGATTTTCCAAAGATAATTGTCTAGATGCTGCAAAAACAAAGAGAAACTCGAGTCACTAGTACCCCTGCCCAGCTTATCCTGAAAGCGAGTACGCTTCATCCGCAATTTGGGTGAATTAGCAACGATACCTCCATCAGGTTTTTAGAGATTTATCAAAAGGTACAACGGCATCTTGCCATAACCTAACCTATTCACGGATCCTTATCTTCGATATAATTTTGTGGTTTGTCCGTCCGTCCGTCGGTCTGTGTGTCACCGATTTTTGGGCCTTACATTTTGAGCTAGAGTTGTGAAATTTGGTATACAGACTCTCTATTTGACGAAGCAGAACTGCCACGCCCCTTTTTAGAAAAACGTAGTTTTGGGGCAAACCATTAGAGATTTTGAAAAATATTCTGAACAAGATATCTAGACAATCCTAATGTCTATATTTCATCTTTACAAACTTTTTGCCACGCCTTCTTTTTTGGCGGGCGTTTTCAGCAAAAAAACCGTTTTCAGTAAAAATTTTAAACATTTCGAAAAATTTGTTGATGCATAATCATTGGTTTTGATAATATAAATATTTCTTCAATATATCATTTAAACCCACACCCACTTTTTGGAGTCGTTTTCATACAAAAACCATTTTTATACCCTAGCCATACCATATGCAGGAGAAAAACGTTGTTTTTAGTCGAGATAAACTGTCTGAACAATATGTTGCGACAGTTTCAATTTTAATATATCTTTCCCATAAAATCCACATTTAAGGGAAATTAATTATAAGGATGGGATGGAATAGGGTTTAAAACGATCCACACAGTGGATTGTAGCCTTCTCATATTTTTTGTATCTATTAACACTACATTTATATCCTAAGAGGAAACAATGCAGTCATATTATAAGAAATATTCCCGTTCTGCTGTGTGGAATTCTGACTAACATTTGCAATACATAAGGCATAACAATGAATGCCCATCACTTCTACCATCATCACAACATCATCGGTTAATGGGCAAACAAAAGATGTACAGCTTTCGCAAACAATCATAATGGCCGCATCTGTGAGAAGTGAAATACAAACTTTTGAAGGACGACGTTTCCTGAAATGCACACTAATCTAATAATTTAACATTAACTATGCAGAAGTCGTATAGCTGTCAGTCGCCCTGTGCACCATTTTTGCTACGCAATGAACTTCAACTGCAAAACTTTGGTCCTTGTTTTTTTTTTCTGTTCTTGCCTGAAAATTAATCTTATTGGTGATAGTTATCCCTTTGGAAAGCGGAGTATAATTCTGATTTAATTAAGTCCCGTGCTGTCTAAAATGAGATAAGTACTTTGGAGAAGTAATTTTTTTTTTTGTTCTCTGGAACAACCCGCTGGGGAATTTTTGAAATTATTTTCTGTTCTTGTGCAGCCGTTAACGGCGGCTGTAGTCGGTGAACCAGATTGAACATTTTAAATTTACACATTGCATACTCGGAACTTTTTCTGTATGTGTTTGTTGGTGAAGACCGTCGGGGATAAGAACACCACTTTATTTAGAAATTAAACTTTCATAGTTCTTATTATAATTAACTAATTATAAGCTCCGGGAACAGAGACACGATGCAATTGCATCAATGTGGCTTCAAGTTTTAAGTTTTATATAGTCACATAATCAACACTTCAAAATAATATAACTGAAATGATCACTGAAACAGCGAACTTTTAACATGGAATATTTTGAGCCTCTTGCGTTTCTCCTAATATTTGGACAATTAAAATTTTATTGCTGCAAAATGCTTACTGCCATATAATAACAGATGTAATTCTAAAGATTTGCGCATGTATCACAAGAATCTAAATTATGCAGTAAAATATTGCGGATTAAAATATCACCAAACGAATCACAAAAAAATTGAAAATGCACCTATTTAAAAGGCTAATTTCTTCCATAAATTGTTAAACGATTAGGTTTGTTCTATACCAACGTTTACGCTGCCATTTTAATAGCAAAGCGATTTGTTTAAGTATTATATCCGATTTGTCTTATATTAACTGAACATTTCTAAATTCCCTGTTGTAGAGAAAAAATTGTAAAAAATATGAATAGAAACAACTATGGTCCCAAGTTAGGTCGCTGACTGCTTCCTATTATAAAGGTAATATGCAATCCACTTATTAGTTAGTGGTAGATCCTATAATATACTCTTTCTTGTATATTTATCCTGTGCTGTTCAGTATTTTGGATATTAAATTAAGTTGCAAGATTCTTGCCAACCGATGCTTATTTAGTAATTAAGACTTCCATAGAACTTCTAAGAACTTCTAAGTTCTGCTCTACAGGTTGTATCAAAAGCGGAAATCCTTAGTCGTTTTTCAAAAATCTTCGTTTACACGCTATGCAGAAGAAGATACAAGCAATAACCTTCCGAGATGAGCAACGACATAGACCTAGTCAAAACCTCTGAATTATACGCTTGAGTGGGTTTGACATGTAAAGCGATTGGTCAACAACACTCCGGCCCTCAGAGTCAACCATTGCCACTCAGATGTCAGATACATTTGAGGAGCGCTCAAGCATAAACCGACCTCAGCCAACTTGAAGTGCGAAACTGGAGACTGTTAGCAAGGGATCGGAATAATGGGAGAGTCATTAGGGCTGCTTAGGAATAATAAGTGTGTTCATTTTAAGGACAGTTTCATATAAATCTTACGATGTTTGTTCGATACGACATATAAAGTATTGAATGCCAATATGTATACCCCTTTTGAAATCTATCAATTTTTGTTAATTATTGATTTTTTTTTATTAATTTTCAAAGATGTATGTGTCTTTAATGTTGTTTGTATCACAAATCTAAAAAGATATTTAACTGAGATAAAGTTAACGGGCCTTCAATTTATTCTAGTGCCTCTTTCACTACAATCATGCAAATGGTGATATTATATTAAATTCCTTAAGGACCTTAAATACGTCCCATTTTGAGTTCATTTCTTCGACTCGTCTGGATGAAATTATTTTCTCAACCCACTTAGCTTATCTGATTGTCAATGCAAATCAAGCGAAGGAATATTATCGGGAATTATGACATAAATGATTGCGAACTTATTATTAGGCAAAGTTTTTCATTTTCTCTGTCTCACTTTCTGTGCTTATTTTTGTTTTCCTTTCGACGAGAATGGGTATCCGGAGGATGTCAATACTGAATATTATTTCTGAGCCCTGGGGGATAAGTGTTTCAATAGATCCGTATAAAGAGGATGTACTTCGTGATTGGAATTCGACGTTCAGAGGGGTACAAATATCAGTATAAGGAACTGTTAATGTCTTGCAACGTTGAAGGTTTACGACTTCACAAGTCGCTAAAACAGAGTTTTATTGAGTGAAGTGAAGTACGATAATGTTGATACACTTGGCCTTATTTTAATTGTTTGCATTTAAATACTAATCGTTGTTTAAATTGTTTTAATTATTGAGACAAGCGCAGAAGTACATTATTTTGGAAGAGAATAACCATGCTGCCTAGGTCTATAAAACTGATCGGACGGATAAGATATGAATGTACTGAACGTAGTAGGTATTATAAAAAATGTTGAATGATATATTTTAAATTACAGAGCTAAACGGATTATTTCTAAGTCAGTTTTATGAGTCATTATATAAATTTTTTGTTACTGTGACAGATCAATTATAAAACACAGACTGGTTTATTGACAATAAATCATGCCCTGACACAATAATTTAACTGCGTAGAGTTCCACTTTATTATTTTCTCTGATAAAGAGATTAAACTTTTGTTTACTTTACATTATATGAATTTAATATACATTATATGAATATAATAAAACGACCTTCTCTAGTCAGTTCGAGCCAAAGCTTGATGCTCCAAGTTTTCAACCACCAATGGTAGAACCTTGTTCTTTTATGCGTTTGTCTCCCATATGGTCAACGTGTCCAAGGAACCTTTTCCCCTGAACTTAAGGTTTGTCTTCTTTGTACAATTCATATATGTCTTGTACAAATCTTCTCCATTGACAGAATCTATACTGAAAATAAGAAGGTGATTCATAATTAAAATAAAAAAAACATTTTGTTTTCGAAGCAAGCCTTTTAGTACGAGGGTTTAGCCATTTCTCACAACCATTCATGTGTGCTTCTGATACGATTTCCATAACTCCTGTTTTATGCCAAATCTGAACGGCTGAGTTTAGATAAGCGTTTCTTGATAATTAATACTGATCGGATGATCAAATTCGGTATAAAACACCTTAATGGTTGTGGTAAAAGATTCGTCATAGATACTACTAAAAACAAAACCTTTTATTATTTAAATATGTTTCATTGTTAATCAAAAATTCAACAACAGTTGTGAATTTAAACTAGTTTCGTGATGAAACCAAACAAGATTGCATTTCCAAATCAACAATTCAGCCTTGATATTTTTTTTTTCAGAAAAGTATCCTAAACATTTTAAAATAGTAGTTGATTTGAATATTTTTTTATATTCAAACAACAATTTCATTGTTACTTGATCAACAACAAACGTCTTTATTTTGCAATTCAACTTAAAATACACGTCTGTTATTGAAACAATAACAACCATTTTTCTAAGTCAATCAACTGAATTTTTAAATAAACACAAACGTTTTTAAAGTATGATGAACATGTTCAATTCAATATTTTTCTTATTTCTTATTCAAAATATATTCATATTCAATACATTTCTTGTTCAGCCAACAACAAACAGTCATGTGCGTTTGCTGGTTGATAATTTCAATTTTCCTTCGTTTACTATATAATTCACATTCATTTTTCGTAAAATTTTTGTTGATGGCGACAAAAAAAATCACTCGAAGCATTGTAACCAATCTAATTCATTGAAGTACGCAAATCACTTAATTGATCAAATGATATGTTAACCAATATGTCACAATATTATTAGACAATTTTTCAAACTTTTTGTCTTCAAATAAATAACGGTTCCATTCTTTGTACCCGTCCTCCATTCCATAATTAAATGTCATTACAAAACAGTTCAGCTCTACTGAGCTTGTGCGCCATTTCCCTCCAACCACTGTTGTCTGCAGTTTACACAGTAAATAAGCCAGCTATGTCCACAGTCAACCACAAAGGCCACTATAAGTGTTTGTCGTTTCTCAAATGTTACTAAGCCCAAGGGCAATTTTAAGTTGTCTTTAGTTTTTCCGCATACCAAACTCTCTGCACCTGTATCTACATCACCGCCTCGTATCATTAATTATCCTGTTAGTGTAAACTTTAGCCAACTGAATCGTTATTACTGCGTACAATTAACGTTCAGCGAAGTAAAAATACCCTTGTGCCAGGGTTAGTTTGTTTGTTGTCTTTATTTTCACCATAAACCTAGTAGTGATAATATATTAAACAATTGCTTATACTTGTATATTATTTTCTTTTTAAAATATTCCCCACAGCGAATTTGTTTTAATATCTATTTTTTTCTAATTGCAGGTATGTATGGGAAGATTCTTATTCGACTTTTAAGTTGCAAGTAAGTAGCTTTAGTAAAAATAGTGGTTTGTGTATAAGATTAAACAGAAAAGCTTTGCTATAAATAGATATACAATTTGGTTGCAGCAAATAATATAAAAGACCAATCTTCGTTTTTTTATTTTCAATGAAGGATTCGACTTCAAACTTTTTTCCTTAGACAATGAAAAACAAAACGCCCTCTGGACAAAAATAATGTTATATATTTATCATAGCTAGAACGAAGATTTCCCAATTTTACTAAGTTTTGGTGACAATGAAGTGAAGCTAAGTAAAAGCTTATACACGCGCTATAATGCAACAACGAAATGCCTAGTAATATTTTAGCTTTTGTTCACATGCGATATTAAGGTCCATTCACTACGGAGGAACTATGCGAGCAATCAAATATATCCAACATTTGACATATTATCATTCACGTCATCTTTAATAAATTAATTTTGCTGCAGCTTGACAATTTGCTTATATCTTATATCAGAACCAAGCATTCGCACAAAATGAAAACGAAACAAATTACAGGTCAAACTTTAATGAACGGTCGTGAGAATAGCGAATAAAATCCAAACTTGTGGAATCCATTTGAAGTTTGACAGTTTAGGACAGTAAGAATTAGCTTAAATTCGATATAACTGAAAAAAAGTGTATATTTATTCCGTATATGCACGGTCGGTGAGTTGTTTCAATATAAATATTAATTAAACTTTTTTCAATTCATGAATAAGCCTATGGCATATTACGTACATGAGATATAACTATAAAATTTTGAGTTGCTATTCCAGAGAACTTACTTACGACTTAACGTTTTATTTTATTTAATTAAATTTGGCATTTCCTGCCTTTTGTTGAATTCGGTAAATATTCGTCTGATAATAGTAATATAGTGGAGTATTTTCTTTTATAATTTTAAAACATATAAAAGTAATTGCATATTGCACATTTCATATCCTAATTTAAATACATTTTTTTCTGATTCCAATGCTCTGTAATTATGTTACAGAGCATTGGAATCAGAAAAAAATGTAATTAAATTATGATTTTTGTAAATTGAAAAGTCTGATACTTGTAGATAGTTTTTATAAAATTAATAACAGAAATAGTTACAATTGCTTTTTAAATAGAATTCAAAAAGAACGTCAATAAAATTATATTCATACCTGAATTTCTATTAACGTTACTTAACAAGTTTGTCTTTTAGAGTTTAGTCAAACTATGCTAATCGTAAAAGTTTGTAGATATGCTTGAAAATTGAATTTGATCATCGAAGAAAAACATACCTATTGATTTAATGAATATTTTCAAACTCGATATATTGATACGTTGTAAATACGATGATAGGAAAACTTAACAAATATATCACTCAATTATAACTATTCTGTCCGTATTTGCTTCTCCAGAATTGTTTAGTTTTAGCAGTACCTCTCATTGAGCAGTTTTAAATAACTTTGACTTTCCCTAACAATATAAATAAAACTTAATTTTACTAATTATAGCAAAACTGTATACTCAGTTTTTTCGAGAAGATTAAAATAGCTGATTATTATTTTTTCTTTTCTTTTCTTTCTATGCAATGTTCTCAATACTTTAGCTAATTTTTGTGTATATGAATTCTTTTTTTTTAAATAGGGGCATAGCATTCGGTCTGGTCGTGCTCCGAATAAAAAAAGAAACACGCGCTACAAGCTCTGAAGTGTCTGAGATAAAAAAGAATATCAAACAATTCGTTTGACAATTATATACATAGACAGACATCATAATTTGCGATATATTAGGAATTTAATTTTCAAAACTTGGCTTAAATATAAAAATCTGGTATTTCGGGTTCGTTTTTTTTTTTGCTTTAAATAACTGTGTTAATTTAAATCGAAATCCTTAGAAGCGGTTTTCAGAAAATTGTTATTATCAAAACTGTTATATAATAAGTGTAATGTTTATTTGGAAAACACCTCTTGGTCTTCTCAAGAACCTTGTATACTAAATACGAATTTAATCCTCCAGTTAAGTGTGCAAATCAACGGACAGACGGACATAATTTCGAGGCTCATTATTCGGACTTTTCCATAATCGCAATATTACGTTTGATTAAAATCTCGAGTCCAAAGATTTTTTTATGAAACTTATGTCAATAGGAACAAGTAAACATCTTCGCTCTGAGGGATCCGTTACTTGACTTCACATTTTGCTAAATACTTTGTCAAACATTGTTCAACTCTGAGCTGGTGTGAACTCCAATAAAGAAAACAATTTACCTTTTTTCGAAGTCGAAAAGGGATATTCTAAAGCTTTCCCCTAGCATTTAATCAAAAAGTTTTA
This sequence comes from Rhingia rostrata, assembly GCA_949824845.1. Taxonomy (NCBI): domain Eukaryota; kingdom Metazoa; phylum Arthropoda; class Insecta; order Diptera; family Syrphidae; genus Rhingia; species Rhingia rostrata. Next base: position 927,055 of record OX463756.1, read on the forward strand.
ATAATTTTGTTCAGGCCCTTTACTTTAGTACATCAACAAGCTTAAATAATGTGAAGCTTTTTGCTTTGAATGAAAATTCCTCGAAAAAGCTCGAAGTTTGACATATTTTTTTTAGCACAATGGATTCGCCCGATTTCGCAATCCTTCGAATCGGTTATTTTGCGGTTTAAGCAGATGTTGCAACCTCCACTTCGGATAAATGTATATCCGTGAATCTGCGCAGATATTATTCGTTTCGTAGTCCTTCGAAAACGCATCTTTGTTATGGTCCAAGAAACACTGAATACATTTTCCGCCTTCAGTGTTCAGTTGTTGTAGAAACGTCGTTAAAGAAAGAAGTCGTGTCGCTAACGACTGTACTTGTGGCGGGAAACACAACAATATTCGAATAAATAAAAGTTTTTATAGAAACGCGTTATTTACTTCGACCAGTCGGTTTAAGGATGCATCCGTACATCATTTGAAATTCAAAATATTGTTTATTTATGAGTCGATCAAGTCATGTTATGTCGGTAGCGGTAGCGGTACTGTTAGTGTTACTTGTTGTCTGGGACGTTGCCCTCCAACAATGAAGTGTGCATTACTTGAGTATAATTGAAAAGAGATACACGTTTCCATGCGGTAGGATAGTCCTACCAAAATATGTTGAAACCAAAAAGGATATACTGAGAATTCCTAACGCATTCGGTGAATAATTTTCTGTGTATCTAGTGAAAAGTTGAAATCATTCGCACATTATATGTGCAGTGTGTGTAAAGGTTGTCTAGGCCCAACCGACAGTCGTCCACATTAATCTTTAATTAGAATCAGTGTTTTATTTTGCATACATCCATCGAATTCAGGATTTAGAAATTCAAGGATGGTCTGAGGAATATCCATTGACACTTTGTCAACAGCATTAGTTGACCACACCATCTTCGTGGACTATTGTGTGTGTGGACTGGAAAATAGCTCGTCATGACTTTAATCGGCATGTGATCAAATTACGAATAATCCAACCCAGCTTTGTGTGAGATTCAATTAGGACACTCAATTTGCTTAATTGCTCTATTCGTTTTTTTTTTTTTTGGAATGTGATTAGAAGGCTCTCTAGTCTTCTAATCAAATTCCAAAAAAAGAATAAAAATAGACTTTTTAAGTCTCTTCCTCTTGGGCTTTGGTTTTTTAAGTACTTAATGGGGTTTTGTGTTTGATGTTTGGGGTTCTTAATGGAATGATATAGAGATTGACATAGAAATGCATCCATGTTCGAGTACTAAAAGATTTTGCATTTCGTGCTTTGGAAAGGTTGAATTCTGAGTTAATGGAACATAATTCGTCTGTGATATGAGTTATAAAAGCCCGTTGGGACCATGTATTATCCTTCACGATAAAGTATTGATCATTGTTCCATAATGCAATAGCTAATATATATGTATATGTTTCAAAGGGAAATTATAAACATAAACATTGAGAGGTAAATTCCCATTCCTCAAGCTTAGTTAATTTAAAAGGTATTCCCATACTCTCGGTTTTAATTTACTGTGTAGAATGATGTTGGCATCGTGGGGCTTTTATGATTTTAAGTTGACGGTTATCGAAGCGTGGCGAACATATTTAATTTATAAATCAATTGGATTTGAAATTGCACGAATGCCTTGAGACCTGGATTTTATTTTTTTTGATAAAAAAATCAAATTTATTAGCTCAAGGAAATATGTACCTACTCACGCTTTACAAATAATTTTAACTCTGAAACTTAGTATGGAATCGATGAAAAATGATTTTCAGAATTTTAACGAGGCTTTTAGTGAAATCTGTATAAAAAAGCGCATTTTTGTAAAAATGTTTTTTTTAATGTATGCTTGAATATAATCTCTGTGAAATTGAATAACTTAACTATATACAACTGATGAAAAAAGTGAAGAAAAGTACAAATCGACGGGCTCAGTGGCGTGATGGTTAGTGCGATTAGCTGCCGCGCATAAGGTCAGGGTTCGATTCCCCGCCGTAGCATCACCTAAATGATTTTTCACTTTCCCTCCTCTCGTAATGAGCTGACAAATCATCCAAGTTGTATCAATGGTCAAGATAAGCTTATCTTAAATTCGCCGTTCGAAATCGGCATAAAACAGAGGTCCCGCACATGAATGGTTGTGAGAAAGCTCGGCCCTTGGTACTAACGAGCCTGTTGCGCCAAAAATTTGTTGTTTTTTTTTTTAAGTAAAATTGCACAAGTTTTACTGCGACGATTGCAGATGAATGGAATGTTGGGTTATCACTATTAATAATCGCATAATTTCTCAACAATTTCTCATGATTTCATCGTTGATTGAGAAGTCAAATTGGTCCACTAAACCAACATAGACTTAACAACAATTGTGTGTTACTTCTTAAATTAGCTGTTTGAAATGATGGTTTGCAAATCCAAAAATAATATTTGTTTCACTTAAAGATTTTTAGAACGTCCAAATTATTCATATATATTTATATCTAATGGATTACATAGTGTAAATAATAAGCGATGAAGCTATAGAGCCAATCCACAGGGTATTGCCAACATTTTCTTTGTGTGTATTAAATCCTTGTTATCATAAAGATTTTCGTTCACGATATTATTTGATCAAAAGATCACGATATTATTTGATCAAAAGAATCTTAGAATTAACAAACGTTTGCAACATCCTTATAATTTCAGCTGCTGCTGAATTTCGTTTGGATTTTTTTTATCGTATGCCTCTCAAAGTTAGTAGTTCTTTCACTACTCATCGACATTCGGTGAAGATTCTTATTTGCGTGAGAGAATTTCGATAACTTGTCACCGTAGTCTATATGTTTTAGATGAAGGACACCTTATGTAGGTAGATATGCAAGACACAGTGTTTGTTGAGTTAAACTATTAAACGTGGTGTCACTGGTTCAAAATCCGAAAGCACAAACACTTACAATTATTTTGACTGTTATATCTTATCTATTCGGTTGCTCCTGCTGATCACAAAAAAAAAACGGCGACTGAATACAGCTATGTAAGATCCTAATTTACAATTCCTCTGATAAGTTCGCCTCCTCCACTTATCGGAAAAGCTGTTGGCCTATCAACTCAAAACATGTGTCCCATCGGTCAAAACATTATGCTTAAAGTGAATTTAAGAATACATTAATTTATTACTTTTGAGAACAGAAATTCGAATTCTATACTTAAAAAAAGACAAATTAAGCTATGGTTTCCTAAGCAAGCGGTTGCGTAATTGAGCAGTTTCAAATACTATCAGAAGACGTTGGTTTCCTACACTGGTTGTTGGTTCAGAACGTCAAAGTGCGGTGCACTATTTCATTAACAATCGTCATAGTAGTGATGGTAATCTAACAGATAGTGTCTTTATGGTTGTTTAAAAATAAATTTGATTTATATCTTATTGTTTTGTCACGTTTAGAGTTGCTAGTTCATACTTATAGTATTGCTACTGTGTCATGTGCTGTGGCTACAACTTATATTTCATTCGTGGCTTATTAAATATCTTTCAAGACGGCAATGACAAAGCCCCACAACAAAGGTGTATCACCAGCCCTTGTGTGTAAGAACTATTATGTAACACTAAGTGCAATGAATAGTCCCTGTCCTTTTAAATAGCATCTAATTCGACGCTTTGCTTTAATTCAATTCTTTCTTGTAAGGATGTCTTGTTAAAATCACCATTTATACCCTACAAACCATTTACAAAGTGCTATAATTTGTTTGTAAAAAGTTGTAACCCAAAAAACGATAATCAAATTAAGTTGGTCGTGATGCGGGAAATCTGAGGAAACCTTTCTTCAAAATATTTAGTTAAAAGCCACACAACGGAGGGCAACTATGCGTGTTGGGCACTTCACCTTCAACAGAACTCATCGAACTTTTGGATTACCCGTCGTACAGAGTCTTGTGGCAAGCAACTTAAAAACGTGAGCAAAATAATGAAAATTTTCAAACCGCTGCTGGTGGATTATCCAAACTCAACAGGGTACAGCGAATTTGTTGTTCATAGCTGTAGAAAGTTGTCGACGGAATGATATATGTAAGTAAAAAGCTTGTCAAAACTAATTTGTTGAAAATCCTTTTTTCTCCTATGAAACGTCGTGTTAAATTATATGGTCATGTGAACTGAAAGGACCAGCATTTTGTTGTTTCAAAAACTAGTTGGTGCATGGAAAGTTGGTAAACTTTTTTTTCGGTTAAGCATTTGTTCAATGTAAACACTTGAATGGATGTGTGCTGTTTAAATGTATAATTTGCTGTACATTATTGAAGTTTATAAACATGGCTGTGATTTTCTACGCCGACATTTATTACAATTATGATTTTTGTTTTATTTTGTATGATGATGTATGCTTTGTATGATGCGGTTGGCCTACTGGTTATTGGATTAAATTTCCCAAATAAAACTTGTATCTGTGTCACTGCAGGATGTGTCTCTAGTATGAAAATTAGTTTGCCATGATTGGAAAATATCGGTTAGCTTTACATTGGTGGCATCTTTGTTTAACCTATCAGCAAAATATCGATTATTCCTTGAACGAGCTAATTACCCATGAGCTGTAGATAGTGTACACTGTACAGTTACCGATGAGAGATGATATCACAACTTGATAACTTTTGTAATAACCATCGATAGGAAGACGTATTTTTCTTTAGTCAGAACAACAAAATGCTAAAAAAGGAGATAGTAGCCTGTCATAATTTGTTGTTGCTTAGATTTTTTAATTTAAATAATACGGGCGTCCAATTCGCAATGGTCCTTCATCCATTGTTGGTTAAATTCTTAAAAAGCAAATTTGCAATGTTTTTTTTTTAATGAAAGCTATAAATTGTACAGAGTACTAAACAGATAAAGGAAAGGGCAGTAAAATAAGCTCGGTAGAACCCACAAACTGGTAAGTACAAGTACTCTGTACAAGTGTACCTTACTTTTCAAATAACACCATTAAAAAAAGTCTTGTAAAATAAAATCCCAAAATATCGCCAAGCATCATATCCTCTGTTGGAAATCTGCGAATTTCGTCAGCAATTTGTTTGTTTTGCGATACTTGCAATTTTTGTATATGACACTTTGCGGAGTTGCCCCATACCTGACACCCATATAATAGAATTGCCTGGAAATTTACTTTATGTAAAATTATTTTGTTGTCAGTATAAAGTAATGATTTTCTATTAACAAACGGGTAAAGCATATTGATTCCTATACCTATTTTCTTTATAGATTTATTAATCTGGTCCTTAAAAGTTAACTTGGTATCTAAATAAATACCTAGATATCTAACAGAAGGTTCCCAATTAATACTATTACCATTGAATTGAAGGTGGCCGGTGGGAAGGAAACAAGACTTTCTTTTTCTGGAGAAATAGATAGCTTGAGTTTTCATTCAATTTGATTTTCCAAGTATATTAATAAAAAAAATATTTACTATGTAATAAAATGTATAAAAACCTAAAACAATGTTAAGTTGAATTTATGATATAAAAAAATAAAAAAAAAACTCTTTAGGTCAAGAGAAAAAAGTCAAGGTAAAAACTTATCTAACAAAAAAAAACAGAAGAATAAATGCAATGCAATTAGAGAAAAACTTGTGCTTTTAATTATTAAAATAATAATAATTTAATAATTACATTCGTTAGTTATTCTAAGCTGAAGTAAAAAAACGCTATGAGCAATTATAAAAATTAATTTAATATTTTTCAAATACAATTCTATTGTTCGATATATCAATACTGGAATCAACGGAATTGCGTATTGAATTAAAACTCCAAACAGTTTTTAGAATGATTAGGGTCATGAAACAATACAAAAGAAACGTATCTAGTTGTTTTTGAAAAAAAATATTCAATTGTGTTGTCAGCCCACAATACGAAATTGTATCTACTTGAAATCCATTGGTTTTTTCGCAAATCACATAACGTTTTCACGGTCTCCAGATAAAATATGTAGTTTTGTTAGTTATAGTTTAATTAACGGTCCCTCGAAAATGTGATTCAATTAAAAAAATGTTTTGTATGAAATATATTCTTTTTGTCTTAGCAACCTGTACGAAATGGCGATGCCTCGTAATGTCCTGCCTAAAGTCCATTTAACAACGTATATTTAAACTATGCAAAGAATCTAGATGATTGACCCGCGAATATATCATTTTCTTTGAACCGTGTAATTATTGCGCCGATTTCGGACTTAAAAATTTGACTAAATACAAATATGTATTGTGAATGGCAATATGCACAACATATGCTGACTCATATTGGATTGTTGGTTCTTTGTTTGACAACAACACTTGTCGTTTCCCATCCTAAATACAAAGCCTACGTGTCCCGCCTATTCATTAAGCAATTAATATCTAATACAACGTATACAAAAATTGACCAAAGATTTCGTATGTTCTGAGTTCATACTTCATAGTATACCAATGTTTTTAGGGTACACGACAAGTATTGACAACCAGCACAATAGATTGTAGTCTATTTATAATGTTCTCGATTAGTTGACTCATGCATTGAATATTGCCTTCGTTGTTCAAGTAAAGTCTATTCAATTAATTGTATAAGGTCTCCAGCGTTTCTTAAAGATTTAATTATAATCAGAGATAATATCTACCTACATTTGAGTTAGTACCGTAAAAGTCCGGTAAATATTCAATTAAAAAACAAGGAGAGTAGTACGACAAATATGTCCATTTTGTAAATTAAATTTCAAACTCTATTCTGTCTTTCAAAATAAAAAATCAAAACTATTTTTTTCTTAAATATCTCCTGCCACTACAACGGAATGCTACTAAAATGTATATCTATGAAGAACATTGAATTTGTTTTTTACTCTCGTTCTTCCTCGAACTAAATATGTTATTTGACCAAAGAAAAGGTCGCAATTTAACGTAAGAGGCAATTTCCTTGGATTTCAAGTAGCAACCTTTGTTCGCAATGTATCTGGCATGAGTACAGATACACTTTGTATCTTTTGTACTACAACCGAAAGACAGAAATTGTACTTTAGCCAAGGCATATGAAGTGGAAAACTACCTCAGAAGAAGAATCAATGCCATTTATGGAGCTTGAGACGGCGGGAACTTAAACCCCCACCTTTATGCTTGTAATTCGGGTTTTTTCTGTTTCAGTGCACTTGTAACATGGATTTTGATGGCACTTATCCGATGAGAAAATTAACTTTTTCCCACGTGACTGGCGTTGGAGAAATTTAATCTTAAAAGTTATTTACTCAGATTCAAATAATGAAACAATTATCGACTGAATGATTTAAATTGGATGTACAAAAGGATACGCGCGTTATTACGTGATGTGAAATGAATTAGTCAGTGTATGTGTAATATGTAATTATGCAAATGAGATATCCTGTAAGAGTTGTTCACATTATTAGCTCACTGAAAGGTTGTTGCCTTTTTTATATAATTATTTGTTATGAGCGTGTTTATTAGTTTTTTGTCTGTTAATTATTAATATATGCGTGACAGTGGAGCCATTAGTAGCTGTTGGCGATGAAATATCGCTTGCACATTAGTTGATTAAAATTGTTGGCCAAATTTTAATAAACAAATAAAAACGAATATACCACAACTAAGCTTCAAATTAAAAAAAAAAATCAATAAACTAAATGTAAATAAAGATAGCTGAATTTAACCCCACGGTATAGTTGTGGCCTTAAGTTACCAAGTATTTTTCATCGTAATTGATCGCGTTCTGTCTGTGGATTCTCATAAATAAATATGGAATGAATGTTGGAAATATTTGTCCCATTCCGGTGGGATTTTGCCTGTATGCAAATAAACAAATTAATAAAACACACATTGCCGCATAGTCGTTCGTATACCCCGTTGTGCAGTTCTCTTATAGAAGGGAGAAGGAGCATATATGCAGGACTAGTCGGTCCTTTTTTACTCTGTCAACCACAACCTTGATGCAATATAGCAACATAGCAAACATCCAAATGGATGGTTTAACTTTTGTGTGAAATTTTTGTAAATACATGAATGTAAGCCATTTTATTGATTGCCTCCAACTAATATTGATTATTTCTTTGGATAGACGATATATAGTGATATAAATGAGATGTTAAAATACCGCACATATACTAGAACTGTAATCTTTTTATATATGTATGTATGTATTTATTATTTCAGTGGATATTCCACTATTTAAATTCAATTTATACTGAACTACATTATATGAAATAAAATAATTACGTTACTGAAAATTACATTTAATAAAGACAATCACTTTCTAAAGTTTTTTCGTAAGTCATTGTATTAAACATTTGGAACCCTTTATATACAATAAAGTTTTGAGTTATATTTGATAAATAATATATATATGGTTGAGAATCTCTTACATATCTCAAACGTTTTCTTAAATATCTAGGCATAATGTCATTTTTAATTTTAAAGATAAAACAGTAACAAGAATTCTTTGTTTTATGCTCAACCACCTCAACATATCTAACATCAGTCTTATTGGAGCATATTACATTTTAAAATTATTCTCATTGCTTTTTTTGCATACGCTGTGGGCAACTTATATTGTAAACATTTATAGAAATTAATAAATTAATTTTACTCCTTATTCGTTTAAAGAAATAAACTTGTTTTGACACTTATTAGGAAATTTAATTTATTTTATTCCAATATATCTGATTTAAATTTCGTACAATTTACTGTCCTCACATGTGTAGCAAATGAAGTAAACCAATCGAAAAACTTAAATTAAATGTATCTGGTGTTTTTTGATGAGGTGTAGAACTTCAAATTGAAATATAACACAAGCAAATCGTTTTAATGTACATCAATTTGGCTTTATTGGGAGGATAATTTTATGCCATTAATGTTTAAATATGATTCTGTGCATGTGGCCGCCGCGGCAAGTCATAAGGGTCTCATGTGGAATTTCTTCACTCACTTCACTTGTTGACGTAGCCATTCAACCAAAAATGAGCCTCATGACTGAACAAAATTTTGCGATGAAAATCAGCATCGTGACCAATCTCATTTTCGGCCCATATACCAAAATCACGATGGATTGCATGGTCTCGTGGCTTAAATTTCTGCACAAGCTGGATATTGTGAGATCGTAAGCCAAGATCGTTGTGCAAAATCTTCCATAAAGTTGAGAGACAAACCTCCAATTGGTGTGCACGATGGTGAATCGATTCATTAGGGTCCTCTTCAACACTTTGATCTACAGCGGCAATTGTTTCTTCGGTGCGCACTGTTCGACGTCCCTGTGGATGCGTATTATCGCATAGAGTAAACGTAGTGCGAAAACGATCCATTGTTAACCAAATTAATTGCTGTGATAAACGAATTTGTCGACCATAAAATTGACGGAGCTTGCTGTAAACTTCGCGAACTGAACCATTATTTTCAAAATAAATTTGCACGATTTGCGAGCGTTGCTCATTTGTCAACCTGTTTATGATGAAATGGCAAACCAAACTGAACATAAATGACATTAGAGTTTCCCGATTAGTCTACAAAATGTCAGTTTTATCTCTATTCAAAATACCAACCTTTAAAAAACATCCGTTAGTTGAACACCTATTCTTTAGCGAATATGTGATGCCTAAACCGAATAACACGAATGTGGAATGCTTTGCTAAACTCAGCTTTTTCATAAATTTTTTTTTAAATCCTTCATCAAAATGAAGACGATAATTACATTTGTACACCACGTAGTATATTTACATTTTCAGTGATTCCATCGCTGAACTACATTCGATATTTTTTGAGCCATGATTCCTCATTAGGAAATGGCACTATAAATGCCATTATCATGGAACGTTATTATCTATACTAAGCAAATATAAAACATTGTTTTTTTTTTGAAAGTAGATTTCGCAACGTTTTCGAAATATAGTTAAATCACACCCTGGAAAAGGTCGAAGAATTTAAAGTCAAGACTCATAATATTATTGTCATAGATTTAAGGAAGAAAATGCTTTGTTATGTGCTAGACTGGAAAGTGCATATGTAAGTCCATTAATTGTAAGTTAATTTTTGCTAATTTTGACCTATGGTACAGACCATAATCAAAGGGGCATCCAATGCCCAGCAAAATTCAAAGTTAGCTTTACTTCGCATAGAAAAAGTTATTTGGCCGCCGATAGTATTACGGTCTATGCCAACAATACAGGACCTCAAACTTAAATGAAATTAATTTAATGGCCTTCTCCCATTAGTATCCCATTCAAAGGACTATGTATGTTGTATATTTGTCTATTTATCGACTGCCGTGTACTCATAAATCAAATTTGAATCTTGTTGCACATAAAATAAATTTATCAATCACAATGGCAAATGGCTTACGTGTTTTCAGAGATAACAATGCGTATCTTCTTTCTTCGTCTGAATAAATTCTGAAGGCCATTATACATGTATCTGCTCTAAATTATGTACCTACTTACATAACAATTTTTTCTATTTATTTGCATAACTTTACCTTCTCGAACATACAATTCCCACCGAAAATCTACACCTTTTCTTTTTAAGGTTGCTACTCAACTACAAAAAAACATTATCGGGTCTAGCACAAGTAAGAGAAGATTTTTGGCTGGTCACTTCTATGCAACCGCGACATAATTTATTCTAGTCGCCGACTTACCTACCACTCTCCAGAAGATAATTATTTCTCTTGGAAGCCTTGGGAGCGAACGACAACTTTTTAACATGCTATACATTATACCAGAAAATCGTTTAAGCAATATTTTTGGTTCTTAGTCGGATAAAATACATTTTTAGAAAAAACAATTTTTCTTTTTAATGTTTTGTTTGGGTAAATTAATTGTCATTCCCAGAGCTGGCATCCGCCGACAAAAATTGCATATCGTAGAGATTCTAACAAAGGAGACGATTTTATTTCATTTTAGTTATTATAATGAATAATTTAAAATAAACTTTTAAAAATATTAGTTACTGAAAATGTTGTTATTGGTTTGTTTGAGAAATTTAATTTATTGGCAGAAATTGTATTGTTTTTTTTTAAATCATATATGCATTAGCACAACGGAACATTTATTTCAGTTTTGTTTTTTATCTCTCTAAAATAAATGCAATATTTATTTTATTATAATAAAATGTTTACAAATTAACTATAAAAAGGAAATTATTTAAATATCTTTAAAAAAAAAACAACAGTTAAAAAATGCAGTTATACCAATATAAACTGCAGTAAATAAAATAAAAACTTAATTTTAGCGAGACACGTATAATACAATTTTTATTTAAATATCAATTAGAAATGTGAAATTATAAGTAAAATATTTCGCACAAAAGTATTACTTGCACATTTTTTTGTAAATATAAATATTTAGCCAAATCAAGCATTCTCTCTGGTAAACTGATTATTACGTTCTGCAGTTGGCCTAGGTGCGTCTAATAAAAAAAAAGTTGTTACCTTAAACTATATTCAGAAAAGTGCTCAGAAATTGAAATCGTTTTTAACGATCTAAATTTTTTTAATTTTTCAAAAACATTGATAGACTGTTGAAAAGTTTAAGTTCTTTATAGAAAATATTATGAGATCTATTTTTAACTTTCTCTTACGAAGAGAAAGATATTGTTTTCGTAAACATTTTCGACTTCGAGATTTTGATTGATGACAGCGGAACCCCAAAAAAGTGGTTTTTGGAATTCCGTCCGTCGGTTCGTCGGTCTGTCTGTCATTACTTGTCTCTCCAGCCTAAACAACTTGACCGAAATTCTTCAAACTTCGTATCCGGTCATAATTCTAGGCCATTTCTCTTTTGCTTTTAGCCATGTTATTAAAGATATCTGCAATATATAGATTATACATAACCTAATTTTTATCGAAAACGGCTCTACCGACTTTATTTATACTATCAGCATATTAGTTCCAACAAAACTGCATACCCAGTTTTCTCGAGAAAATCCACATAACGGATTTTTGCATATAGGCCATATAAAAAAAAAATGGTCAATTTCTGTCAAACCATTTGGCAAAATTGAATGAAATTTAATTTAAATACTACTATTACTGTTTTACTGCTCATGAATTCCGCATAATTGATTTTGGCCCAATTAAACCTAAACGGAGTTTTCAGTTTTGGCCAACAACGGAAAATCATTACTATTCACATGGACATCGATTCCTTTCAATTACGGAATAAGGTCGTATAATCACATGTCGACATTATTTATATTTTTTTAAGCACCATTAATAAAATAAATATTATAGTGTATTTTGGCCAAATTATTAAAAACATCAAAATAACTCGATGTGAAAGAGAAAGTTGCGTAATAACCAGTCATGCATCCACCACTCGTTTGAGAAGTAATGAAGTTAAAATCGTTTCCATATGGTTGAATTTCAAATATATATACAATATGACTATTTAAATAATTCGGAAAAAAGTTATTTTTCACTATAAAAATAATCAAAAGTACATTTATTATTATTCCAGAATAGAATGATTGATAAGTTGTTGTTATTTATATTTTACAATTTCATTTCTTTAACTATGAATTTGAATACCCTTTGATTCACATTTGCAACTAATACGCCATCGAATTCCACATTGCATATATTCTTCATTAAGAACAAGTGAAGGTTTATTAAAAAAAAGTTTTTCACAGGACTGTAAGAAAATTTAAAACGAGTGTTGGGTTCACGAATGGGTCGTACACAACTTTCTCCTTCAGTCAATTGGGCGTCAGGTCAAATACCAACCTTGCGAGCATTCGACGATTTGCAAAGTTTGGCCAAAATACATACTCACATTCATATTGGATGTTTATGTTAAAGATATATAAATATTGTCGAAGTGTGGAATAAGAACTTTTTTCCGGAATTTGAAGAAATCGGTGTCTATGTGAATAATAAAGAAACCTATAAGATTTCCTAAATCTCGTCATTTAAAAGAATGTGGCAGTTGTAACTAAACGATTTGCACAGCGGTTTGCATTTGGAGGCTGTCTGGAGGTCAGCCTCTGAGACAGTTTGTTAAAAAAGAAGTAGTAAAGTATGTTTAAAATGCCAATGGTTAGCATTATCTTAATGCTGTTAATGTTTTATAATAATTTTAAAAATACACAATTTTGTTTTCTTTGCCGCCCTCACGCTTATTCATACATAGCGGTCATTATACACTTGGACTTTTCTTGTTAAAACTATTCATTATGCATTTTCAAGAACAAGTTTCATTCTGATACCTTTAATTTGGAATCTGTTATAAAGGGTTATTCAATAAGAGTGCTACAAAAGTTTGAAATTCTTTATTCCTGAGAAAGTACGTTCGATGCCATCATGTATGGAACTCGATTTCATTTGCATGGCCACCACGGGCACGCTTGCAGAAGTCCAGACGCTGAACCCAATTTTCGACGGTTTTCAAGCATAAATCGGCCGATACTGCTGCAATTTCACGTTCGATGTTCGTAAGAAGTTCATCAATCGTCGCTGGCTTGTTGGCATAGACCATAGACTTAACGTAGCCCCACAGGAAATAGTCTAACGGCGTCAAATCGCTCGCCCGAGGCGGCCAATCGACTGGACCATTTCGTGAGATAACACGTTCGCCAAACTTGGTTTCTAATAAATTGATTGTGGCATTCGCTGTGTGGACTGTGGCTCCTTCCTGTTGGAACCACATGTCCTCCAAGTCCATATCATCCAATTGAGGCCAAAAATATTCGGTTATCATTGAACGGTAGCGATTCCCATTCACAGTAACGTGCCGGTTTTGATCATCACGGAAGAAGTACGGCCCAATAACGCCGCCGGCCCATAAACCGCACCAAACCGTAATTTTTTTGGGATGCGATGATGACTCATGGAGTACGTGTGGATTGCTGCCTGACCAATACCGCATATTTTGTTTATTTACGAAGCCATTCAGCCAGAAATGAGCCTCATCGCTGAAGATGATTTTTCGATGAAAATCCGAATCATTTTCAAGTTGTTGCTCAGCCCAATTCACGAAAATACGACGCTTCTGGTGGCCAAGCTGCTTCAGTTCTTTCATCAATTTATTCTTGTAAGGATGTAGGCCAAGATCTTTTCCCTAAATTCGCCACAACGATGTCACAGAGATGCCCAACGCTTGAGAACAACGTGTGAGAGACACATTTGGGCTTTCTTCAACTGAAGCCTCAGCGGCAGCTATATTCTCAACACTACGGGCACTTCTTTGTCTCACTGGTACGGGAACATTTTGTACTGTGCCTGCGGATTAAAATTTTTCCACTAGACGCTCAATTGTTGATCTGCTAGGACGATTATGACGACCATAAATTGGACGTAGCGCTCTTAACGTTGAGGCCACTGACTCCGAATTTTGGTTGTAAATTTTAATAATTTCGACTCGTTGTTGGATCGTATGTATATCTTTCCATCATGAAATGACAAACCTTACTGAAGAGAAATACCAAAGGAGCGGAAAGAAATATGGCGTCGTTTGCTGTCCCTGTCGCTCAACTTTTGTAGCATCCCTGTTAAAAAACCCGACATTTAATATATTTATTAAGAAGAAAAGAAAAGCTTATCTCAAATTCGCCGTTCGGAGTCGGCACAAGAAGTACACACGCACCCATGAATGGTTGTGAGAATGCTCGGCCTTGGTTACTTGTTACGCAAAAAAAAAAATTGTTTGTATTAATGCCATAATTTTGGTTTCAATTTACATACATAAAATTGTTAGAACAGAAGAACATTTTTCGTTCATATTTATATGCTACATATACGGGTGTGTATGCATATATACTTTTCATATGGTAACTACACACTTAATATAAATCCAGGGTATTTGGTTTTAGTTGAATTCCCAGAAGCATTTCATTCGCGTTTTGAATCTAAATTAATAGTTCGAATATAAAATCTACATCCAGAATCAAAATGTATCTCGAAGCGTGACAGTTTTCTCTATGTTCAGTATTAAATCAATACTCGCCCCTTGAAGAGCCGACTACCAAACATTTCAAATTAAAATCATTCGTGACATGAATACATGAATGTTAGACGGATTTATCCTAATGCTAGCAAAACATAATGCTAATTTTTAGCTTCCGTAAAGCTTAACTATGCACCGAAAATTCAAATTCCAAGAAATGAACAAAATTCATCGGTCTGTTGTCAATTTATTCCGACTAATTACTTTCGATATATTTTTAATGTAATCTATATATTTTTTTTAATTTAACAATGCACTTAGGTATTCTTTTTTTTATATTCGAATCGCATACAATATATTATATCCGGTTGAGACACTTAATCGACTACAATTAGTTAAAAATATATATTTTATCATTTACCCGCACTGAAACTGTAATGAAAATGTCATGTTTTATGTTTTTAGACCTATGTAGGATTTAAGGTATTTAACGAGAAGAGAAAAATAGGGAAATAGAAAATATGTTGGGTGTTGTGATGAATAGCTCTTACTAAATTTCGGTGGAATCGCTGTTTTTCTTGTCTTCGTTAGATTCGCAGTCTTTTTCGAAATTTGGGACGGAAATTCAAACATGATCCAAAACATGGTTTTAGATACGTATAGATACGTTTTAAAAATAGGCTTAAATACAAATGTAGTATCGTATTTTAGAATCAAAGCAATAATAACAATATTTATTTATATATAATAATTATTTCATAATTTGCCGAGTTGGAGCAATTGTTTGCAAGATTTTTGATCACCGTTCTTGAAAGCAATTGCAATAAATAGCTTTGGTACCACATATTTCTTGTGAACTATTTATTATTTTGTCCCGTGGTAGTCATGTATTTTAAACCTGAATAGGCACCACTTTTTGATAAAATTTTTAAAATTTATTTTACAAACTTTTCTGCTCTACTGAAATTTATTTTGGAAATTAATGCCTACTGGTTGCACTCTATCACTTATTGATATTCAACAAATACCATATAAGAACTAAGAAATTTGAAGGGTTTCGTATTACGTTTAACAATGAAACCATATTAATCACTTTTCACAGTTCAAAAAGAAAATAATACCCGAATCATTAAGCGCCCTAAGATTACCCCCAAGAAAAGACTTCCTGTCAACAAAGTAAAAGAAGCGAGAAAACTTTGTGCTCTTGGTGTGGAACGATGAAATTGAAAACTTGGCTCGTTTGGTGTCGACTTAAGGGTTGGAAATAGTTACAGCTCATAGCCAACGTTGACCAGTGTTATATTTTGTTTTACTAAAAAAAGAGTCATTTAAGATTCTAGATATCACGTGCCATACAACCAAGTATATAAACTGACTTATATCCTTAGAAGGGATACAACGTTAACAGTGTGTACATTAAAATGGCTTATCAGCAATATCATCAGCCTTATGATATACTTAAAGTAGATAGTTGTAAAGGTTCACTGATTCTTCCCGAAAAGGTGGCGTTTTATTTTTTCCTACAGACAATTATAAGAAAATACTGCGCAAGTTAAAATCACCATTTCAGGCAATAAAAAGGGGATCAACACAAATTGTTTACATCAAGTTTAAATAACTGTGACTTTCAAAAGTTTTTTAATGACTCCAAAAAGGGATCAATAGTAAGTTGAACCAATCTGAAATCTGTTTATAGATCAAAAAATTCTACGCTTTAAAAGAGGCATTTGTACTGAATAACTTCCCTTAATTAATATTTACCTTTGTTAAAAGTGGACTTTTTATGCGTACCTATTGCCAACCACTATTGTCCTATTTTTTCTCTTATCATTGCCTTACTCTTTTTACTTATTTAAGTACGGTACTTAACTTAATGTACATTTTTCCTATATCCGGAGAATATATTATTTAAACATTCTGCATTTTCCTTAATTGGTGTTTTTTCTGCAAGGATGTAGACTACAGAAAGATGTTTTATACTGTATACAACATTTTCTTCAGTAAATGACGAAATAATGGGTATCTGGCAGGAATCATTTATTTTACATCTCATGGTCTTTCTCTTATATAGTCTATATTCTTACACCATTTCAGACTGTATATTTAATTTTCAGTGGGATAAAATGACATTCCAAAATAACTGGAATATATGCATTGGAATGCGCGATATCTATTACCTTATTTTTTGTAATACTTTGTTGAATATATCAGAATTACGTATTGAAATCAATGTCAACCAAATGTACGCCTCTGCTTCAAAATGTCGACATAATATTATTATGTGTTTAAGTTGCTTAAGTGCTTTGGTTTGCTTAGCAAAAGTTTTGTTATCCGCAAAACAAAATCCGTCAAATAAATATCAGCTATTACTGTGCTAACACCTTTCTCAGTCTTTTATTTTTACACATAAATATGTAAACGCAATTTTTAACCTTCTTTTATAAAGAGAAAGATATTGTTTTCACGAAAATTTTCGACCTCGAGATTTTGATTGATTCTAACATTACGATGATAGCGGAACTCAAAAAAGTGGTTTTTGGAATCCTGTCCGTGTCTGTTCGTCGGTCCCTCTGTCCGTACACGTCTCCAAACTAAATGATTTGATTGATTTTCTTCGAACTTGGTATCCAGCGTTTTTTTTTGTCATAGCTCTACGCCATTTTTTTTTTTGTTCAATTTGCTCAAAAACGGCTCTAACGATTTTGATTAAACTTCTTATATGCTATAAGCATATTTGTTCCAACAAAACGGCATACCCAGTTTTTTTTTCGAGAAAATCCATATAACGGATTTTTGCATTTAGGCCCTATAAAAAAATTGTCAATTTCTCGCAAACTATTCACAAAGTCTTGGCCTGATAACTAAAGCCTTGATTTACTTACTAATTAATTAGTTTTTTTGATGTAAAAAAACATTCTCCCAGTTCAGAGGATAATTTTCATAATTTAATTAAATAAATAAATGTTTGTACCTCAAATTTTTCAACAACTTTATTTTATGGCATTTTAAATCATTCATTTTTGTATATATTGTTTATATTGATAACTAAGATGATTTCTGTAGTCTGAACTTCCAAAAAGTGTGAAACATTACGCTCAAGAGTACCGAACGTAACCCTTCTCCCCAATTCGCAGTAACCCAATACAGATAATGATTGTGAATAATAATTTGCGAGCGAGTTTGAATTTTTTATTCGAATTGTATTAAGTGCTGGAAACCGAATGTAATCTTATCTTATTTGAAAGCTAGGGTACTTATTGGCGAGTAACCACCAAAGTTTCATTATATTTAATAATTCAATAAATGATGGTGTAATGGATTTTAGCAGACATTGAACGAATAGCAATCCACTTAACAAGCGGGCCTTACTACTACACCTAGGCCATCCGGTTTTTTGTCGCATAAAACTAGGCTACCTTTTGTGCCTATTGGGTCACCATATAAAAACTTAACAGTTAAAACATCTTAAGATCGATACATTGGTCCAATGACTTTTTTATACCTTCATTATAACCATCACCAGAAATAGTCACTTTAACTACCGTTTCCTGAGCGTCATTCTTTCGCGATGACAATTATTAGCCATTCTTCGCGTTTTCGGAGTAAGTTTTAAAACTCAATCTTTTTTGTAAGGTCACCTAAATGTTGCTTGTTCCAGAGTGGGAGCTCTAAAAACTCCGAACCAAATCAGAAAACCCAATATATAGTCTAGCCATTAGCATCTAACTTAAAGTTAGGATTATTTCAAATCATTTTATTTTGTCTTGATTATACCTAACGAAATAACCAAAAATATTCATTATTCACATGAATATTAATAATAAATAATATATATGAATCGAGTTGGAAAAAGTACAAACTTATGGATCGTTAGTGTTCAGGACCTAGCTTTTTCACAAACATTTACTTTGTGTACTTCTTTCACGATGGCAGAACCTCCTGTTTTATGCCGAATCAGGCGGAGTTGTGATAAGCTTTTCTTGATAATTTTTACTACTCGGATGATTTCTTAGATCATCGTGAGAGAAGGGCCACGGCTAAACATTTAAGATGTTGCTACGGCGCCATTTGACCCGCTATTCTCTATTCGAGTAATGGAATCTATATTTTGGTGTGGAATCATCCACATAATCTATTGATTTAAACTGAAAAAATAAATTAATAACACACGCTAACTTCTAACGAGGACAACGTTTTATTTACTCATAACATACAAAAGAAAAATGAGGTTTATATAGACAGTTAAAACATAACAAAATAAAGGGTTTTTTCAATAAGTGCGCTACAAAATTTTTTTTTAAATATAACAAAAATGGTTTTGGATATCAATAAAATTCTTTATTCCTGTGAAAGTACGTTCTATGCCATTATGTATGGAACTCGATTTCTTTTGCATGGCTACCACGGGCACGCTTGCAGAAATCCAGACGCTGAACCCAATTTTCGACGGTTTTCAAGCATAAACCGGCCGATAGTGCTGCAATTTCACGTTCGATATTCGTATGAAGTTCATCAATCGTCGCTGGCTTGTTGGCATAGACCAAAGACTTAACGTAGCCCCACAGGAAATAGTCTAACGGCGTCAAATCGCACGACCCAGGCGGCCAATCGACTGGACCATTTCGTTAGATAACACGTTCTCCAAACTTGGTTTCCAATAAATTGATTGTGGCATTCGCTGTGTGGCTTGTGGCGCCGTCCTGTTGGAACCACATGTCCTCCCAGTCCATATCATCCAATTGGGGCCAAAAATATTCGGTTAACATTGAACGGTAGCGATTCCCATTCACAGTAACATCACGGAAGAAGTACGGCCCAATGACGCCGCCGGCCCATAAACCACACCAAACCGTAATTTTTTCGGGATGCAATGATGACTCATGGAGAACGTGTCGATTGCTGCCTGACCAATACCGCATATTTTGTGTATTGACGAAGGCATTCAGCCAGAAATGAGCCTCATCGCTGAAGATGATTCACGAACATACGACGCTTCTGGTGGTCAAGCGGCTTCAGTTCTTGTGTCAATTTAATCTTGTAAGGATGTAGCCAAGATCTTTTCACAAAATTCGCCAGAACGATGTCACAGAGATGCCCAACGCTTGAGAACGACGTGTGAGAGACGCATTTGGGCTTTCTTCAACTGAAGCCTCAGCGGCAGCTATATTCTCGACACTACGGACACTTCTCTATCTCACTGGTACGGGAACATTTTGTACTGTGCCTGTGGATTCAAATTTTTCCACTAGACGCTCAGTTGTTGATCTGCTACGACGATTATGACGACAATAAATTGGACGTTGCGCTCTTAACGTTGAGGCCACGGACTCCGAATTTCGGTTGTATATTTTAATAATTTCGACTCGTTGATCGTATATCTATCCATCATGAAATGGCAAACCTTACTGAAGAGAAATGTCAAAAAATGCTGTCCCTGTCGCTCAACTTTTCTATCTCCCTATAGAAAGAATGATGTGTGAGAGGAAAAAACAAGAGGATGCAAGCAATAAAGTAATAAAATATGTCATTAGACTGCGTTGCCAATTAGCTTTACTATGCTACAAGCAATTAAATTGCGTTGGCAATATACTTTTTTTACAACATAATCCATATATTTATCAACAAAAATACACCGTTAGTACAGCGACGACTATAATTTTATGCTTTTATTTGGATTTATTGGCAGTGCTTAAACTTTTTCAGCTTGAAGCTTTAAATTCTCGTCAACCATTGTACTTGTGTAACACGCCTTGCTAGCCTAAAAAGAATTTTACATAAAGATGTGACCCCGATCTTGCTCAAACAATTATTTTGTGTGAAACATAGTTCTTTTTCTGTTTCATGACTGGGAATTGTCATGACAAATGATTCCATTACTTTATTAAGGTAGACGATTTTGATTTGATTAAAACAAATACATATGCAAATGGTCCATGTGCAAAAAAAAATATTCGAAGTTTGTCATCTCGCATTTTAATACACCATTCGCATTCACAATTTCCTTATGGACTGTTGAAAAATCAGTAGAATGTAAAGCTTACCCCAATTATCACATTCTCTCTCTTAAGTGTGTGATACATTTCGCATTCATTCACATAAGCTGTTCTTTCCTCCTTTTTTTCTTAGAATGTTTTGAAATTAGAACATGTTTGCCATGGACTACAACATGCATAAGTGAAGTTTAAATTAACCGACAAATTGGGTCATGACTTTAGTACCTCGAAAGATAGTAGGAAATTCGAGCATTTCAAAAAGTCTCACAGTACATGGGGACGATTTTTGGAAGGTCGTGCTTTATTTAAAGGTAATCAATTCAAGGTATTCTAGATTAAGAATCATTAGATATCAAATCTTAAGATATTTAGAACTAGAAAAAGTTTTTTTTACGATTAATCGTGTAACCATGTATTTTTACTTGCTGACATTAAAATAATGGAGATGTTCAAAAAAGTGAGTTAAATGAACTTGAATCTGTTATATTCAATTTTTGTTACATATTGCCAGTCTCAAGCAGAACTAATATAACCGCACGAGAACTGATCGATTCTGTAGCGGTTACCAAGGAAATATAAAGAAGCTTAACATTGTGTTGAATGCTGCAATCCTTCAGCTTTTCGTGTTACACTATGATCAACACCATGACGACCACTATTGCCATTACGCCAATCATGCGAGCGCAGACTAGTATGCGGACTTTATGTTTAACTATCCACAACTATCACCACCATGGTTTCGATCAGTGTTCAAGGGCTACAACAATCCCAGTTTTCAGCCAATAGTTTGATAATACTCACCCTTGCCTATAAAAGGCCAAATTTCTCCAACGCATCATCAAAGGCCTAACAGAAAGTCAAACGCAGTCTTAATTATTATCCTTGCCTATCTGCTGTCATTAATAAATAGTACTCTGCAGTGTCCTGACACTAAAGGATCAGATTAAATACCTCTCGTATACCTGTACTGCGTATGTATATTTTAACCCCAAAGCTAGATACATTTCCCTAATACCATGACCATGCTAAAGCAAAATACCACTAATCCACACAGATTACTGCATACAGCTAGAAACGTGTAACCGTTAGCTTCCGCAAGGATATCTATATCCATATAAGCGCAACAAAAAAGAACAAAAAAAGGAAAGGAAACGCTGGTTGATGGTAGATACATCACCTTGTCCCTGGTCAAACAACCTGTAATAACGACTGATTACAGTTTCTTTTGTTAACGAACTATAAATAAACGATTTACGTCATATGTGCATGTCTCCTCTTTGTTCAGCCATAATGCTACTTGCAACCAACTTCCCAATTGAATTCGCAATAAATTGTCCTTCAATGGCAATTACTTGCAGGATGCTGCTGCAGATCTTCCGTCCAGAATACATGGTGTTCCCCCGGTTAAGGGAGTAAATCACTGCCAGGAGAAATTGAAGTGGCTTCCTGAAATCCCTGTCGTTGTTGCACTCGAAGTTTTCGTTCCCACACTCTCTGTGGGTGCAGAAAGAATAATCTAGAATTTGACTTGTCAAGATTTTTATGACAAAATGTTCACATCACTAGTGGGTGGTGGGACCGGGTGTGAAGGATGAAGCAAGATATTTGGTGAACCAGACTTGAAAATTAATCATGTTTTCTCTACTCCCCACACGTAGTAGTATGCAGAGTAGCTCTTCTGACTCGATTCAACATCCATCATTACGTAGCACGTTCCGTTGGATTCTTGAGATTTTATCTCAAACAGTGCACACATCATTATATCTTAGCAATTTATTATAAATAACTTTGACGAAGGATAGCTCTCCAATATGGGGGTGAAAGCATGGCCATGCCAATATGTTTGGATTAGAAATTGGGTCGTATTCGTTTTCTTAGTCATTCGTGATAGTCTCGAGCAGCATCGATTGCTGTTCTGATAGTTTTAATACCTCTCCGGTGCGTTGCTATTTTCATCAAAAGGTGAGGATGTTGAAGATAGATGGCAGCTTTAATACATACAAGATACTAATATTGTTATTGATGTACATAGGTACTTTGTTTGTAAGCAACGATTAAGGGAATAACATTCCGAGATTCTGTGGCAAGAGTAAACACCATAAACACTGATTGGAAGCACTTGACACCCTCTGAAATAAGATATCATTCAGTAGTTCCGCTGCCTCTTCTGAACTTTATGTGCATTGCCTTCGGTGTGCTTGAAGCTTATTCTGCAATACAACATGGATAATGTAATCAACAGCGTTCTTTGAAAATTAATATACATACATACGCGTATAATGCTTGTAATGTACACGCGTATACAAAAGTTATCACATACACCTACCAACCGATCCTTTGAATTTGCCTCAATTCATGCGGTTTACAAATAATCATTTGCCAATAACGCCCTCGAAGCTACAGCCCTCAGCTATCGGATGTCAACGAAATGTAATGTTCATTCAGCGTGTGCTGGATGATATCTTGGGTCACATCGTGTGTAAGTGGAATTCCTTAACGACAAATGGCTGGATGACGGCAAACCCATTTGCATGACATTGACGGAATATTATGATTTATTATCGGGCTTTCATCTAGCTGAATGTCATTTGATATAGTCAAATCGAACAAAGAGACTGTTCTTTTGGTCGGAAGTTGTAAGTATATTTCCATCATGTTCGATGGGTGATGATTTTGTGAAAAAGTTACATTGGAAGTTTTAAATGAGCTTCAAGAGAAAAGCATTCGCTAGTTTTAAATGAAACGTCTTTTTTTATTTCAAGAATTTATCCCAGACCAGACTATTAATGGTGACACACACTAATCGAACATTTTAGGATTATTGTAATACTTAATTTATTTCTGCGTTTTAGATATTTACGGTACTTTTTGAACTCGCTTGGAATTGCAAAACAGGTGCTGCTTCATAAAACGTACTTCAAAAGGGAGAAATTGTATCAGAAGTTTGTTTGTTTTTCATAAGTTTGAGGAAATATATTTTCTATCTATGCTGATATGAAATAGTCGTCTTCAAAATAGATTTCTTAATTAAATTTGAAACGAACAGTTTAGTTTGATTCTTCACTAATTTTTAAAATATTGCAATTATAAACATTAGATGATTTTACCAGTACAGAATGGCAGTCAAAAACCGCTGGAACAGAAAAACGTTTAAGCCAGACTTATTTTTAAAAAAGTTCGGAAACATCCTATCTAGATAGCTCATATCAAATTTATATGCCCTAGCAGTGGATGGAAAAAAGCGTTGCAGAAATTAAACACAGAAAGCGTCTTTGAACTCCTAACTGAAGGTCGACTCATTCACTTTAGTTGAGCTATACTCCTGGGCCTAAACCAGTTTCTTCGCTAGTGTGTCGACCTTAACTCTTATTAACTCTTAACTCTTACTTCTTTTTAGTATGTCCCTGTTCGTGTCGAGTTTGTTAAGTTTGTCCTTGATTTAGCTTTTTTCTTACAGCTCAGAATCGACTCATGCATGCATATGTCAGCCCAAATGATCTAAGCAGCTTATTTTTCTATATTCGCAAACGCTGAGGTCACATCTCGCTGTTGTCGTGAAATCAGGTAAATGAAGAAGCTACACCTAAGATGAATATGATTACCCATCGAGTGAATGCTCATGAAACCAAGGATGTGGCAAAAATGATTTAAAACGTATTTTTGAGTATCGTAAGAAAATTATAATAGATGCTATAAGACAAAGAAATTAATTCACTAAAACTAGCACCCAACATGAAATTTATCATATACTTTATATCGCAGCAACAAGACGCCTTGGAAGAATCGTTGCAGCAACTCAACGTTTCGTCCATTAAATTCACGAGCATGAAAAATTCTTTAAAAAACGGAAACGGTAATCGTCCAAATGTCACTGGAAAATAATGAAATCACTGTCGCAATGAAGCTTAAAATGAGGCTCGTTCGTAGTGTATCAGACCAATGTGAAAATCCATAACACTCATAGAAATCCAACGAAACCTAGTATTACCAGCTTATCGACGGTTTAACATTTCATCAACGTCATGAAAACACGAATGCTTATTATTTCTACCACTCAACATTAGCAAAATGTAATTTACCAGGTGTTCGAGTGGGAAGTTTAAATCAGAGATTCTACAAACCACAAGTTTCTATTAAAATTAAAGCACGCCTATCTCCTCGGATCACGCAGATCTTACTTCCGAGTTAATTTGAATTACGAGTTTTGCCTTTACACTTTGTGGTTGAACCGTGAATGGCAGGGATGGACGAATTAGAATACAGTAAAGCTTATCCTAATATCTAACAACCCCTCCGAGAAAAGAAGAGAATGAATAATTAAGCACTTTTATTTTCATCGCCAACTGTCTTTTTTTTTTTACAAAATGTCGAATAATGGGTAGCTATAACTGTGGCCTTCCAAATATTACATTATTTCCTAACATCCTTTTCTGGTATGCATCGCTCATGAAATTAATGCAGTAGTTTTTGTAACAAAAGGTTCTCAAACCCCAACAAATAGGTTACACTCCAAACCCATTGCAGCCGTCACTTACCAGAACCTACTTGTAGTTTATAAATTACAAGCACCAGAACACTGAAACAGACAATCATGAATTGCCATGAGTCAAATTCCTCCATATGACATTTTATACCTAATAGGCACTGCAGCATCCATCCACTGTACTAATTCATTCCTAACTCAAACCACGGACTTTTTGCAAATAGAATTGTGGAGTTCCTCTTAGAACGTGCACACATTTAACTGAATGTTGTTGTACATGAAGATATTCAGAATGACAAGTTTAACAGCAAGTCATGGGAGACATATCTCCAACAATAACAACTTGTACATTATGTTGTTGTGTCTACAGAAAGTTTATGCATTCTAATCGGCTTTGCGTGTCGTGCTATGGGAAAAGTATGTCTTTATAATGTTGACAGTCCTGTATTGTGAGGATGTCAGTGTACATGTATTTGAGTCATTTGCCTGGTGTAGCATGTCTCAGAAATGTTTTGATTTTTTTTACATTCTTGGATGGGCAATACTTTTTTTTACTGTTTTTATTAGAAGAGCAATCATAGAGTTTCACCTTTTAAACTTAATGCATACAACTGCTATAATAAATTCATTAGAATAATATCAATCTTTTTCATTTATTTTCAGGTGAGTTCATATTTCTAACAGTTTGTAAGTATGTGCATTTGAACATCTTTTTTTGGTGACAATATCAAAAATCACAAATAGGACACATGTCGCTAAATTCCGATAATGCATCCATGCGAACAGGGATAAAGCGACTTATTAAAACGCACAGCATCCTGTATCCAAAGTAATAATGAAAAATTCCTGTAAGACATCGAGTGCAGAGTTTAACAAAATTGTTCCTACACTTAATTTCTTAACGTGCTCTCCATTCATTGATGGTTCTGCTCAAGCTAAGGCAGCTTTACATTTTTTTCGATCCTGTACACATTTCTACTAGTAGTTTAGTCTAAGTGTTCTGGAATCCGCAATCGCTTTATCGTTAAACTTTACTTTTAGTCTTGTTTGTCCGTCTCCAACTTGAAGGCTGGGATTCAAAGATTCTCTTGGGTGGAGCATTCGGTCAATGAGACAGAGCCAATGTTTGTTCTACCCCACATTTTAGTAAAACTCACAAATCTCACGGTTGTTCCTTTTTATCAATTCGCCTTTCTCGCAGAACGGGACAACTAATATTTGTCCAACAGTCGCATCTTTGCGGTAAAGTATCTTTCAGTTTTCGATCACTCATTTAATTTTTAAATTTTTTAACAAATGACATTAAGTTAATATAAAAAAAACATATGAGAAAGCTACAGTCCGCTGTGCGGATCGATAAGTACCCTATCCTATCCCATCCTCAAAATTAATATCCCCAAAATGTCTGCTTTATGGCGATGGAATATAGAAAAGGTCATTGTCATAACATATTGTTCAGACAGTTTATCAAAATCATTCATGGTTCGACCAAAAACAATGATTTTCAGCTGGTTATGCTATGAAATAGTGTATAGAAATAGTTTTTGTGTGAAAACGCCTCCAAAAAGTGGGCGTGGGTTCAAATAATATATAGAAGAATTGTTTATGTTATCATAGCCAATGATTTTGCATCAAAGTTTTTTTTCGAAATGTTTAAAATTTTACCGAAAAACGTTTTTTACTGAAAACGCCTCAAAAAAGAAGGCGTGGCAAAAAACTTTGTATAGACAAAATATAGTCATAAGGATTGTCTAGATATCTTCTTTAGACACTTTTTTAAAATCAAAAAAAGGGGGCGTGGCAGTGGGCGGATTTCAAAATTGTTTACACTTGTCCTGCTTTGTCAGATAGAGTGTCTATATACCAAATTTCAAAACTCTAGCTCAAAATTGAAGGCCCAAAAATAGGTGACACACAGACGGGCGGACGGACGGACGGAACGACAGACATGGTTAGATCGACTCAGCTAGCGATTCTGAGTCGATCCATATACTTTGGATCGAATTTATTTCACTATGTTATAAACTTAATGTCCAAACTAATATACCCCAAGGGATAGGGTACTAAAAAAGTTTATATTATGTAGTTTTTATTTTATTGGGACGTGTGGAGCATACATACGGAAAGTGTTTTAAAAGATGTGTTCACTCTAAACACTTAGGTAGGCTTCCTACGAAGTTCGCACAAATGAATGGAGGAGCTAGGTGAGATTCCGTATTGGTCGTTAATGCCAGATATATAAATTTATATATTTTGCATCCACTCTTATAAATAATAATCTTGCACATTGTGTGGAATTTACTCTGTAAATTCAAGAGAATTACAGCATTAGAATCCAATACTGGATTGAGCGAAAATCCTAAAGGACCTGTTGTCCGAATATGTCCTACCAGCCAAATCAGTACAACGTTTTTTTTTTGCGTAATGAAATTTGTTAAATAAATCCCTGATCGTGATGAATATGTGCTGATCGGTCTAAAAAAAAATTACATTTTTAAAATCTCATCATTTATCAAACGAATTATGTAAAACTAACTTTGGATTAAAACATAATAATAAACGAATGCTAGTTATTTGACATAATGTTTTTAAAAATTATCGCTTAAAAACATTCTGAAATTTGAAGCCATTTGTAAAATCGATGGCATCTCACGATAGGGTCATATAAATGGCCCAATATGTTTCAAAATGTCGCATATTATGGTCCTATCCTAAGAGGTAATGACCTGCTACGTTGTCCGGTTCCAAAAGCTTCTGCAATTAAATATTGTTATTCATAACTTATAAATAAATGTTTACTTGCTTTAAGTAAGTAATCCTGTCCGGGTTCTCTACTAGCATTTACCTTATCTTACACTAAACTTCCTTTCGTTTGAGACAGCAATATACTTCTGGTGATGAGATCTCTTTGATACTAGATCAAATCCACCACATATTATGTATTGGCCAATTTTGCCTTTTGCCAAATTCCACAATACAAATTGCCAAATGTAGAGTACATTAACTGTTATTTTACTTTTTATCCAACAGTATCGAAATCTTGCCACACAAAAATCTGTGAACCATGATCCTTTCCTTCATTTTCTGTCGTAGTAAAAGACTATGCACTGAAACCCACCTTAATTACATAACTAAAAGTTATATTTTTAAACATTATTTTTATATTTTATCCTCAAATGGCTGTCGATTGATAGGTATAAACGAAAATTAGAAATTGAGCACCTTTATTTATTTGCGCATGAAAAAACCCGGACTAACTCAATATAATTCGTATATCTGATTTAAATAATTAACATTATTTTAGAAGCTTAATCCATTCAAACATTTTTTATTGTATGTCTTCTTCTCCTTCACAATCATATAGTGAGCAGATTAATTATTCTGTTTTGAGCTTGCATTCTCTTTGAAAATTAAAATATCAATAGAGTCGCCCAGATATATCCGACGACATATTGTAAATAACTCAACACTAGTAACCTACAATAGTTATCAACATTTATATCATTTTCACAGTGCCTGTGTAGTTTTAGATGTAGCAGGCATTGGAACAAATCGGAATACATATTTGTAACTATAAAAAATATATATGAATATATATTGCACAAATGATAGAATCTGACAAAAAACAATTCAAGTGGTTTGTTACTGAGGCTACTCTTGCATGTTGCAAAAAACAGCCTTGTGGAGGGCGTGGTCGCGTTTGAATATCAGTAAGAACTTTATTTAACCTTCACAAAACAATTTTTGTTAATAATCATTAAAAAACATTTAAACATAAAGATTAAATTAAAATCTGATGTGTGAAATATGTGTCAAAATATGATGAAATAAGTCTCCATTTGCAAAAAATGAAAAAAACAGTATCTAACGAAAGGTTGACAATGAAACCTTGTACACCCAAATAAATGGAGAAGCTTGTATGAGCCAAAAACGGCAGATATTTAAGGATTTTAACTATAACTTCAGGATTATTTCAATATCGTTGTTTTAACAGTTATTATTTGTCAACTGGCTTGCCTATATGGCGTTTGTGTTCAGTATGCATTGATATTTCATCATGAACAGACGAAACAAAGATTGCTAATTGTGAAAACTTATTTCCATAATCAGTGCTCAGTTGAAAATTGTTATAGAGTTCTTCGACCACTATTGGGTATTCATACAACAACCAGAGTGCGTAGAGCAAATAATAGTAAGAATGCTGCAGTAGCACAGAGTATACACGAAGATCGTAATCAATCAGTTTGTCGCCGTTCGCAATGTTTGAGCATCTCTTATGAAACGCTATAAAATACAGCTCGTCCAAGAAATTAAACCTTACGGACTTTGGTTTACGTTTTAATTTCGATGTGGGGGCTTGGAACGAAGCTCAGTTTTGGTTAAACGGCTATGTTAACGGCCGATGAACAGTCAGAGGCATTCCAACAGCTAATTCACCAAACAGTTCATTTTTGGGCAGGAAGACTCATCGAACCGTATTTTTTTTAAACTAATACGTGTTGCTGTCAATGGAGATCGCTACAGATCAATGCAACAAAAGCCGAAAATTCATGATATTGGTGTAGCTTACGGTTTCAACAGGATGACGCTACATATGTTGGGGGAACGTTCGATTAAATAAACTTGTGATTTGACACCATTCGATTACTTTCTATTGGGACACGTGAAATCTCTTGTTTACGTCGATAAATGTTTTCGGCTGTAGTCGCCCAAAAATTATTACATGTGGTTCTGAAGCGTGGATTATATAATGAACCCAACCGTTGATTTATTGGAATAAAAGATTTTTTCACGCTGCCAAAACGTGCCAGGTAAAATCGCTAGAGGCATGCTTTGGAGATTAGATATGAAACTTATGGAATATTCTTCCCTGACGAATATGCGAATTTTCAAATATTTGTCTTTTCGTTGACAACTACCTGCGATTTTGTGCTTTTCATTGTGAAACTTGAAAGCCAAATATAAAATTAAGTGTGCTATTATGCAGAGGCAATTACAAATTTCATGTTTCTATCGCTGAGCTCTGAAAAGAGCTTACGTGTTATTATAGAACAAAGTTCAAAGTTGTACCAAACATGTTTAAATATTGTAAGTAAAAAAACATTACGATGTTTCAAGTAACTGTTTATAATCTATACCACCACAGTCTTGAGTATATCACTTTTTTCAGAAAATGTACCACAATTTTATACATTATACTGACAACGCTGCTACAGTATACAGCAGAAAGGGTTAACATTTACGTTGTTTTTGTTTATCGAATTTCCGGAACACACGTTTGTTGTACACATCTGGTTCATAAATAAAGTAATACTTTCCATTTGGGGTGCTACCCCAGAATATATAGCGAATTCGCATACATTTGCAAGTGCAATTTAAATTGAAGCCCGGAAAAAAATCTAAAAAAAAAAGTTTTATTTCATTCAGCTTGAGCTTACGATTTAGAGGTTATCAATCATTTTGTAAATGCCCTTTTTTTTGTTATTGTGCAGGGTATAATTTAAATTTTGTTTATTTATAGAGATCGGCACATCTTAATTCAAAAAGGTTTAACCAAATCGATGGTGATTTCTGTTGTTTTTTTTTTAACTACAATATTTCCAACTACTCCATAAAAGCATGTTTTCTTATAATCAAATCAGTGAGGTGATATATCATAATAAAACAGTATAGTTTATTCTGAAAGATATTAAAAGTCAGCCACAGCCAGAAAAATTCTTAGACGTATATTTTTTAATAAAAAAGTCGACTTAAAAAAGGAATGAAATATAATAGAAACTATTGCTGATATACGAGGTAGTCCAAAAGTTATGTTATAATTTAATATTATATATTATAATGTCATCAATTTCACGCTTTAACAAAGGCAGAGTAGCAGTGACCCTTCAAACCAACAACTGTGCGTCTGGCGCTCACAATATTGAAAAATATGTATGGCAACAAAAACAGTCTACCAGAAGATCAATGATATAATAAAATCTTTTCAATCTAAAAAAACAAATTGTATCAACATTTGAAATTCAGATACAAAAAAAGACAAGCCTTGATCGTGCATTTAGGAGTTGTTATTCCTGCCTTAAACTTGACTTAACAGAAGAAACAAAAACGAATAGGAAGGCTGCAATCAGCTTAACAGTGTTGTCTAAATAATTAGTTTGACCTTTTTTTAATTTTCTTTAAACAGTAATGCATTTTTTAAACTTTCTCTTATAAAGAGAAAGATATTGTTTTCGTGAAAATTTTCGACCTCGAGATTTTGATTGATTCTAACATTACGATGGTAGCAGAACTCAAAAAAGTGTTTTTTTTTGCAATTTCGTCCGTCGCTTCGTCGGTCTGTCTATCTTACAAGCCTCTCCAGCCTAAACGACTTGAACGATTTTCTTCAAACTTCATATCCAGCGATTGTTTGATCATAATTCTAGGCCATTTTTGTTTGCTTTATTACCGTTATTACCGGTACTTGCCATATAAAAATCATACATAACCTCAATTTGCTCGAAAACGGCTCTAACGATTTTGATTAAACTTCTTATATGCTATAAAAATATTAGTTCCAACAAAACTGGGTACCCAGTTTTTTCGATAAAAAACATATAACGGATTTTTGCATATAGACATTATTAAGAAAATTGTCTATTTCTCGCTAACTATTTGGCCAAATTGAATGATTTTAATTTGTATACTACTATTACTGTTTTCATGAGTTCCGCTTAATTGGTTTGGCCCAATTATCCCTAAACGGAATTTTCAATTTTAGCCAATAACGGAAAATCATTATTATATGCGTGGACACTGATTATTTTCAATTACGGAATAAGTGTTCATATAATCACATTTCGACATTATTTATATGATTTTAAGAATCATTAAACAAAATAAGTATTATTGTGTATTTTGGCCAAATTGTTAAAAACGTCAAATTAACTCGCTGTAAAAGAGAAAATTGCGTACGACCCAGTCGTGCACCCACCACTCGTTTTAGAAGAGAGCCTGACTGAAAACGTATCATAATCTTATTCGTTTTTTTTTTAATTCCTTACCGTTTGACCATAAACTACGTTTTTCTGAAAATTGGTCGGAAAGCGTGGACCAAATGTAACTATACTGTCCCCTATGACTTATGTCGTAGGTGCTACGGCATCTGCCCAAATGTGGGCGTTGATTAAAATGATCCACAGACAAAATGTATCTTAAAATTTTACCGACAACTTCTTTCTACTAAAATCGCACCTATAAAGTGGGCGTGGCAAAAAAAAACGAAAATAGGTTAAATAAAGAAATTTGTTTAAATTCCGTGCAGCAGTGAGCAGATTTTAAAAATGTTAACATTTGTCCTGCCGGATTAGTGTACGAAATTTCATCAGTCTAGCTCATATTTAATTCACAAAAACTGATGGCGTATGGAAGGACGGTCGGACAGATATAACTAGATCGACTCAGCTTTCGATTCTCATTCTACGTGTAAATAAACCCCTATGGGGAAAAGCATATGGAACGGCTGAAATGGGCTGTGAAAATCGTTTAATACCCTATCCTGTGATCGTTGCTAAAAAGTTTATAAAATAAATATACATAAAATATATATAAAATGGGATTGTCCAAATATTTTGTTCAAACATTTTATCAAAACTTATTGTTGTACTTTTAAAATGATCTAGACAAAGTATATATTACATTACATTACATTATTTCCAAAGTATTTTTATGAAAACTTTTTTATTCGAATTGTTTTTAACTTTTGCCAAAAATCTTGTCCTGCCACAAAAAATTGGTTTGGCTTAAAACTTTATATGAATGAAATATAGACAGTAACATAGTCTAGATACCTTGCTCAGACACTTGTTTTTTTTAAATATCATATTATTTATAAAGAATGTGTCAAAAGAAGCAGTAGACATTAAAAAAATTATAAAAACAAATTTTAAGAACACTCAAATCCAATTCTGTACTTCAAGAAATATTAATCCTTTCGCATCTCGTTGTAAGTATATTCAAAGTGTATATAAAGAATGTCATAGATCTTAAGAGTTTTCTGTTCAAGTAATCATTGGATACAAATTCAATCTAGTTTTACTCTAGCGGTAAGGTTACCTTCAATAAAGGCCTAAACTCTGCTCTACCTAACAAAGAATTCTATGCTACTGTAAATAGTATTTAAAAAGTTAAATTTTTAGTTCGAAACAGCAAATCAGATTTTTTTTTTTTTATAATCCTATTTTTAAATGAACGTTGGAGTATAGATTAAAAGTATCCAAACACGATAACATGACCAATCCAAACTAGCATGAATGCTCCCCCGATTCAGTTCGTTTGAATTTTGTTGTGAGATTTAAAGAGAGCGTTTCTTTTTTCATCAGCATTTTCATCAAATTTGATTTTATCCTGACCTGAAATTTACATTATAATTATTTCTTTTTCATAATGCGAGTGTTTGCGGTGTAGTGGAACGACGCGACTGATTTTAAGTCAATGTTTATAATTGCTTGACTATCTGCTAAATAATGGAATTTTTTGCATCGATAAAAAACAAAAAACCATCTGTTTAGACTGAAGACCACCGAGATTGAGAAACAAAATGTGTAGAACTTTGAAGAGAAAATCTGAGGGAAGAGGGAATCTGAAATAAATCTTCTTATCTAAGAATCTGCTGTACTGATTTTTTTCAAAGTAGATTATCATCAGTACAAAATGCAGTTTCGCAGAATACCATATTATTTGCTGACCAGTTTTTCCTAGTATTTTTTAATAAAGTAATTGTTATCGAAATTACAAGGATGTAGTCACTCAAATTGTATTCATTTCAAAAGGTAAATATTCCCTTTTCTTAAAGTCCCGTTGTGCACTTTTCGCAGCTATTTCATTCATAATTTTAATTATAAATGTTATTCGTTTGGTGGAAGGATTATGTCTAAATCTCTTGTATGACTGGTACGCATTGCGTCATGAGGCAACTACTTTCAATTTGTTTGTTCTACACACTAATTGGTCTCTATCTATAATTTCATCACAAATTACAAAAGTCGTTAAATTAAGGTCCTAATGACATTTTAAATAGATAACTATAAAGCAATAATTGTTAGGATTCTTTCTAGTGCCCATTAAAGTTATGTTTAATTCAATAATAATATGACTACGCCTTTTCGACTGAACGCCTCTTAGTGACCCTATTTGAGGTATCGTTTGTGGAAACGTGACTTTTGCTTCTACCGCTTAATGTGATTTCAAAACAAGGCCTCGCCCCTGCCGAGTACAGAAGGATTAAAACAGCTCAAACATATCCAAATAATTTGCCTGTAAATCTTGTTTGGTTCGAATCAATGTTTTTTAAACGAACTAGAAACAATGAACCACCTTATAGCCGTATTGGAATATCTTTGAATGAATTACGTGCATACGAAAAAAATAAAAACCAAAACCAATTTGTGCAACATTCTGATTTACGATAAATGCACGGGACGTGATCTCAATCAAATGGATTTTAAATTTTGGTAAACATTTCTGAAACGTGTATCTTTTTCATTCTTATAAAATCCAAAAGCATCAAACTCGTTTCTTATTGACAGCCATATAGATATGAGAACACACTCGATGGTTATCGAGTGATGGGACCCAGCGCAAACGAGTTTCGCAGTATCAGCACCATGCACCATATGTGTTCAAGAATATTTGAAAATTCGCAAATTCTACTGTCGACCCCTTCGTTGGCATTTCCTGTTGGAATTTTTAATGTACATCCTCAATTTGTCGGATTTTTGGCTCATTTCTCCACACACCAATATACTTCTTCACATCCTGCCTTGGCGCATTCCACTAATGAGAATCGAAGCGGTAGGTGTACGAAGCGCCTTTTGGGGTGGTCTTACTTTTCTGTCGCTGTTTTGCAGATGCTTAAATCAATCGACAGGAAAATCACACACAATCATGTCTATTTATCATAAAGAGTAAGCCATTTAGACACAATAGCCTTGTTGGCGGTTTTTCTTGTTTGTACGACGCGAATATTTGTTTTAATGTTGTTTTGAATGGGTATTGTGAAGATATATTGGTGTTTTACCGCATTGTTTTGGAATGTTACCAAAAAAAATAAATGTTTCGACTGCATAGAGAAATGGGGAATGTTGCTGAGGTCGACAAGGTTGGCCAGCAAACCCGTCGTATTTTATGTTTTCTCTTTGACCAAAAGCAACTAATCGCCTTTGGATTTTCACAGCAGCACGTTAAGCAAACAAACGTATAAGCTAGGGGGAAACTATCTTGTGCTTTAAATAGGTTATGCAACTTTAATAAACAAATGTATTTTTTATACGTCTTTAATTACCATAAAAATAATACAGGTTGACTTTTTGCTAAAGAGAATAATAAATTTAAAACATAGATAGCAAAGTCGTTTTTAGAGCAGACGTTACTATTTTTCACAATAATCATTAAAAAAATTGATTTTGAAATTGAAATAAAACACCTAGAAGTTGAGCAAAAGAGAAAATGTCTTAATATTCTTCTGATTATTTTCTATACGGGAGCGTCTTATGAACCCTGTATCATGTACCCTGAAGCTATAGGCTTAGAACAAGTTTTGTTATTCAATTGAGGATGTATATCATATATATTTCGTAAGAATTTGGCTTTTACTACCCGTTTAGGTGTCGACAATGACTTTAATTACTCCCACAAACAGTACAGCGGCTTCTAATCGAGTCCAGTTGCTTTACTCTGTATTTCGTTTCGAAACGTAAGACAATTCTAATTTTTGGATGAAATAAGGAGCGCTGTGGTTTGTGGCTTATTCGCATAGACCTGCGACTTCAAAAAGTCCCACAAGAAAAAGACAGTTCACATCAGCTCTGCGTGAGAAGACCATGCCCTCCAATTCTGTTGCCAAACAGAAACTTGTTGTTGAGCGCTTTGTTCGTCCATTTTCTTCAGACCTAATAAATGACAGTCAATTTGACAGATTTACATTCAACATTATGGCCGCCATCAACTGTCAAAGTTTGGAAGTTTCTGTTGGAAGACCCTTTGTTAGAATAAAAATCATCTGTTTTGTCAAAAAGTTTAAAGTGCAGTGCTCACATGGACGATGTTATTTTTAGTAACTGTCGTTAACGGCACATTAATATTGAATAGTAATCATAATGGCTCCTTCAAAATTATGTGATGTACATATATTTAAACTTAGCAAATAAATTATTGTAATTATGTCAGGTTTTGTGTAAAAAAAAATACGGTCCCCTCTTCAACCAACTGTATTCAATTGAACAACACAGTCTACTCGATTGCCACTGTTCATTTTAACATAATTGTATTATTGACATAAACTGTTTAAATTATGTGAACAAACAAATCATACCGCAATCAATGAATTGAAATTATCAAGCCGCAATATTCGAAAAACCGAAAATGGAATAAATCAATCGGTAATTAATCATATCTGTATCTCATTGGGCAATGTATCTGTATGAGTACATACGCTAGTAATCTGTTGTTGAGGATTTATTTTTAATTATTATTCGACAATGAAAGCCAATTAAATTTCAGTTTCACAAATTATTAGATTATAACTTACTTCTGAAATGTAGGTTATCTTTCCATCTCTGGTTCAATACTCTAGTACAGTTTCTAAAACCTTTAATTTGACAGAATGGAATGTTTTTATATTGCTTTGATTTTTCCGAAGCTTTTGCGATGTAGGCATATCACATGACTATAATGTGATAAATTAGTTCTTGATACAGGGTCTATTTCTCCCTTCGAGGGAGAAGTTATTTTTTTGCCACAAAGAAAAGGACCTTCTGCTTATTTTGAAAAATAAAATTCGCTCGCCTTATCATTGTAGCGTTTCCAGTAAAATGCCGACTACCTCTTAACGAGATG
Organism: Rhingia rostrata; assembly: GCA_949824845.1. Classification (NCBI taxonomy): domain Eukaryota; kingdom Metazoa; phylum Arthropoda; class Insecta; order Diptera; family Syrphidae; genus Rhingia; species Rhingia rostrata. The sequence goes on from OX463756.1 coordinate 964,257, forward strand.
GTAGAGCATTTTTGCATTGGACTTTTCTGATGATGGTACCATAGGCCGATGAGCTTGGCAGAAAGGGTACCGCCCTAGACATTTTTCCACTTTGTCAGGTATGCAATTATGCATATTGCTACATGCAAACTATGAATTAAACTTGATTTGATGAAGAATGATATCTTTAAATGGATAATTGGCACAAGAGGTTTTATTCCCAAAAGCGCGGCAAATCGCTTCTAATGGCGGAATTATAATTTTATATTGCCAAAAGCGATTGCCCTTAGTGAAATTTATACAATAATAATTATCAATGAATAGAAATAAAAATATAAACTGGGTTACCTGCAGAATTTTTGAAAAAAATAATTGGAAGATGGGAATTCAGAATGAAATAAAATGGAAATATCAGTTCGATCGGATTTGCTTTTGAATAACAATAACGCATAAAAGTAAAGACGTTCGAAATTGAGTTTTCGCGTTCAAAGTAAGTCCTAGCATACTGACCCATAGGATGATAGCTGTAGAAGCTGCCTGGATGAGGAAGAGGAAGACCGTTTCCAATAAAACAAGACTACCGATCCTTTTATTACTTGATAGCCTGGATGACCTGAAAAATATAGGCATTGGAAACTTGCAGTCTTACACCGCTCTGTAGGAAACTCGGGATGATTCTATTAAGTAAAAGAGTGGATCCATGTTATATCACCATGAAGTTTAACTTCAAAATCCGATTTTTATTTAAAAACTAAACCCAAAAATATTTTTCATTTAAAATTTGATAGATCGTGCACAAGGTGGTTTTTCCTGCGACACAAATATAAGTTGACCTTATCAAACGCCTTATATCAAGAAAAAAGAACAAAAACCCCAAACTTTTTTATGTAGGCATCCAAATAACTAAGTCATAAAATAAATTAACATTTTTTCGTTACGTGACGTGTTAATTGTTTCAAGTCCTTCTGTACACAAATGTGCTCTGCCGAGGGCAAAATATAAGTATGCTTCTTGCGAGGTGTTATATAATGTACCTGAATACGTGTACTTCATCAACATAATTAATATAAACACCTACCTCCGTCTTTCGCTTTGGCCTCTGGAAAATTCCCGAAAAACGGATAAACCGTTTTCATTTCGAAACGTTATATCACTGCCAAAACTTACAACCATCTGTTGACCATCAATTTTATTTCGAAATTATTCATGTGTAAAAAGGTCCTTTGTTTATAGAACCTCTTGCAATGTTGTGGTACAGACTGTTAACACAATCTGTAAAGTTTTCCTTTTGAAACACTCCTACATCTTGTACAGTTAAATTTAAGATTAAATTCACAACTGATACACCATTCTGTTTATTTTCGGAAACCATGTTGTCATTTCGTATTCAACCCGTCTTTTAAGGGTTAAAAGTTACACATGCTGCTCTACTATTGTATCGAAAAAGGTGAAATTTGGATGAGCTTCCAGTGCTGCACATGTACGAGGATCTCCATCTCCTCCATCTTCACTCGGCGAGGCCTATTTTCGGCATCAACGAGTCACCCCATTGTTTGTCTTTCAGTTATGAAGATGAAGGCTCAGAAAGCTCGACCCGTTGAACCAAATTGAATATTGTGTGACAATATTTGTGTGTTCTATTTTGGCTGAAAAGTGCGATGCAATATTTCCTCGTCGTAATTAGTAGCCCCCTCAACAAGCATGGGGTAGGCGTATTATCCCAATAGTTACACCTGCATTGCTCCTCCATCTGCAGGATTCTGTTGTGTAAGGGTTGTGGAGATATATCCTCGAAACAAGTTTGTTTTCGACTTAACAATTATTTTTGCACAAAGCCAACATTTGTTGGTGGCATACTTTCTTAGGTGGTGAAATGTATCACTCTTGTTCATGTATTCCAACCACCACATGTACACAGACTTATTCAATTGTTGAAAAATATATCACTTTTCATCATACGCTTCAAATATGGAAGATGATAGTATGCGATCCCATTATGGCCATGATATGTTCAATTTATTCTTGCTCCACAGAAAAATATCGTATGGGTGCATTTTACTTTATTTTCAATAAATACCAAAGAGAGATGGGGTGGAGTTTCAAAGGACTATATATCTACCCTATATGTGTTGAAGCTTACATTCGAGGTTTTGAATTATCCTTGGTATCGCCTTTAGCTTGGTTGACAGTTAGGGACAAGTCTCCTTAAGTGGGTGAAGTATCTTAAAAGTTTCTTTTTCTTGTGGGAATGGGACGCTGTGAGCAATGCATCAAAAGTAACTTCCGCAGAATCCTTTTTTCGTGCAGGAATAATGGAAACCTTTTCTGAAATGGAAATTCTAATTCCTAATACCTGGGGACGGAAATGTGTATTTTTCACGGACTGCATTGACAATCTGCCTCTTAGCGAAGAATATTATTTTCGCATCGTTTGCCGCCCGAAAATATTTCGAATAAGTGTTTTCAGGATTAATGTTGTGTTTCAGATTTATCACCATAACCAGACTATAGAGGAGTTGGTGACATTACTGTAGGCTGTCAAATAAAATTTCATAACTAAGCTGGCATGTTAAAAGAATTTTGAGAAGTATGCATGTGTTTCACAAACGAAAGGATTGCCGGAATTCAACCCGAGCAATAATAATCGTAATATTGTAGACAATAAAACAAGAGGACATTCTCATAAAATCACGTGCAATCTCTTGATCAAGGGACACAACAAACTTGATAAAGGATTATTACACAGTCCATCCCATATCTACTCAAATTATCTGAAAATGGTAATATACAATCTGTATGGGTAGAACCTTTCTTTCTGGAGAACCCAGAGGTGGTACTTTATATTTCTGCAAATGAAAGGGTGTTTTCATTTTAATAGTCAACTTGCTCCAGCCCTGGATAATGTGACAGCTCTCAGGAATTTTTAGTGTATAATTGGGTTGATGGAGACATAAAAACATGAACATGAATATGTACACTTAAACCAGCAAAAACAAACCAATGTAAAACTAATTCAGGATGTTATTCTGTAGGCATTTCAACGCTTCATCTAGACAACTATTCGCAAAATTGCTGTTACTAAAACGTAGTCCGGCATACTTATATACGGATGAGCGAATTAGGTTTGTTCTAAATTGCACACATCTGAGTTTAGGTCAATGCTGAGTTGGAACAACGTTTGTTCCGAATCAGACACTGTCTAATACCATTATTTTCAATACATTTTACAGATAGGATATAGAAACATTTTTTTGAGAAAGTAATTTTTTGTAAACTACTATTTCTATCACAGACGGGCTTAGTGTCGGGTTGGTTAGTGCGATGAATTTCCGCTCAGAAGGTCTGGGTTCGATTCCCACCTGAATGATTTTTTACTGGCCCTCTTCTCGTGATAATCTGACAAATCATCCGAGTAGTATCAATAGTCGATAAAAGCTCATCTCAACTTAGCCGCTCGGAGTCGGAATAAAACGGGAGTTCCCGACATCGTGCAAGGAAGTGGTCACGCACACGGAGTTTTTTCGTTCTTTGTATTTATTATATATTATTATATTTTGTTATATTTTATGTGATTAGAAACATAAAATTCATACAAATTAACACAAACACTCAATATTGTTTTCCAAGTGTGTACAAAGACGAATGGACAAAATATAAATGCATATAAGGATTGTCTAAATATCTTCTTCATAAAAATTTCTTACCGTTTTACCAAAAAAACGTTTTTTTTAAGTGGGCGTGGCGGAATTTCATTTCTTTTCTAACTAAAAAAGGCTATAAAAATACAGACGGACGAACAGATCGACATGGCTAAATCGGCTCATCTAGCGATTCTAAGTCGATCCATATACTTTGAGCTTGTCTAGCTAAATTATTTCTCTATGCTACAAATCATATATCAAAACTAACATAATATATATATGGGATAGGGTATACAAATCTTGGAAGATCTGCCTCAGTGGTAAAGTGAAAACACAAAACATGATACAAGAGAACCTGGTAGGCAACGAGAAGAAAACAAATTGCCACTAACGTGCGCCAAAATCTTATTTTGGTTTTCGAAACCTAGTATTAAAACAATCTTCGATTTAGGTTAAATATCGAACATATTTGTGTGTAGTAGACTAAGCAAAGGGGTTATTTTAATTCCTCATGGATTGTCACGCAACTTGTGGAACTCATATGAGAGTGCTGTTGTAAAGAATAGCTAAGAGAGATCAGTTTTCTTTGGAATGACGTCTACGTCGAAATATATAGCTTTTAGCGGTTTGATTGTAAACAGAAATATGAATCTGTTGTTTGATGGTACTTTCGTGGGTAAGTAACATGCCTCTGGCATCTGATGAAATGCCTATGCCGACTCTATAAATTATTTTGAAGCCATAAGTGGGTATGGTTATATCATTCTTTTGACAATGCTATATTTTCCATATTCTCTTGTTTATTGAAAGTCAATCGGTGGAGGTATTGAGCAACCCTGCTGGCATACTATCAAGGTTGTTGCTTTGACCGTTGAATAACTTTAACAGCATTGTCTATGGCATTGTAATGTCATCATGTCAAATCAGGCCACCGGCGCAAATAAGGCACTATACAGTTGATCTATGATGGTATCGTGGCATTTGGTGTATAAATCAAGGGGTTTTCAGTGCCCTAAAAAATTATTTTCTGTCTGTTAACAAAATCATCCAAGTCCGGAAAGCGATTCGTCTTTTAAATTGATTTTTCGTCAAAGATGGCTGTCGTCTATAGTGAGTTGATAGACTTGAGAACCCGATTTAATTCAACATGTTGTTGCTGTTTTTTATGCTTTATATAAATTTGTAATCGACCACTTAATGCGACTGTCAAATGTCAAATGTCAACTGACAAATTTTATTCACAAAAAAATAGCAACCAAATAAAAACGATCTGAAACACAAACACACCCTGCATAAAAGCTTAATTGTTATGCTAAATCAAACAAAAATACAATGCTATACAATCAAAATATATTGACACTTCAAAAAAAATACTTAAATACCGAATCAATGCGGTAAGTTCATAAACTCATATGTAGTATAGCCTGCACTGAATCAACTTTATGATCTTTTTTGTGTCGCAACTAATTCATAAATACGCCATAAAGAATGGGGTTCGTTGAAGAGCAACAGAGCAAATCATATCATGTTGTAATTTTAAACGTCTGGCTTAAATAATATTTTTTTGTGTAAAATGACGTAAATCGTAGACGGAATCCTTTTAACGAATGTATAACACTAAAATATCAAAGCGTTTTGAAATAGCTTTAGTATCTCCTTTGTCTCATTAAAATTTTCCATTTCTTTGCAACTTGTATTTTTAGAATCATAAAATAATTTAGTCATAAAATAATGTCCCTCCATGTCACATCCAAATGTCCTTTATATTATTCTTCCATAAAGTATGGATATTATCATCGGACGACGACAACACTTTCAAGCAATTCCTCTAGAGAAAATTAAATAACGAACGAGAAACCTTTCCATAGACAATATTCCCATGCAAAAGGAGATGGACATAGATATATATATATATATATATTCATATATATGCCACCTGCTTAGAAGACCTAAGAATAATATTGCGGTGAGAGCAGTGCGGCAAAATATTGTGAGCTTTCTTACATATACGTATCTACAAACGACATTTATCCTTCTATGATACATCACATCAGAATATATTTGCATGTGGTTACCCTGTGAGTGAATAGCTGGTAACAGTAACTTCATAGAATGGGGTTGTCAAGATAATATAATTCTCTTCTAAAAATGGAAAACATGAAATAACATTTACTTGATTGATTTAGTGTTACTTCTTGTGGGATGGACTTTTCTCTAATGGAAGATATGGTTGTCCGTTGCTTACAAAGTTTTATTGATCCACAGGCAGTGCTTGACTATGTTAAATGATTATGGTGCTATATCTGAACAATTGGGTTTATTTATATATTTGGTTTTGTAGCCCTACTGCTCTAGTTGAACTTGGGCATCAACCGTAGATATCTTAAATTTTCACTCTGCAACTCGGTTTAGATTGAGCGCAGCCAGTAAAAGATCGGCGGATTTCCTTTTGGGGTAGATTCGAATACTTTTCGCTTATTAAATGTCTTTCTTCCTTTTCCATGGTGCACACACGGTTTGCTTCCAATCCTCAATATTCGCAAACACGGCAGGAAGATCTCGGCTCTGATCGCAGATGAATATTTTCTCAGATTTCACGAAAATTGCTTGATGTTTACGCATAAGACCCGCCACTTTTTGCAACCCAATCGGTTTCTTAGGTCCGTTTCTTAGTTGATTGATTTTTATTTGCGTTTTTTTCAACACGATCGGCCGAACATTTCTGATCTAAATCTACACTGTTACCAATTATAGGCTAACGATTTTAGATGTCAGCATATTATGGCAGATTGGATCTTAGATACATTGCACAAAAAGCCTTGTTTATTTGTTGGATAGATTTAAGGATGATAATATTCCATTTATAAGACATACTTTCATTTGTTCAAGTTGTAGCCATGTGTTGCTGCTTGCTTCATAGCAAGTCATCCTCCAAGATCTAAAATAGCTCTCCAATAATCCAATTCCAGTACAGTATGTTGTTTAAAATCCGTTGGCACATTGCTTTTATCGCTTTGTTGCAGCCTGGTTAAAGGTGAACTTAAATTACTGTCCACGTTTTGGATACCTTTTGGATAATAAATGCCGTTTAACAAGCTTCGAGAAAGCATGAAAAGGATAGAAGCTTTTATTGGGACTACTGGAGATACGGCGGGATACACCAGTGAATCATCCAGGAAGACGTGATCAGAAAACACATCTCGAAACCGAAATACCCAAATAGGAAATCTGTATGAAATATTTCTACATAACTAAATGAAGACTATATACACGTTTTCTCTGAATGTTTAAAGGTTATCCTTTCTGTTTTGTTCCATCTAAACTAAGAGCTTCTGATGTATATAATTCCATTTGTACTAATTGCAGCAAAGAATAAAAAAATGTGTTATTACCTTAAGTTAGCGGTTTTATTTTATTTATTTTTTTCGATGAAACAAATCTAAAAGACCAACTATTTTAAAATAATGTTTCCCCTTAGTATGTAAAAGTAATTTAATTAAATAGCATAGTACAGCTTTTTTTCATGCAATGTAATCCCATTGTACATATTTTGTATGAATATAATTAAATAGATATCTACTTTTCTATTCTGATTGTTGTTTTCTGATATGTGCTATAGATAATTATTAATATCTTATTTTGTAATAGTTTGGCCCATGAAGATAGGGACAATGCACTACAGATGCTTAAAATTAAATAATGTTAAATTCTCATCGAAATATTTAAATGTAATTGCAATCTTACGACGGTAACTGCTTTTAATTAAATATTTATGAATTGATCCGTTGTTGGGTAAACATACCTTAGTTGCAATAAGGACGTTACGCCAGGATATTTTGGTGAAAGTTTAATGTTTTTGAGTACTGATATTTTGGGATCATAATAACTTTAAATTAATCCAATCTGCGATACCCGTATTTACTTGTAGATAATAAGCTGAAAAATCGTGTGGTTTAAATTTAAACACGTTTAGATCATGCATCTTCCCCAAATTCGCCAAAATAAGATATATTTGATAAATATAATCTTAATATGTATCGGTTAATCGCCTGGTACGCGGATTTAGTTACATATTTATCTTCACCCAAAACAAAACTTCCAAAATGTGTAGAAACAAACATAAACCCATGTCAAAACTTCACCAAATTGCGAAAAGCGCATGTGTTTTATTCGTTTTTTTTTTTTTTGAAATACTTCACTGCATAAGTTCAAAGTTTTATTGGAATGCATTACACACGAAAACACAATTAATCCCTTTCAATAATATTCTTCAGCTCAGTCCTTTCAGAAACGCAATATAAGCTAACATTCCTTTTTATGTACCCCAGCCACTCAACACCGCTATTGACGAAACTCTTAGATCCGGCAAATATTTTCCGCATTTAACTTAACAAACCGCATCTGAAGCAAAACTCAAGAGCCATTAAATTCCTTCAGCAACAATCATGGTACACGTACCCACAACCAATGTATTGTTGGCTTCCTTCGGTTGCTTGCAATCCTTAGTAAAGCGAATAAAAAAATGTGGTCAATATAGCTGTGCTATCCCAGCAACTTGTGCAAAAATAATAAACTTTCTTTCGTTGTTTTACGGACACTCCGCAAAATATTGCAATATGGTTTAAGGCAGTCTGGGGGGGTTCGTCCCAAGGATAAATAAATAGCACAGACAAACCCAACACTCGCAACAGCACCTGCTAAAAACTGATGTACATAGCTTCATGCATTGTTACCTTGGTTATTTATGCGGCATTCTTTTCTCCGTGTATACAACTTTAATGAGACATCTTTGTCGTTTGTAAAAGCGCGGCCAACCTTAAGTACAGATAAACGTATTTTATGGTTTAACTTGTATTTTGAAGGAACCATTTAAAGGCGGCTACATGTCTTACAGAGACTCGTGGACACAAGACGTTTTTTGTGTAAACTTCTTATTATACTTTTATGTATACATCATTCACGCAATGTACGTTTTAAAATATTTATTTTAAAGTGAAAATACCCCTCAGTTTATGAACACAAAAAATTATTTCTTTGACTTAAGGAAAGTGGTTTTTAGAAATGCATGAATCTAAGTACCACTTTTTTTTAAACAGTGTTGAATGGAATTCGTTTTCCATATACAACTTTGCGAAATTAAATAAACCACGTTTCAAACGTTAAAACACTAATAATGGAATTATCAAACGAGTATTCCATACATTTAAACAAATAAATTATTCGAGCGCGTCCATTACATTGAAGTTTCCGATCCGAACACGTTCACGCAGTTAAAGTATTTGATATGTTTAACAAGTACAAGCGCAAAGAGTTTATGAGGACTCCATTACTTGGAATGTAAAAAAATAATTTGAGACATAAAATGGACTTTTAATTGACATCATTTGTAAATAGTAATGAATGTACCTAAATATTTATAAGTATGCGTTCAGAATCTCGTACTGAACAAAACTTAAATATATTAAGGGTATTTTTTAAACTCGTAAAACCATCGTATAATTTTACCAAGTCGTAAATTATTTGTCAAATGTTATATGAAAAATAAGTTACGTAAGTTACCATTTTGGCTCGGAAAGCTCCCTCAGAAAATAACACACATTGTGCTGCTTTGATTGAAACTACAAATGTCAGTGATAGGAATACAAATGTATGAAATTATTTATATTCACATATGAATTAAACAAAAACTTTTACCTTCGTCAAATATCTTCAAAATTAATAAATCTTGTTTCCACTTATTTTCGGCATTTTGATATGTTTGGTGATAGCTAATTCAATTAAGCAACTGGTTTCCGAGAGATGTTCATTTAAAGCACCTCATAAATTTACAAAATTACGAAATGCGTAAATTTATCATTTTAAGTGGCGTCCAAACGTCATCTGTCAGAGTGAAAAGTTGTATACTCTGCCATTTAATGATAGAAAGACTTACAAACTTACTTACAATCGAACTCATTTCTGACTCAACAGAAACGTAAATAAGCAAAACTGTCGCATCTGGAGTGCTGAACAGCCACATTCCATACAAGAATAACCGATGCATCTCCAAAAAACGACAGTTTGATGTGATTTATGAGCTGGTGGCATCATCGGTCCATTTTTCTTCAAAGACGACCTTAGAAAAAATGCGAAAAACGGCGAACGATATCGAGCCAAGATACGCGACTTTTGTTTGCCCCAGTTGGCTGAGTTTAACTTGGTTGACATGTGGTTTCCTCAAGACGGTGCCACATGCCACACAGCTCGTGAAACAATGGAAATGTTGAAGGATGAATTTGGTGAGCAGCTCTAGATTATTTCTTGAGGGGTTATGTAAAGTCGTTAGTCTATGTGGCCAACAAAATATATTTTTTTTTTTTTTTTTTTCAAGAAAATAAAATTAGGAAACATTTTGATATAAGTTCTAATATTTTTGTTTTCGACCATGTAATCCCACCGACTGGCAATTGTTTAAAGGTTATTCCTCAAATACAATCCTCTAGATACCTGAGGAAATGTTGGACCGTTTACTTTTAAACCTTATTCCATTTCGATATATTAGTTTTGACTCTAAGTATGTAATAAAGACAGATAATTTAGCTGGATATATCTTAAAGTATATGGCTCGAATCAGAATTTTAGTTATTTTAGCCATGTCTGTTCGTTTGTCCGTACATCACTTGTTTGTGGACCCTAAATTTTGATGAAATCTGTTACACGTACCCTTTGCTGCTTTCACTAGAACAACTGCAACGTTCGACCATTTCAACCCACGCCAACTTTTTGGGTCAGTTTCTTATTAAAATCGAAATAAAAAATATAAGTTTTCTGTTCAAGGATTAAGTACTGGAATAAATGTTTTTTTTAAATCCTCCCACTCCTACACCCACTTAGAAAATAAAAACTCGGGTTTTGGTCGAACGAAAATAAAATTTTGATAAATTTTGATTAAATCAAGATATTTAGACAATTTCATTCTTCTATGAAAACAACACCCAATACAGCATGGGATAGAGTATTCAACGATTCCCACAGCGGGGAACTGTGGACTACTTTTGGACTACTGTCCAAAAGTTAGAATTCTCTGTATAGTCAGTTTCTTAAATCTCTTTTCCACCAGAAACCAAGATTTCCAACATGCACAAAGAAATTAAGTAATAAAATAAAATATTCCTAGAGTTGTATCACTTTATTTGAAAGAATGACAAAGCATACACATGCATAATACAAAACATTCGAGCATATTCAACTGCGTTGCTAAGTAAAATGAAATGAATCGAAAACACCAATATTTTAATGTAAATAGTGCAAATATAATGACGACTCGATTAAATTCTTTGTAAAATGAATGTAGTAACATATATCCGTTTACACTCGAAAAATAACATGTATATGAATTTAGATTATGTGGCATTGTGACATACGGAAACTATTTGTAACCTACATCCATCCAGGTTAATGAAATTTGTTAAAACATTTTTTGTCTTCATCAAGAATCAGCTGCAAATTAATTGTCTTGCAAACACTTAGGATTTGCCATTGATGAAAGTTGCATAATTTTAATTAATGCAAAGCGTTAGGTGCACTCTTCCTCGTATAATGAAGTGTCTGAGAAAGAGCAATCTATGTACAGGGTCAACTTTCGAGTACATTGCACGCCCTGCAAAACGTTCGTGTAAAAACGATTCGTTTGCAAATTAATTTCTGTAATAGAGATCAGCCACGACCCAAGGCGAGTACTTGACTAGGTGCATAAAGGTACTTGATACGAGGTAATCTGATTAAGCGCATTTATCTCTCAGAGCATTGTCCATCTTTTCTTCAGAAAATTATTATTTTTGAAGTGCCCATCATCCAGAGGATTCACTAGCGAGGTGCAAATGTATGATTTATTTTCCGAAGTATTAAAGAGTGTGATGTTTCATTGAAATAAAAATGAGTATTCTAATATTGTTGAGTATATTTGAAAAAAAATTCAATATACTTAATAGCCTGGGCAGCGGCTATTCGGGTTCTATCTACTTAACTAAACCACAGGTAATTCCTCGAATCAGTTAATTAAAAACGTATCCTTTCACAGCACATTTTCCCTATTTGAAGGCACTAAATGATGCCGCAGAAATGGTTGAATCCTTTGTAGATAAAAATTTAAAGAGTACCCATAAACTGAGTAGAACAACATTTTTTTATTTTTGTCTTTAATCTTGGTATAGGTAATACTTGAATATCTTGTAAAAGCTAGAACGGGATTAGTTGCATAAGAAAATTTTAATTGTATTTTTTTTTATGTACTATTGAAATACCGCTCCTGTTAAAGACAAATGATGTACACTTCGCTGACTAAGCATTCCCATTAATTTTTTTGTTGAATAGTTGAACTCCCAGTAGCTTGTTGGTTGATACATGTACCCAAGACTAAATGATGATAAACGAGAAGTCTACTGTACTGTATAAAACTAGGGGATTATAATGACTGTTTACATAATACCAGTGAAGAGACGGTGATGTAGTGTTATTCGAGGAAAAAGCATTTTGGCTTCAATCAATTTTTTGGAATATTATGTCATTCTTCTGTGAACAGGGGAATAGGCTGCCACCTGCGCAAATTATAGTCTTAAAAGATTATGGCTTTCTTGGTTCAATATAAAAAACAAACACATTGTCACACTGCAGATACCTCAAGAAAATATTTGCACTACTAATAATGAAATATATAGGAACACTAATTTTAAAATTAGAAACGAAAATAAGGTAGAACTTCAATCAAATAAAATGATGGGAATGAACAAACAACATCAATAATATTACATGTTAAGAGCTAAGAATAGCTCTAAATAAATGGTTCTATAATAATCCATAGCTTACAACATAGAGAAATACTTTTAAGATTCATATCGCAATGTATATGACTATACTTAAGCTGAGCTGAGTTCATATATCCTTTCTTTCTTTTTGATGGAACTTCTATCCACTTCTACTTGTGGATAAAAGTGTTTGCAACTCTTACCGAAATTAAAAAAAGAATCCATTGGCACTATCACTCTCCGAATATTTGCTTAACATTGGCGATGTTAACATTCCATACCATATGCATTCCAATAAATAATACATAAAATTGCCAGACTATTTGTGAACACAAAGGTAGTCACGAAAGATGCTTTGATATAGAGCATGTTTCCAAATTATAGAAATATTTTCTTCTGGAAAACAGAAATTTGGAATGTTGTGAGTTAAGAGTTTTGTTGTTCCATAAAAAAAAAGTTTTGGTATAAAGATTTTCGTTGTTAGTTGACTGTATGCTCATAAATTTTTGGTTTTATGGGTCGATCAAATGACAAAATATATTGTTCTGTAACATTTCAAACTGAAGTAGATAACGTGCATTTCCGAGTTGCACATTTTGATTTATTTAGTTTTCACATGTTAAATAAATAAACGGTTCTTCTGACTTTTCCATTACCTTTATTATAATGACTTTGGTTTCTTTAAAATCATATTCACTGTGGTCGTTATGTAAGTGCAAATTGGTTTAAGTCATTTTTATCTTGTGCGAGCCACATTCAGTTCGGAAAATAAAATTATCATTTGTTGGTCTCTGGTTGTCTGATACGAACAATACAACATTTTCTTAGTTTGCTCTATTATTTGTTTATTTTTATTTTATATTGGCTCAAAAATATTTCAATTTCTTGTTGAAAAAACAAAGTTGGAGCAGTTCCTTCCTACCGACTGTTACTTGGCTACTTAATATGAAAAATAGTCACAATTAATTTTAAGAAGAAGATTTACTTGCAAAAATTTGCATGAACTTTTGCGTGAATCTTTTACGATATTAACCGCATCGTGTAGCTAGCTATACATAAAACAACGAAAAATTACGGCAAAATTTGAGGGTTGTGATTCCTACATCCGCAACTAAGTAACCGCAAAATTGGCATGCAGTTGTGTAAATTTATCCCTTTCTTATCAAAGATTTTTTTGTGTTTCAGATATATCTACAAATTCAAGATTTGCTAAAGGACAAAGCCTGTTGTATTTATGTACATCACAACTATCGTATGCTATCTACGTGGTCATCTTCATTTATCTGAATATTGTCACTCAAAGTCAATTCGATGACGAACTATTTTATTAAATGGATTTCCACTTGGATTGAGTGAGCAAATAATGGTTCTTTGAGTGATTGAATCTACATCTGCAGCCCGGGGCCATTAATTCAATATTACTCGCCGAGGATAATCGACTGTCATTGACATGTGCTTTCCTAAAATGGTCTACACAACTAGTACACCCCTAAAAGGTAATAGACTGTCTCAACCCAGCAAGAAAGTCCTGGTAGATTGGATCTACCAACAAAATTCAGATGATACCCAGTATGCTTACTCAATTTAAATAGCTTTTACCTTTATCATTATCCTGTAGCTGGCGAATAAATTGTCTTCGAATGACTTATGGTGTGGTTATAGAAAATCGTGAAAATGATCAAAAGCTTTGCGAAGTACGAATACTCGTACACGTACTCCAACACGATATTCCATTTTCATCTGGCATTCTTCGCGATATCCGTTCTCAAGTCATTATCGCTATTTGGGGGTGGAGTACAGCTGCCTGCATACGTAATGCCCAAGTTGAAGCCCTTTCAACTTGAGACCTGTTGTGTGCACAGAAACTTATGTCTGTTTTTCGCAAACGACATCGCAATTTGCGCACCAGTAGAGGATAATGAGTTCTCGCGAATTTCTGCTAATATTGAATCTGTGAAATAAATATATATGTATTTTTTTGCAAACCCAGTTCCAGTGCACCTCTAAATAGTTTCATACTGAGACATTTAGTTTCTGCTCGCACTCGCCGACTTTTCGCAAATGAATGAAATGAGTACGAGTGTTTATTTACGTTCCACATATTTCCATTCGAATCGCGATTTCGTTTGGTATAGGTATATCGTATATGTATATTGCTAACATATCCGTTTTTACTCATGTGGCTCCGCTTTGATGCGATTAAATAAACTATATTAACAAGGTTATAAACCTAACTGATGAAATGACATTTGCTTGAAAGCGAAACGGTAATACTCAACTCATAAATGCCTAATTCGTGACAGACACACATCTCCGCTCAAGCGTGTATTCATATCAAATTACCATCCTTGTCATCCCCTCGACGAGCATTAATTACGTACACTTTTCAACATTATAATTATGTGAAATAAAACAAAACGCACATCTCACGTATAATATCCTGTTCTTGATTCGCCGAGTGCTCTAACTGGTCTAATTAGCGTTTCAAAGCATCCTTTCTTTCATCAATTGAAGGAAGGAAGTAAAATACCCGCCGGTTATTCATGCTGTTGCTGTAAAATACAAGTACATTTAGTCAACTAAAAAAAAACCTGTATAATTTACTTAATATTAATAATCTCAAAAAGAATTTCAAACACAAAACAACGCATTAACACAGGATGTGAATGGTGACCATTTATCAACGTTTCAACTATTTTATATCTGAAAAGGTGTATTGTGTGTTTTTGGGATGACTTCACAGAATTAATTAAAAATGCTTTCAAAACCATATGGCATATCCGTGCTATGTGACAAGTGGCTTTATAAATTTACTTTCTTCAAACAAGTGTCAACATCAGGCAGCAACTGAAATGAGATTTTTATTTGTGCTTCATTTTTGGAGAAAGATATACAGTCGGTCCAGGACACTTTTGTATTTTATTGCACTTACTTGCGCCAAAAAATGATTGCTCTATTTCGATTTTGTTAGTAAGAACTTCTTTCGACGTTTTCTTTTAAGCATTAGTGTAAATGTTCGAGCAAAGATTAAACAAAATTGTTAAAACCGTTTTTTTAAAAAAATTTATTTTACCAAAACAACAGGCTTTGGATTTTAATGCAGCTATCCTATATGTATAAAAATGTTAAGTTAATCTGTGTAGCCGTTTAGCCTTCAGCTGCAAAGACAGAACGACTCACCGAAAGAATCGTAATCGTTTTGTCAGGTTTGATTAAAATTTCTTTCGACGTTTTCTTCTAAGCATTAGTGTAAATGTTCGAGCAACGATTAAACAAAATTGTTAGAACCGTTTTTTTTTTTAAATTTATTTTACCAAAACAACAGGCTTTGGATTTTAATGCAGCTATCCTATATGTATAAAAATGTTAAGTTAATCTGTGTAGCCGTTTAGCCTTCAGCTGCTGTATCATAAAGGCAAGAAAATCTTTACACATTAAAAAAATATAAAAATGTAATAATTTAGATGTAAGATACAATAATGATATTAAACAATTTATAATTATATATAAATATTATATGTTTAGAAATGAGCAAAAAGTGTTCTGTGTGCAAATGGTACAGTGACTAAGCTCATATTATTTATACGTAGGGTATACATTTTGAAATCCTGCTTGGTATATTACCACATTGTTTAAAAAACTCTCTTAGGACTTTAAAAAAACATATAATTGATTGATTGGTAGAATTTGCAACGCTTTAAATAAACTCTAGCTAAATCGATTTTTGTTAAATATAATTGTCATTAGATGCTTTTGGGCTATTAATAAGGGCTTAAAGGTAATAGTATGTGGCCAGTAAACCCCAAACTTTAAGATTTCAAGATCTTCCTCGATCCTTGTGATGCATTTAAAAAAAGTCTTGCACTCAGAACCAAATGCTATATCGTTTGCAAATGCAGTTGATATACCATTTACCTTGAGTTTGAAAAGGGAGTTTATGTAAATTAGGAAAAACAAAGGGCCAAGTACAGACCCCTGAAAAACACCGTTTTTTAGAAATCGTGACTCACTCACGACACCATTGGCATTAACTCTCTGTTTCCTATATTTTAAAAACGATTGTAACCATTTAAAAATATTACCTCGGAAACCGGCATTATAAAGTTTGTTTAGTAGCAAATCATGGTCCACATTGTCGAATGCTTTTGTCATGTCTATGAATAAAAACATGAGATTGGTTGCAATTTAAATTGTCATACAGTTAGTTGAGTACATACTCTCAAAACATGATTCTCTGTTGACATTTCTGCTCTAAACCCGAACTGGTTGCTACAGAAATGAAACTTGTCTAGGAGCGACAAAACGCGAACTTTAAGCAGTTTTTCGAAGATTTTAGAAAAAGGGGAAAGAAGAGAATTAGGCCTGTAATCCGAAATTTTTCTTCTGTTTCCTTTTTAAAGAGAGGCAGAACTTCAGCACATTTCAAATAATTTAGAAAACAGCCCTTTTCAACACTACGATTTAAAAATACACTCAGTACATCCACAACATGTAGGGCAATATGTTTTAGAAACGTCGTGTTCTTTTTTTTTAGGGATATAATAACCGTAAATTTCTCTCGAAGTTGTCGGTTCAAAAATGAAACTGTTTGGTTGTATATCATCGACGGGTAAACTTGAAAAAATGGAGCAATCACATTCTGCATATGTTTCAACAACTGGTTTTAATTTTTCAGAAACTTCAGTGAATTAATCGTTGAATTTATTTGAGATACTGAATATGTCAGATTCAATACTTTATTGAACTTCAATGCAATCACTTACAACACGATTTCTATTCTTTCCCAAAAATTTGTTAACTATTCTCCATTCTTTGCATATTACCGTGGGCTTTTGCCAATAGATCTATGTAGTACCTAGTTGTTTCAAGTTTCTTCTATATTTATATGATTTTTTTGCGCATAGAGTCATACAGTTTTTTAATTTTAATATTATTGAGATGCTTTTTACATTTGAAAATTAAGTGTTTTTTCTTTCTTATCTGGTTTGGAAGATTATTACTCATCCAGGGTTTTAAACGTTTCTTGTTATTAGAGTTTTGTTTCATCAAAAAAGTACAAAACTTAGTTTGGCTCTGTAAAATGTTAATAAATATATCACAAGCAACGGGAGAATTACTTCCTGAATAAATGGCCTCCGAGAATTCATATGCTAAACATTGTTTCAATAGTTTGAAATCCACGCAATTCCTTAGCGTTGAGTATAAGGGTGTGAAGCTTTCAGTGCGTTTGCAATCACTAAAGTAGTTGAGGACAATCATACTATAATCTGTAAGCTTTATATCACAGACTTAACCACTAAAAATGTTTTTGTTATTTGTATGCAATCTAAGAAAAATATGATCTATGCAACTCTTGGTAGAATCGGTCACACGGGTAGGTTCGTTAATAAGACCATTAAAGGACATAGTAAATAAATAATTCTCCGTTTCTTTATCCAACGCATTAAGTAAAGTCAATATTAATATCTCCTAAAACTATTTTTTTTGTCTTAACATCATTTAAAATGTTGCTAAATTCATCAAAGAATATACTTTTACTAAATTCGTGTAGTCTATAAATGCACAGAATAATGTAATTGTTATTCTCATATTTAAATGGCAACGTTAGGTAGATCAACCATCGACTCAATATGAGCTACGAGAAGAGAACATTTTTTTCTCATGCTGCGTATGTTGTGATGTAAACAAAGACGATTTTCAACAAGGCAAGTTGGATCGACAAGGTATTCACATGCATTTGTAAAAGAGTGGGACAAAGACAGAACTAACAGAATTCATATTTTAACAAAATCATCAACACAATTTATTGTAATAACACTGTCACCCTCGTCTTTCCGCAAATAAACAGTCCCATTTCTAGTCCATCTATTCGTGGCCTTCATTGACGATGTTTAATAATTGCCTTGTTTGATAAGTTAACTTACTTGCTTACTTACTTAAGTGGCGCTACAGCCCGGAATGAACCTGGGCCCCAAAATGCCTCTCCAATTAGCCCGGTCCTTAGCTTACTGCCTCCATGCCTCCAGTTACGTACTCCAAGTTGGTTGAGGTCGGTTTCTACTTGTGCGCACCACTTAAGACGAGGTGTCTTCCTCTACTGCGTCCGACTTCTGATTGGGAATCGAAGACTCTGCGAGCCGGAGTATTGGTGTCCATTCGTTCAACATGTCCCAGCCATCTTAAACGTCCAATGCGGAGTTTTTTTTTGACCAGGGGCATGTCGCTGTACAGGTCGTATAGTTCTTGGTTGAATCTTCGTCTCCATAGCCCGTCAACGCAAACGGGACCGAACAATTCTCCTCTCAAATCGCTCAAGGATTTCTTCATCCGCTTTTGAGACGGTCCATGCTTCAACGCCGTAGAGCAGGACTGGGATGATCAGGGTCTTATATAAGATCTCCTTTGTAGTTCGAGTGAGGGCTTTACTACTTGAATTGCCAACAGCGGTTGGCAAGAGTAATTCTTCGTTTAATTTCTGAAGAGTTGTTGTTGTCAGAGTTAATAGTGATAATAACGATAAGTTAAATGATAAACTTTTTTTTGATATTGCTTGTGCGTTGAAAAAATTGGTGGTCAACTGCTCTCTTTTTTCTCGCTTTGCTTTCATGATTTCCTCCATGCATAGATGAGAGACATATTTTACATGGAGAATATTCATTTCAAATATTGATGTTCATTAATTATTTGAAGGAGATTGGTGTCAATGTGAATTATAAAAATTTCCCTATATTGGGCAAAAATTAAAATTCCGATAAAGTTAGGCCAACACGAATTACATATGTATATGGAATTATGCAAACATTAATTGTA
Source organism: Rhingia rostrata (assembly GCA_949824845.1). Classification (NCBI taxonomy): domain Eukaryota; kingdom Metazoa; phylum Arthropoda; class Insecta; order Diptera; family Syrphidae; genus Rhingia; species Rhingia rostrata. The sequence goes on from OX463756.1 coordinate 983,470, forward strand.
CTAATTATATATATCTAATCTATATATATATATATTAAATATTAGTTTTCAAAAAATTAACAAAACTGAGAAAATGTATCTTATGTGGTCTAAATCCAAAAATCCTTCATGTGAAATTTTCTCGAAAGGTCTACCATATTGTAGGTATACATTCAGTTTAGTCAAAATCGTTACAGTCATTTTTAATAAAATTTAAGTTATGTGTAAATTCTTATTAGGGAGGTACGATGCTTGAAGGAAATTGGTGTAGCCATTTAATCTGGAGAATAACAAGCAAACAATGGAACGTATTCACAGACAGTGTATTTTCACCAATATACAATCTACGACAAGAGCGGAGGCAATAAACATCTGCAATTATCATTTCAGCAAGCTCAGGAAGCGTTAAAAGTTCGTCTTTCATGGGATAAATTAAAAAAAAGTGAGTAGTGGGTGCACAACTGAGTCGTACTCAACTTTCTCTTTTACAGAAGAGACGCATTCATAGTTCAACCAATTATAATCATTTCGATTATTGATGCTCAAAATTAATTTTGGGTAATTGTTGCATGGTATATGAATAACATTTAATTCAATGACAAAATAGTTTGCGAGAAATTGGCAATTTTATTTATATGGCCTAAATAAAAAAAAATTATGAAGTTTTCCGAATGAACTGGGTATGCAGTTTTGTTGAAACTAATATGCCAATAGTTCATATTAAGTTGAACCAAAAACGTTAGAGCTGTTTTCGAAAAAAAATTGAGGTTATTTATAATTTTTATATGGCAAGTACCACAAAAAAATGGCCTAGAGTTTTTACAAAAAAAGCACTAGGTACAAAGCTTAAAGAAAATCGGACAGATGGACAGATGCACAGAATAATTTCGATGAACAGACGGACGGAATTCCAAAAATCACTTTTCTGGCTTTGCTATCATCGTAATCTCGAGGTCGGAGCGCTACAAACGTTTTTTTTTAAATTAAACAAAAACGGTTTTAGATATCAACGAAATTCTTTCTTCCTGTAAACGTACGTTCGATGCCATTATGTATGGAACTCGATTTCTTTTGCATGGCCACCACGGGCACGCTTGCAGAAGTCCAGACGCTGAACCCAATTCTCGACGGTTTTCAAGCATAAATCGGCCGATACTGCTGCAACTCTCCGTTCGATATTCGTACGAAGTTGATCAATCATCGCTGGATTATTGGCATAAACCATAGACTTGACGTAGCCCCACAGGAAATGGTCTAACGACTAAACCATTTCGTGAGATAACACGTTCTCCAAACTTGGTTTCCAATAAATTGATTGTGGCATTCGCTGTGTGGCTTGTGGCGCCGTCCTGTTGGAACCACCTGTCCTTCAAGTCCATATCATCCAATTGGGGCCAAAAATATTTAGTTATCATTGAAGAGTAACGTGCCGGTCTTGATCATCACGGAAGAAGTACGGCCCAATGACGCCGCCGGCCCATAAACCACACCAAACCGTATTTTGTCGGGATGCAATGATGACTCATGTAGTACGTGTGGATTGCTGCCTGACCAATACCGCATATTTTGTTTATTGACGAAGCCATTCAGCCAGAAATGAGCCTCATCGCTGAAGATAATTTTTCGATGAAAATCCGAATCATTTTCAAGTTGTTTCTCAGCCCAATTCACGATGTAATTGTAAGGTGGTAGGCCAAGATCTTTTCGCAAAATACGCCACAACAACGTCACAGAGATGCCCAACGCTTCAGAACGACGTGTGAGAGACGCATTTGGGCTTTCTTCAACTGAAGCCTCAGCGGCAGCAATGTTCTCGACACTACGGGCACTTCTCTGTCTCACTGGCACGGGAAAATTTTGTTCTGTGCCTGTGGATTCAAAATTTTCCACTAGACGCTCAGTTGTTGATCTGCTAGGACGATTATGACGACCATAAATTGGACGTAGCGCTCTTAACGTTGAGGCCACTGACTCCGAATTTCGGTTGTAAATTTTAATAATTTCGACTCGTTGTTGGATCGCATATATTTCCATCATGAAATGGCAAACCTCACTGAAGAGAAATGTCAAAAGAGCGGCAATAAATATGGCGTCGTTTGCTGTCCCTGTCGCTCAACTTTTGTAGCGTCCCTGTTGAAAAAACCCTATAAGTTAAAATTCACAATATATTAATTAGTTAAAGAATATAATTTTTATATTTTTAATTGAGGTGTTAAAGTATTTTCTTGAATCTCGTATCTGATTCTTAATTAATGGTTTACTTGTTGTATATTATTCGAGATCAACCTAACATTAAGATCTTTATGTTTAAATATTTTAATTAGAATATTTACAATTTTATCATGTGACATGAGCACATTTACCCCAAACCTGATATCGGTATTATATTTTCCTGCAACATATAATTTTTAACAATTTATTGCCATTCGCACTGCATTTGATTTACTCACTCTTGATGTAAACCGTAATATATAATCAACTTCATCTGCTCTATCTACGTCTCCATTTGCCCGATCCCTGTTACCTCTTCATCAGATAACTAATCCCCCACATGTTTACTGCCTTTATTTCGGTTCCCAATATTTTATCCACGAACACATCTATTTCGCGTACAGACGTACAATTTCCTGTATTTATGATCTTGATAATATCCATAAAAACTGAGTTTTTATTTCAAATACTTTGTATTTTATTTCAGATTGTATTCTTGTCCCCTTGGTTTGCATGAGTGCAAGAAATGAATCGCCTGTCGTTGTAAAAAATAAAATATATTCAAAGGATAATGGTATTTCTATGCCTTTGTTTAAAAAAACCTCCTGCATGTACATATTGGGTTATTTTGTCAAGTCCTTGGCATGGTTGACGTTCCAATAAATTCATTCAGAATTTGCGGAATTGGTTAATTGAACGAAAACTCGCAGACATGTTTCTTAAATTCGCCTCTTCCGAATGCACACCGTTGAATGTTGGCTACTGGCCAAAATGTGTGTTTTCAATTTAAGCGTCACATGGTTCAGTTCCCGTGAAAAGGATAAACCCCGCCGTTAAGTTGTGTACTTGTCGTCCCTGTTTCCTGTATCATTTTCTCTGCAAGTGCGCGTTTCGTTTAATATTTTCTGCTTTCCATTTGTTATTGTTGCACCAGCCTGACAGATGCTCCTAAAAATGGGCTGTCGTCAGATAACTATATACAAGTTGTTCATCTGAAATGAGGGCTATTGTCTGCGATAGCCCTAAAGGAAAAATTCGCCGATGCGGAATTTTTACGCCGCTCAGCATGACCAACAGCGACAATGTACCTACAGCTAGGTATTTTCACTGTAATCTTATTAAATGCTGTGATGAGCGTAACCATGTCTGAAAGGAGCAAATGCTGGGAATAGATTTACGTAAATTAAAAATGTCATCTTCAAATGAAATGTGACGCAGCGGTTGACTAGGTGATTCTAACTCAGTTTGCCTCTTTTGAGAAATGGTCTTGGCATTAAATGATGAAAGTGCGTAAATTTAAAACAAAAAACAAAAACAATTACTCTTTATTCAAATTTGTAGACTAAATGAAGGTAACCTTATGTATCAATGGGTGGGATGATTTGATGTTTACGTTGCAGTTGAATTTTATCAATCCACTTATTTTGTTTGCATGTTTCAAGAATGAAATCCAGTGATTAAACATACATATTTTATAGGTAGGCAAAACATCTCCCTTTTTGACTTACCCAGAAACAAGACTTACAAAATGTGCGAAATCAATAAATTATTATGCAGTAACGTCATATAATGGTGTGGTTTAATAATTATTTATTATTGTTTGTGTTCAGATATGTATTATTGAAGACAAGATCTTGTGGGCAAGAGTTTGTTTATTCCTCTGTACCTATAGTTATGTCAGAGTCTTTTTTACAGTTAGGTACATGGATTTTTTTAGGCATGCACCAACTGTTTCTAATGTGATGGTGTATGTTCTTTAACAGTGGCATTCCATAGACGGAATGCCATCCTTTCGACAGTAGGGTTACTTGGTTTTATACTATCCTCACTTCATTTAGATCAGATGGATAGTAATTTTCTAAGTAGATTCCTTTCCAAAGTTAAGTGTTCAGGATCAGAAGGCTGAACTGACATATTGTGCTGTTAACATATAATTTGTTGGTTCTATAAATATATGCACTTCCCATCCATTTTAATCTACTAAATTATTAACGTTGCACTTACATTTTATTTGTAGGCTCTTTTGCACACGCATGACGTTGTCGCAAGAGAGGTATACGGTGAGGAGGCTTTACGGGTAACACCTCCGCCAATAGCGCCCTATATCAATGGTGATGACATCGACAATGTTGACAGTGCCGAACTGCAGCATGTGACCAGAGTACGTTTGGTGCAGTTCCAGAAGAACACCGATGAACCAATGGTAAGTGAAGCCCTCCCCACTAGCAATGCAAACACCATTTCGCTATGGATAATCATAAGCTTCGATGATTTATTTGTAACACACTTTGACTAAAACCGATTTTGCCGGTCGGCGTTTCCTTCCTTTTTGCAGGGTATAACTCTGAAAATGACCGAAGATGGACGCTGTATTGTAGCTAGGATAATGCATGGCGGTATGATACATCGCCAGGCAACTTTGCATGTGGGCGATGAGATTCGGGAAATTAATGGCCAACCAGTACAACATCAATCCGTTGGCCAATTACAACGAATGCTGGTGAGTAACGTTGTAATATATATTTTTTTAAAACTTTTTTGTTTACCAAAAGTTATCCACTTTATAGCGCTGCAGAAATAAACTGCTGTGACTCTTATTTAAGTTTAATCAAAATGTCTAACCTACATAAAGTCAGCTTCTGTCACTTGTTTTCTGTTGTAGATGCAGATGGCCGATTAAACCTTCGCAATGCAGATGTGTGTGTTTTCTAGTTATTCTTTCTTAGTGTGTTTTCTCTTGAAGATGTGTACTCGGTACAAGAATAACTTTTGGAATATGGTCGTAAACTGCTATGCCTTGCAAACGGCGAACACAGAGGAAATGCTTTGAGTATCCCCATGATGCAAAAGTTACGAAGATAACTTGCAATCGTCTGTCTTCCTTTGGTCGGATAAATAGTCTGGTTTTAATGTTCTTTCTTATCAAAGCAGTAAAGCTGGCAGGGAGATATCACATCAGCCTTAGACATCCTTACCTACTATATTTGTTAGTGTTGAGCCCAATCAATGCTTTTCAGTTGTTATCCTAGCAGAAAATAAGAGCTTTTCGCTGAAAGCATAATTAATTACTATCCTATGGGGAATTTTTGTTGAATCGCACCAATAGTTATAAGATGTTTCTACGAGATTAAAAACTAAGTTTATTCGCAACAGCATTAGATGCAAAAGGAAATTGAAGTTAAACTCGGGGATATGTCAGACTGTGGAACGGATGGGTATATATGGTATTTTTGGTTCTCTATTCGTTGTAAGCTCGCATACAAAATCAAATTTGCTATCGCTTTAGACATTGACATTTTAGTATCCAGGTTGTATATATCCTGTCTTGGAACATAAGTTCTTTAGGTTGTAACGCAAGGGTTTAAGCTTTTACAAAATAAACTAGTTACGATTTTTTACTTTATACCTTTCACACACTGGTGGTATATTTACCATTTAGTTCCTAAAAATCCATGTCGTTCTCGTGGATGAAAAATCTAGGTTCTAAGATCTAACATATATATGGTCACGTGTGACGTGACAAATACTTGTATGACGAAAGGACGAGTAAACGAGATATATGTTGGTGCTTCTGAAATTTGAATAAAATTCAGAAGTACCCCGGCAGTCCAACGACTAAAATACCAGCTGAAGCAATTGATTGAACAAAACTCCTGTCTCAGTAATCGGTCACTTCTCGCTTGCCATCATTTTGCTAAAGGATATCCGGACAACAAGATGGGTGATCTTTGAGAGCAAAGTGTGTGCTTCCGAGATTTTTCACCTTATTGGGAGATCTTTAACTAAACCTCGGAACATAAAATCCATACAAATGTTGTTGGAACAAAATGAAATTGGCCACATGTAGTTTGTTGCAAATTCAACTTTAAAAAATACTAACTAAATAAAATCACCTTTATCTAAAGTAAGACCTGCAAAACCTTACCCTTTTCATGTGTAATTTATTATAGAAAATATGATATTATGTCGAAAGCTATACTTACCTTTGTTACTGTTTTTAGCCGGCAAGGCATTTTATCGACCAATGTTTTGTAAGTATTTCGCATTTATTTTTCGTGCTTTCCATATTGTCAGTAAAATTTATTTGACTCATTGGATAGGCCATTTTATTTTAAAACACGAAAATCTTCTCATGAGGATCTGTAGTACAACTGTCATGGGAAGTTTTTCAACTCTTAATCAGGGCAAACTTTTCGAAAATATTGTTTTTAAATGCAGATTTATGTTTACGTCTCTGGAATTTGTCAACATTTTTCTTCTTTTACTAAATAGGTTCACTTCAAATTTGTTTGAGCGATTATCTTACATACTGTTACTGTCCGATAATCCCAACTTACTTTCTGTTCTGTTAATGGTACAACAACTTTCTTGACAAGCATCCGTTAATTAGAATCGTTTATTGTGGGCTAATTAATGATAATTTTTATGAAGTCCCTTACACATAACAGGTCCTTTACATATAGGCGAAGGATTTCAAGTCAATGAAAATTTCCAAAATTTTTAAACGCGATCTCAGTATTTGGTGTCCTTAAAGTAAAACCACTTATTGAAAAGGTATATAAATATTAGATGCTTTAATGAAAACACGAACGCTGTTATGTCTTTAATTTGATATGATTCTTTTTTCATTCAAAATCCTCTTTTTTACGACGCGTCCACCAATTATTACATTGGCGTTAATTACTAAAATATTTTCACGGCCTATGTAGTTGACAACAAACAAAACTTTTTTATATACATACTATCAGATCTGTGTCGTAGCAATTGAATATAATCAGAATTCACAACCAGATATTTGCAAAGCTGTATTTGTATCGTCCACAACTACAACTTTGATGCTTAAGGACAACAATGGAAATTCCTAAAATTACACAAGAAGTATGAAACATTTTTATACAAAATGTACAAAAAGAGGTCCCCTTGCAAATGTAGTTCATTTAAGAGTTATTGAAATAAAACATCGATCTGGAACTGACTTTTATGTCCTTCCCTACAATCAATTTTAGGGTACAAAATATTTATGGCAGTAGATCGATAATTTTTTCGACAGAGCAAGTATTGAAACATAACTGGAAACATAGCTGGCTCTGGCCAGAGCCTTTAATTTCGCCTCACTACCAATGCAACATAGAAGAAGAAATGCTCATGTGATATCTCCTATGCCCTAGCATATTCTGCAGCTTAGAGTATAAGTTAGATCTCTGCATGGTATACACACTACGAGTTTGATTACCTTTTGAATGTTGCTAGCGCCGTTGCTAGTCATATATTTTCAATGCAGATTCGACAGCCTATTTCGATTATCATATTATATCTATTGGTATAGTATAACTGCTTGCTATTCGGGATGATTTACAAAAAAATTGTTTACAAAACCGAATTGCGTTTTTAAAAAAACAACATAAACTTGATTGGGTTATGCATGTTTTTCAAATACAATTCCTCAATGAAAACAAACAACATTTTCTCTGAGCCATTTATCTCTGCTATGGTAAAAAGGACATAAGTAAATAAGTACATATTAGTATATCTTCCGACCCGCCCTTTTCACTGCTTTGCAACAACCAATTTTACGAGGACAACCATAACAAACGATACCCTTTTTATAGATAGTTTTTGGCACGTTTCAATTCGTATATTTGACAAACAAATGTCCACCGTAAATGTGAACCCATATGGCGATTACGAACTTTTGTGACACTCTGTAATTTATATGCCGGTCTTACCTTACAGGAAAACACCTTTAATTTCATTAGACTGCATCACTCACATCGCTCCATTCGCTAGCCCAATGTTACAGACAAACTGCTTAAAATTATATAAAATAAAATAATGTACGCTTTCATTAATCAGTGTCGCGTGGGTACATTGCCTTTGGAATTTATTATTTAATTTATTCCAATACATTATTTTCTGTGCAGAGCTATAAAACGAATATGCCAGGGTTTCAAAGGCACGGAGAAAAAATCCCAGTGAGCATTAAAATATTACTACAATAAATTTGAACGAGCGACCAAGATGCAAGTGAACGCCCTTATCCGCCTTTGATTGTTTTTTAAATGTGTTTCTACTATTTTGGAGAACAGGATTTATTGCGCTATGCCCTTAAGTGGGTACAGTTCGGGGGAACGAATAAACGAATTCGACTTTCAGATGATTCTGAATTGGCACTTGGGGGAGGAGGCAATATCTAAGTGCATTGTGGCCAGCAATCACATAAATATAATAATTTTTAATCAAATCTAAAAAATTCCATTTCACTGGGAATATCTTCTAAAAATTGTTTTCATTTCCCCTCCCATTTTTGTTTAAATTTTTGTCGTCGGGTGTGTTGTGGGTGCGATAAATTTCCAACGACTGAAATTTATTTTAAGGAATTTTCGTGGCCAAATGCTCACGGATAATTTAATTAATTTCTGTGACTTTTTGTGGGTCATAATAGCAAGGATTAGGTGGTAGATCTAGAAAATAAATGCTTTAACATTTAATCCAATAATTTTCTTAATACATGGCTCATCATCTGTTCATCTATTGTTGTGTTTAGGGGAATCACAATGAACATATTTCGAGCTGTAATATAAAAGTGTTTGTTTAATCAAGTTCTTAAGAACATCGAAATCGTTCAATTCGTTGCACCTATTGGCTGTGTCTTTGGAATGTACAGCGTAATATCACGCTTGTTAAATTTTAAACTACGGTCAACTTCATATTTTATTCAAATCTATCCATCTTCATGCCGTTTGACTACTAAGTACGGTTCCCTAAATTAAATCCCGAAAATGACGTTTTAATTCACCGCTCCACCTCTTGCGAAAGTCTGAAAATCATCCAAGAGTGATACTGTCATAAGAAGCATCTCAAATTTGACGTTTGGATTCTGCATTAGATAGGAGGTCCTCATATTTGTGGCAAACTAATAACTCCGAACATACAAGTAAGGTTAGGATTTAGATTAATGCAATTTTATCATCTTATTTTTCAATCCGCAAAATGTTGTTATTTCTTTACCTCTAACCAATAAATTCTTGTGAAAACCGTAACAATAATGACCACACCAAAAACTTCTTGAGGCACTTAAGAGAGGCTTTTGTGAGTTTCCTATATGGGTACCTTTTATATCAAATAAGAATGGAACCTACTCACGCCGAAAACTATATCATGGAAGTTGACACCCATCTGACTCTGCATTAGTCCTTGTAAAAAAATTTTGCCTACTACGACTAAACGGTTATCGCGGGAGTCGACGAAATTCTCACCGTTGAAGTTTCACAAACACCATTTTGGCACGATCTAGTTGCCACAACATGTCCATCCAATTCGGGACAAACATCGTTTGTACAACAGGTTGTCTAGGAATTTCATGGGTTAGTTAGGCCCGTTGAACAGAGATGGTGTCGGATGAACCGAAAGGCCAACGGTAGCGCTCAATCCGTAGTGGATAATGGTGGCCCCATGTCCTAGGGGTGTCTAATAAATTTGAACTGGCCCTCCAGGTTGTGGGTTGTGCTTTGGGTTAACTACCCAACCATGGAAAAAATTGATGTTACGAAGCAAAATACAGCCTTAGAAAAGGACTGAATTCATTGTTGACGACCCGGCTAGACGAAAAAAGGACAACGACGTTTGTATCTACACCTGGAATGTGAGAACATCAAACAGGAGAGGTGCAAGCGAACAACTAGCGGCACTAAACTGCTACAAAGCAGACATTACTGCCATTCAGGAAATACGATGGGATGTGCCGGGCAAAAAGAGGATGAAAAACTGTGACATCTACTACGGACCATGTTATAGTGAGCAGAAACAGCGACTATTCGAATCTGGATTTGTTGTAAGTGCCAGACTTAGGCAAGAAGTCTTATGTTTCCAAGACATAAGCGTGTAACAATCCGTGAGATTTTAACGCAAATGTATCAAGAGAAGTAGCAGTATTGTCGGAAAACATAGCCTACACGACAACACGTCTGGTAATGGACTTAGGCTAATTGACATCGCTACGGAACGAAATGCCACTACAGCCAGCACACGGTTTCCTCACCTCGATATCCATAAGGGGACATGGCGGACTCCAGATCAACGAACGGTCAACCAAATTGGTCACATTGCGAGAGACAAGTGGCACGCATCCAGTATTTTGGAAGTCCTAACTTTCCGAGGAGCTAACGTCGACTCGGACCACTACATAGTTGCAGCGGAGGTAAAAAGGCAGATATCCAACGGCAGATTACAAGGCAGATTTCGATTAACACCATACCACCAGCATCGAATGTCGAAGAACAAAGGCAACGATGCCAACAAGCCATTAGATTAGCCGCAACTGATGTGCTAGGTTTCTCGGGCCCACCAGCAAGAAACCCCTGGTTTGATGAGGAATGGCGACAGATGCTCGCAGCAAAGAACGAGTCCTACAAGGCTAAGCTGCAGGTGAAGACGAGAGCTGCCGTTGAGCTCTACAGGCAGAGAAGAAGGGAAGAACACTGGATTTTCAGAAAGAAGAAAAAAGAGCAAGAAAAGCGTGCGATCGAAGATATAGAGAGGTGCCACTCCAGGAAGGATGTTTGCAAGATTTACCAAAGTGTAAAACGTCAAAGCCAAGGATACAAGGCTCGAACAGAATCCTGTCGAGATGAACAAGGAAATATCGTTATATCGAAATATCGGAAATACAGTCGATGCTGAGAATATGGAAGAACCTCTTGTTAAACGGCGATGACGAACAACATTCCGCTGTCAGGCAGAACGAACCATACTATATTGGCAACAACAGCGAAAACTGCCAATCACCCGACCTGAGTGAAGTGAGGCTAGCAATATCTATACTCAAGCTTAACAAGGCTGCTGGAAATGACGGCCGAGCTTTACAAAGCCAAGCTTTATAAGCCAAATATGTTCGGAAGAACGTATCCCTGAAGAATCGAACATCAGCATCGTTTGCCCGTTCCACAAAAAAGGAGACCCTCTAAACTGCGCCAAATGCAGAGGCATAAGTCTCCTCAACATCGCCTACAAGATCCTTTATGCCGTAATATGTGAACGCCTGAAACCGTTTACCAACAACCTGACCTTCTCGAAAGTGGATGAAAAAATCCGTGGTCGATTTAAAAGGAAAATTCTTCGAAAAATACCCGATCAAGTTTGCGTTGATGGGCTATGTAGACGAATATTCAACCAAGATCAGCGACATTTCCGTGGTCAAAAAACTATGCATTGGACGTTTCAGTTGGCTAGGACATGTAGAACGAATGGACACCAATACTCCGGCTCGCAGAGTCTTCGATTCCCTTCATGCCTAACATGCCCTTCGATGAAGTGGCATGTTAGTTGAGGCCCAGGTTCATTCCGGGCTGTAGTGCCACTTAAGTAAGTTATGTAAGTAAGTCTGTATTGGATATAATTCGGTTTTCAAAAACAATTCAACACTATTTAATTCAAAGCAGCACGGAAGTCTCTTTCTTCTCTGTATTCTTATCATATTTCATAATTTTTAGAGCAAAATATTAAAACGAAAGTAGTTCCGTACAGCATACTTTGCTTTTGTGTGAATCGTAACGTTTTTCAAAACCTATTATTGTATTCTAAATTTGTGTTTTTTCAATTATCAAATTATTAAAAATGTTTTCACACAGAGCAACTTAAAATCATATTGCCAAATAGCATTTACATATTCTGCATTAACTAGTTACACCAACGATTAATCCCAAAATGTTATTAAAAATCCTCATAAAAGATTGAAGTTGAAACATGGCTTCTCTTGTACCAAGAAAAAATGTATTTGGATGGACCAATTTTTGATGACTTTGTCACTGATGTGGGTAAATTTGCTCGATGGCATTTATTATATTGACATTGAGGATGGAAAGTGGATTGATTTGTGAAAGAACGAACTCTGAAAGAATTAAGTCGCAGGATCTCTGTCTCTAGTTCACGTCGCCGCCACTCTAATGATGAAACTCACATAATGAGTGTATCCCAAAATTGATTTAAGCTTTTAGTCTATATGAGAGAGAGTAACTAAATGTACCACGAATAAACATCTTTTGGTTGAGTGAAAACGTAAAGTAGCAGTTTGATAAGTAATTCCCGTCACACCCTCTTAAATACCTGTGTCGGGAATATTTGTCTCTATCGCTGCATAATTCGCCTCTGTAATGCAAAATCTGTTCCCTATTATATTTACATATAATTCTTTCGTGTATCTTGCATTGCATAGAATCCCTCAAAGTATATTCCTATCATACATAAATCACCGTGTGCTCCAACATAAATCTATTCTTAAAACTAAATGCTCTCTTATTAATTCATTATTTTGTTCCCAATTGTCCCAGGCAACCATCGCATTGTTTAAATACTAGAAACTAATTTGTATGCACTTTACGTAAACAATGTTGGAGCAATCGTGATTCCTATGGCTTAAATCATATAATTCGTAGGAGTAAAAGGAAAACAACTCTAGACTAATTTATGATTAACTTATTCAACTCCTCGTTTCAAAGGCAAACGACGAACCAAACTTGTGTGAGGATGAAGATGTCAGTTGTATACCGCCTTCAGGAAGACTTATCGTATCCCTTTGCTTAATCCTATTTTCATGAATACTGCATTGTACTAGGACTTTTTCTGTTCTCTCCACCCATAAGTTGTTTTCGATTCATTAAAAAAAATACACTTTGTTTTAGAACCCCGAGGTGTTTTTTCATACCCAAGAATATTTTTAAAATTAATTTCCCACTTTGTCCCTCCCGATAAACAATTTCTTGTCGTTCTCTTCCTCTCTCTCACTATATATAAAATCGATTGCATTCGATTGAATCAAATTAATTTTGCAATTGCTTTTTATCCATCATGTTGCTTGGTAGTTTTTTCCTTCATTTCCCTAGTTTATCCTTCAATATATAAAAATACAAATGCGTCTGTCATACGTTTTCTATTCTTACTTTGATTACAGCGCGAAGCTCGTGGTTCTGTTACCTTTAAAATAGTTCCTTCGTACAGGAGTGCTCCGCCACCTTGTGAGGTAAGTGTTTTACAAAAATCGAATAAATATAAATGCATTTTTTTAGTCTTTTAATGTAATACTTTGCACTTAAAATTTAATTTAAACACTTTGTTTCCATAATTTTCGATAAATCTTTTATTATTCGTTTTTTTTATTGGAAACAGTGAGGACATTGTTTCCAATCCTCGGGAATTTATCATTTCACTTAAATTGTAAATTTCATTTCAATTGAACAGGATACAAAATTAATTATATTAATATTTCGACAATGAGTTGCGCTGATGTATCAATGGATGGTTTAAAGATGGGGTGGATATACAGTTTCTGCATATGGACTTCAAAAATAAATCTCTGAATAAATGGATACCCTTTGCCTATTCATAAAAATAAATGCTGTTCCGTTATCTACAAATAAGTATTTAATTTTTGCGCTGTGCCACTGGAATTCCGAATATTTTGGAATGTTTTCCTTAGTGGGTTGAGTTTTGATGACAATATTTTTTAGTAAGATATCCGCAATGGGATTTTATTCTGGGGTAAAAAAAGTGTTCTTTTAATTTGTTTAATTCGTGGATAATGATTAGAACAAATGCTATAACATGAGTAATATTTATCGCTTTACTTCGCTTTTGACAATTCGTTATCACAAGGAAAATAGACTATCAACTTTAAGTAACTTTGCTTTGCTACAAAAAATAACCATAGAAAGAATGAAAAATGTTATTATAAGCACAACATGCCACGTACTGTCAACTCAAAAAGTAGCTGAATTTCTAAAACGATAGAGGCCGTTAAAAACTTTTTCAACGCTTAACTTCAAAATATTTGAAGGTACTGTGTGTAAACGTGGACACATGCGTTTACTTTGTTTTCTCACAGAAAAAATTCTTATTGGTATGAAGGCAGTTATTTTATAGAAAGAATATGCTGAAATCTAAAGCAACCCATCACATGTTTTTGCGGGCTTCACTAATTTATGTCAAATTAAAATACTTAGGATGTGAAAAGTTCAGAATTATGAATTCTCGGTAAATTTTATGTTGGAGATATAATTGCAAGTATTCTTTTCCGGTTAAGAAAATATTTAATCTGCAAATTAGAACTCACTTACAAAACGTTTATAGTAATCGGTTCAAGCTCAATGGCGGACAAATAGGGATGAAGTAAAATAGGAAAGTTATAATCCTTTATTTTCCGATCATAAGCCTGAAAAAGAAAAAATGTCAAATATATATAATTAGACCAATTGCAATGGTGTGATACAGACCCATCAAAAGTTAATTATAGTCAATGCGAAATATCTGTCCCCTGCCGATCTCTTTTCTTTCAGAAGACAACTTGTAAAACTTCATAGTATCTATGTTGTTTTGTTAAAATAGTAAGAGATATATAAACAAATTGCCATTTAATATATCTAAGTGTTCTGTCCTTACGTTCACAAGGTGTCATTGTCCTATTATCTTTGATTACACAATCTCAAACACTGCTCTTAAAAGAGTTTTTAATCAAACAGATTTAGGAGTAATTTTAGATTCAAAATTAGATTTTAAAATGCATTTTGATTACATTTTTTCCAAAGGAAATTCTATGCTTGGGTTCCTTTTTCGAAATTCAAATGATTTTCGCTGCCCATACACATTGAAATCGCTTTTTATTAGTTTTGTTAGACCTATACTCGAATATTGCTGCGTAGTTTGTTGTCCATGCTATAATAATAGCATGATTCGTATTGAAAAAATTCAAAAAAGATTTACTCGGTTTGTTCTTCGTAAGTTAAATTGGTCTCTGCCTTTGCCACCTTATGTAAATAGATGCGCTCTTATAAAATTACAACCTCTTTATACAAGAAGGAAATTCTTCTTTATTTCACCTGCAAGGGATGTTGTTACGGGTCATATTGATTGCATCCCCTTACTATCTTTGTTTAATGTTTATGTTCCAGCACGTCCATTTAGACCTAGGCTGCAGTGTTATGAAACAAATTATGGTCGTAATGAACCTGTCACAAACGCATGTCTTTATTTTAACCAATATGCAAATGCAATCGACCTTAATTTGAGCAGAAATACTTTTAAGATTAAGAATTTCGAAGCAATTAAATAATAAAGATTATGTATTACTTAATTTTATATATAATATTACTATATCATTCTAGTCTAAGAAAGTAAAATGTAAAATTATAGATGAAATAAATAAATAAATATATATCTGTCATTAAGGACTCATAAATTTTAACATTGCCAGCAAAGTATTCGAGATGCGTTTTCTGCAACTGAAATGATATATTTAAAAAAAAAACTCGGAGACATTTTCTTCCTCCTTTAAAGCTCAAACAAATAGGCGTTGGCGAAGAGTGGTCTTTCTGCTTATGTAACTTAGTGAACTTTTTTTCTATTGCCCATATGTGATGATATTTTCGAATTTGAACAATCGGCATCACGGTGGCTACGATAATAATTTGTGATATCACAACTTACTGTACTGTTCCGTACCGTAGGTGCCGTTCGTGCATTATTTCGACCGAAATTTCATTTTGTTTAATTCAAACTTTTTTGGAACCCAGTGCCCAGTTTTTTCTTGAGAAATACATACATTTTCAGTATATAAAGTGCTAATGCTAAAGCGAAAAAACATAGAATTAAAAAACACATTTGATACATTTTTTTCCGTGGGCTGGTAGAATTCTTAATAGACACGATGAGCACGTGTCCAAAGTATTGTGAGACTTTAACCCACTAAACCACCACCCAGATTAGTTTCACTGGTACAACCCCATAGTGGTATACCATATGTCCAGACCGGCTTTAGCACTTGCATGTACAATAGCAGCTTGTATAGTAGTGTATAGTTCTCTGTATTTATTTTAAGTTCTTCGCATTTCTTTTTTACATGCGACTTCCATTTTAATTTTGCATCGAGTGTCATTTTGTGATATTTCGCTTCATTTGCAAAAGGGACCGAGAAATAAAGCGCAATTCGCTCTCCATAACAATAAAGTACCAATTCCAAAATTCATTATTCAAGTGATTCATTTTTAATATGTAATATATGCCCTTTTGTACCTTCTTAACAATATTTTCCATGACAATCCTTATTAATGCCAATTTTCCTCGTAAACTTAATTTTAAATGTGTCATGCATTATTCTCAGTCGTGGTGTGAAAACCCGCTCGCAGTATATTATTCTTTAATGCCGACGCAGTTTTGGTGAAACAGTGATCTTTTTCTCTTTCCATCTGACCTAGAACAATGTTTTTTTACATCCCCAACTCGACGTCTACCTCGACTCTTGATTTATGCATGCCACACCACACCACTTCTGTAGACTTGGATTGTGCTCATAAATCACACCATTTTGGCGTGGTTATAGCAGTTTAACTTTTCCCATCTTTTGGGCTGTAACCACTTCTTCATGAATGCTTGCCGCCACATGAATGAATAAATAAATACAACAAACAAAATTGATAATAAATACAATGTTTTGGGACTAGCAAAAACAAATGCATTTCTAACCCTGACCATCTCCAACAATATTTCAAACCTGTCATTGAGGTTTATACACAAAATGTCATCATTCTACATTTGGAATATTAATACTCCACAGTTTGAATGGATTTTCACTACAGGTAATGAAATGTTTAGTACTGTCCCCTTGATGGTGTAGGCCTCATATTTTCATGGTGATATTAATTCTTCTCGAAGAGGTGTTAACCAACGGACGGATTTGATTTGATGGCGGTACGCCATATCGCTACAGAAAAAAACACGTTTATGACCAAATTACTTATGAACTGCCAACGCATAAATAAAATGAGAAATATTTTACTCAGTTTATGGGCCCAATTGCGGCTTTATAGCTCAATTCTTTATATATACGCCCACAACATGCCAATGGTAGGTTAAGAGTTTTAGTTTGGAAATAGCGTATAATTCTCCAGTGTAATCAATATTTCGCGAGCACGGTTGCTTTATGGTTTATAACATATAATCCCTGAACGTGAGTATATTTTGGAAGTAATTCAATTAATTTATATATACCTCTTCATTGGAGGGTATAAAGTGATTCTTATTGAAATGCTATTAAGTAGTTGAGTTTGAAAAGCTTATATGCCTTACGAAAAACGAGTTCTCAATTTTGGAATTGAATGTGTGAAACTTTAAAAATGCCCAGCATGAGAATAATTTGAAGGGTTAGACGATTTTACTCTCCGACTTGGAACGATGGAAAAGGCCTTTGTGACGCATATGCATTAATTTAAGAGCCGCATTAAAACTATATTGCCATACAGACAGCTTGTTACAATCTCTCGCTAAGCTTAATTCCCCCGAAAGTAGACTTAATCTATTGAAGCTATAAAGAGTGTCATATCTAATTTTTAGGTAAAATTAAATCAAAAAAAATTGATAGGTAAAAATTAAAATGATATGTTGGTGTGTCTTTGTTTTTAAAATGCAATTCCTCTAAAACGAAATATATTGTAACTCTAACGCGTTCGATTAAGTGTCGCTACACTTCGTGCTTTAAACTGCGGTTAACTGCGGTTGTACACCCTAAGTTGGTTCAGGTCGGTTTATATTGGTGTGCTACATTTCAACCGTTTATATTCAGCTTTCAAAGCCCAAAAAACAGCAATTGGCAGGACAAACTCCCCTGATATCTTCGAAGGATAAGACTTCTTGCCTGAGTCTATTGCCTTTTACAAATCCGTAAACGAATAGCCGCTGATTCTACACATGGACCATTTCAGGAATTGCGGTCATTCCTTTCTGTCCTTTCTGGTTGCTTTTTGGTGGTGCGTGACATTTAGCCATATTTTAAAATATTACCTTATAACGCTTTCACAAAGTGTCATAAAGAAACATTTTGAAATATGGTCTTACGTCGCTTTCGGAACCCGTTAAAATTATGAATGACCCTGTCCACTGGCAATTATATGTAACGAATTTGCGAGGCTTTTAATGCAACCGCTTCTGGCACCCATCCCAAATCCAACAGTGAGCCCAAGCAGGGGTTAATACTATGCATACATCCGACTGCAAGTATGGTTGTATGCCAAGTTTGAATGTGAGTGGGGGCATGCTTTCCCACTGCAATCCCCTGATTGGGCTCACTGTTGGATTTGGGTTCCATGCTAGGTTGGATAAATGCAATTTTTTTTTATTCGAATCGACAGTACTAATCAATCAATCTAATCAATGAAAACCTAAAGAATAATTTAGCGTTATTTTCATAATTTGTTTTGGCAGTAGTTCGGTTTACATAGTGCAATAAAGCCAAATTTGGAATTGGATCGAATTTCGTTTGGTCTGATTTCAAGTCAACCCAAAAACCGACATAAAACCATACCCCGAAATATGGCCTGTGACTAAGGGCAGTGTTTACTTTACGGATACTGGCTAAAAAACATAGTTATTAGTAATAATCGTGTGTTTTTATTGAATATGTATATGAATATGAATATGTTCGAATACTTAAAATGTTCATGGTTTTTAATTTTAACTGCATCGAATTAAACGAACAGCGTTGACCGGATGTTCTCGGAGTCCAGCCAAATTCCATATGTTCCATCATTGAACAGCTTACCTCTAAAGGTTTATAACTACGTGAACTCCGGACTTAGGAGAGCGACTATTTTGACTTATCTTGCAAAACCTATCTTTCATTCACGAAATGTCCATTTTCATACTGTGTAGTATACGCCTTAGTTGCAAAGCATTAAGCTTGCCTATAGTTGACATATGTCGGTGTTATCAGAATATCTCCTCATTTAATATTATTAACAAACAATATTAACAGAATATATCGTTACACACTATATACCCACCATTATACATCAATAGTTTAAGTTGATATACAAACAAAATAAAAACTTATTTTGAATATTCGTACCTACGTATTTTTAAGTTTATTATTTAATGGTGCATGCATAAGATTCCCCTTGTTAAAACATACAAAAAATCGTTTTCTTTCGCAATACATTTGATATACTATGCACTATTTCATTTTCTATATATTTGAATTCGCAACAACCTCTTACTAACGTAATAAAACCTTGAACAAAATATATAAAAAAGTATCAACAATCTCTTTGACAGAGGACCCCATTATACGTTCATTAAGAAGGTCTAAAGTCTCATCTATTCTGCAAATGGACTTAAAAGATTTTTTTTTATTTCTTTGTTTTCGAAAATTTATTATCAAACCTTTGCATGAAGATTTTCTTTTAATTTACCTTCTCTTAGTTTCCGTTTTTTTTAAATTTATTTATTTAATAATAAAACATTTGCGTATGTAAACAATTTACAATCATATTATCCACACATTTTAAAATTCATGCAGCTGTTCAGGATTAGGCCTGCTCCAGTTCTAGTAAGTATTTTTATCATCTAACTTGAATCAATATATCATTTTGTTGTTTTAGCCCATTTAAGGATGAACGTAAACAGACATATCCTTATATCATAATCAATAAGGCGGTCTATGTAGTTTACCCAAAAAGTTCATTTAACATTTTGACCACGGTGGAATGAACACACAATGGAGCAAATAAATCATCGATCCCATATAAATGGGATGTCATTTTTCATGCCTCTGTAATTTACTTGATTAATTTTGTGAGCTGTTCAGTTTTTGTTGTCGGTTTTAATTACTGTGGTTTAAGTGTTGCTGTTGTTACGAAAGTATTGTCACCCATTTCACGAAGTGTCTTAACTCATTTTATTAACAGGAGTGGCGATTTCAGTTTTCGGCTTCACTTTACTGCATTTTTATTTCTTTAGGCATAGGGGATGTACATTGTTTATATACCCATTTAATCTGTGATACAAGAAAAAATCAGAAACGAGTCATATCTACATATAGTTATATTAAACAAAATATCATAATTTTCATTCTCCTAGACAGGTGATAAAGTTCTAAATATTTTTATAAACAAAATAGCTATCCTGACAAACGTTGTTTTGTCTTGGCCACGGTTTTTTTTTTTTATTGAAAACGCCTTCAAAAAGTGGGCGTGGCATGAAACTTTATGTATACAAAATACAGATGTTGGGATTAACTGCATATGTTGTCACTTTTTGAAAATGCACTACCGTTTGCCCAAAAATAACGTTTTTCTTAAAGTGGGCGTGGCCGTGTTCGGATTTTGAAAATTACCTGCAGACGGACAGACCGACATTGCTTAATCGACTCAGCTATCGGTTCTGAGTCGATCCATATACTTTGGGGTATATCTAGCTAAATTATTTCTCAATGTTACAAACTATGTATCAAAACTAATTTAGTTCTATGGGATAGGGTATGAAAAAAATATCGATGTTTTGTTGGTGAATAGTTACATGACAAAATTTTAATCACCAATGTAGCAGCTGAGAAAAGCATTCTTATGTTTTCAAGTTATGTCCCTACTTTTTCTACAGAAAAATCTTAAAATTTAAAAAAAAAATACAAGTTTTTGGCGCAACAGGGCCGGTCTTTCTCACAACCATTCATGTGTGCGTGTGTACTTCTTGCACGATGGCGGGAGCTCCTGTTTTATACCGACTCCGAAAGGTTAATTTGAGATAAGCTTTCTTGAAAATAGATACTACTCGGATGATTTGTCAGATTATCATGAGAAGAGGGCCAGTGAAAAATCATTTATGTGTTACTACTGCTCGGAATCGGCAGTTCATCACATAAATTTTAATTTAAGAACCCCAAAACTTTGTTTTTAAATCGGGAAAATGCAAATATTCGTTATGTGGCTTATAATTCTGACGATAAAGAATGAATTCTAACAAGCGAACTCTATTGTACGTAAAATGGCGATAATTTTCATTGACGAACAAATAATTTACAATCCGGCATTGAATTCTCTACACATTGTCACATTTTGTAGATGCAATGCAGTCTCTTGAAGCACATATGGGTTTCTTGCTATGAAATATAGCAGAGTCATATTGACAGAGCCATAAAGCCAACAATGATTTTCAAATTTGAGCAAAGTTCAATCAAGGCATTAAGATTTTAGGCCAAGGTTTATATAGAAAAAAATGCCCACCATGTGAACTGAGATATTCCCGATTTATGGTAAACGCCACGGAATCGAACGATTTGTCTTATATTAAACTGACGCAATTGTGATATATTTTGTATTTTGCCCGGTGCGAAAGTCGAATGGAATATCTTGGCCTTCGTATCCATGTTGAAAAACTTGAAATCACAATTCAAGGAATGAACAATTTTTTTGCATTTTTGAGACGGTCCATGCTTCAGCGCCGTAGAGCAGGACTACGATGATCAACACTATTCATGTTTTTTTTTACCATTTTCTAAATAGTTAGTCAATATCCCAATTAAATTTGAGTTTAATTCATCATTCAACTAAAAATTATAAATAAAATTAATATTAAGTCATTCCTGCAATTAATCTTAAGAAAACCATTCAGCTATAGATTTTAAATGTATTCGATGGATTTGCCGTATTTATAGATTTTAGATTTTTAAAACATTTTCAAACATAAAATTCGAAATGTAAAAAACAAAAAGAGAAATGAAGTATACACGATTGAAATCTTTTCAATTAAATATTTTACTCGATGTACAGGGTGTCTGCCGGCAAAGTATACTACTTTTGTTTTGCCGCCATTTTGGTAAACATTAGTCTTGACAGCCCATATTTGGCAGTCGTGAAGAAGACACATGGCAAATTTATTATGTAAAAATATTCTATATCGTTAATCGTTTTAATCGTTAAAACGTTTTATCAAAATCAATCATCGATTACTGTGACGGTGAAAAAGTTGTGAAAAGTTTAAAACAATCCATCAACCTCAATTCGACGCCTTGCTCAGGAGCTTGGTCTTCAAAGAACAACTTTGGCCACAATTTTGCACAGGGATTTTAATTTGTTTCCATTTAAGATTCAGTAAACACAAGAGCTTCTTCCACAAGACCATTTACGCCGCCGTACATATGCCAATAGGATAATACAGCTAGCCCATGACAACCCCCATGAAAAAATTATAATGAGTGACGAGGCACATTTTTGTTTGAATGGATATGTGAATAAACAGAATAGTCGGTTCTGGGCAATGGAAAACCCTCAAATTATTCATCAGTCACCTTTGCATCCATTGTTCAGGAGGAATCATTGGACCTTACTTCTTTACTTAATTCTAACGGTAACTGTGAATGAGGAGCGATATCGTGATATGATTGACACTTTTTAACGCCACAACTGCATGCTTTGGGCTTGATTAACATTTTTGGTATCAAGAAGACGGTACCACATAGCATACTGCCATCAGACCTCTTTCCACAACAAGTAATTTCAAGAATTGGTGATGTTGATTGGCCTCGACTGTCGCCTGATTTGACTGCTCTGGACATCTATTTGTGGGGATATCTGAAAAGCAAGGTTTATGCAAACAAACCAGAAACGCTTGAGCAACTCAAACAAAATATATGTGATGAAATTAATGAAATACCGCGTGGAATTTGTGAGAATGTAATGAAAAATGTGGTCAAAAGGGCTCGCATTTGTGAGGCTAACAGAGGCGGACATTTACCAGATATTTATTCAAAAATTATAAACAAACAAAGTAGTATACCTTCCCGTCGGACACCCTGTATATCAACGTTAAAGACCACCCACAGATGCAATCTATATTACCCGAAGCTATGCCTCATTTAAAGTTTAGCATATATCTAAAAGAATATTGTCATACATAAGGTTCTCCATCTCCATCGACTAAACTCAAAAGAAAAATAATTTTATTCCTTATAAATAAGTTTTCTCGGAACCTCTAATAGAATTACTTCAGTGCCACCATCAAAGTGACCAGGAAAGAAGAACCCTGACTGAGAAGCAATGTGTAGTGGCTCTCGAACTGAGAAGGCAAGGTTAATCAAGCCGTCACACAATGCAATAGTTTTGGTGTAGTAGTACTACAAAAGCTAGGGAATCTCTTTATTTAAATCCAATAATGAATACTAAGATACTCTTCTGTACACTGCCGATGCTCTATTACCAAATTTCATTTTCATTATTCAACAATGGATATTGGTTCCCTGAGCAATGTGTATAGTGGGATCAAATTGAATTCCGAATAGAACCATAAAAGCAATAAAAGAAAACTCATGAAGCTGATTATATTATGGTAGATTGTATTGCAAACAATTGATTATCCGTTTCACGTACACACAGACGGACCGCAACTGCTTACAAATACAATATATTACAAAATTGAGGTGAGCATAGCCGAGTCGTCAGTTTGACGCCCTCGATGTTGATGCTGTTGGTAATATCGCCGATAAGTACATCGCTTTTCGGACCTCAATTTGCATTATATACACATTTGCCATGAATGGTTAGTTAATGAAAGCAATTATTTCCCCAGGTAGGATGCTATTTTATTTAACAGTCGATATAGTTTTGTGGCCATGGGTAATTTGTAAATACACAGGTGTGTGGATTCACAGTAACGTCATTAAAACACAAACTCCTGGTACTCGTTTGAATTGTGTCAATTTGTGTGCTTTTCATTACTTACTTACTTAAGTGGCGCTACAGTCCGGAATGAACCTGGGCCTCAACCAACTTGCCTCTCCAATTTGCCCAGTCCTTAGCTAACTGCCTCCAGTTGCGTACTCCAAGTTGGTTGAGGTCTGTTTTTACTTGTGCGCGCCACTTAAGGCGAGGTCTTCCTCTACTGCGTCCGATGTCTGGCTGGAAATCGAAGACTCTGCGAGCCGGAGTATTTTGTGTCCATTCGTTCTACATGTCCTAGCCATCTTAAACGTCCAATGCGGAGTTTTTTGACCAGGGGTTGAATCTTCGTTTCACACCCCCTCAACACAAACGGCAGGACTAGGATGATCAGGGTCTTATATAGGATCTTCTTAGTAGTTCGGTTGAGGACTTTACTACTGAATTGCCTTCTTAGCCCGAAGAGTAGTTCTTCGTTTAATTTCTGACGAGATGTTGTTACTAGCGGAGCCGAGATAGATAAAGTCCCGTTCAAGCTCAAATTAATATCTGTCAAGAGTGACGCTCTGTCCGATTTGTCCATGTCTTGGCCTCATTTACAGCTAGACCATTTTCGACGCTTCCGTGGCTAAGACATCACGTTGAGTCCTACCAATGATGTCAATTATGCTAGTAGTTGCACCGATTTTTGGAAAATTGTGCCTCTCAAGAATCAAATTGAAGATGTCACATGACAACGCATCGCCTTGCCTAAATCCTTTTTTGATATCGAATGATATCGAGCAGCGTGAATTCTCCACCGTTATTCTACACAAACGGACTTGTTTGGGCGGTATACCAAAACTAGACATGGCACTGCATAGTTCCTATCTATAAATGGTATGCGGCTTTGAAATCGATGAATAAGTTGTGGGTATCAATTTGAACTTCTTGGGTGTTTTCCAGGATCTACCGGAGTGTGAAAATATTATCGGTTGTGGACTATCTGGCCTATAACCACACTGATAAGTGCCGATCAGGTTGTTGGTAAACGGTTTCCGGCGTTCACATATTACGGCAGATAAGAACTTGTAGGCGATGTTGAGGAGACTTAAAGCTCTGTAGTTGGCGCAGTTCAGAGGGTCTCCTTTTTAGTGGATCGGGCAACGATGCTGAGGTTCCATTCTTCAGGCATACTTTCTTCCGGCCAGATTTGGCTTATGAGTTGGTGGTTTCTTGCTGGTGGCTTCGAGAAACTAAGCAAATATAAGGGTTACGCGTTGCGATTGTAGTCTTTCGAATTTTTCACAGTATTTCTGGATTATTGTGGCGTGGTGAATATCTTCTTACCTTGGCTACAACAGGGTAGTGGTCCCCTTATGGATAGCGAAGTCAATTAGCCTAAGTCCGTTACCAGACGTGTTGTCGTGTACGCTATTTTTTTCGTTAAAATTTCCCAGCACGATTTTAACATTATACTTCGGTAGTCACTCATAGGTTCGCTTGCACCTCTCCTGTTTATTGTTCTCATATTCTAGGCGCAGTATTGGTGCTTGCCAAAGCGCAACCCCCAACCTGGAGGGCCAGTTTCAATTTATAAGATACCCCTAGGACACTGGGCCATCATTATCCACTACGGGATTGAGCGCAAAGTTAAGGCCAATCAGAGTCTACTAATTAGGATAATAACTATCCTTACAATTTATTTCAAACGGAATAAATGTGAACCCTTAAAAGAAGTTGCCATTGTTATGAACTTTGCGGTTCGAAAATCGATGGCAATTACACAGAATTTTAATGGACATCCAGGTCAGTAGGGTTGAAGGTACGGTATCGGTACCACCGATTGGACCGGTTTGTTCGCTCTCAGCTTAATCGGAGGTTAGGTAATCACAATTGTTCCTTAATCGATGGTTATGAATCCGAATGTATGTTCTTTATATTTATTTATTTTTTAATTCAAGCAATTGTTTCATTAAAAGCTTGGCTTGGGTGTTGCGGCACGAATTTACGGTTCTACAATTTTTATAATGAACCAACAATAGTTGTTCCCGCCATTCCGTCCATCTGTCCATATTGCCTTCTGCAGCCTAAGCACCTTGACCGTGGTAAGTCACTTTTAAGTTGCAATTTTAGGCCATACTCTTAGCCAGGTGCCATGGGAACCGATGGGTTAATACCATTGTTCTGCATTGAATCAAGAGCCCATCACTGTTGAATAAAATGTTCGCAAGGGAACCGATGGATTAATACCTATATAAATAACTCAGCACACGCCTGTTTCAATATCTGAATACCCAGGCAAATAAACACAAAGGTAAAATTTAGGTAATAAATATGATCTGTTAACTACATACAACTCAGAGATAACAAAAAAACTCAGGTTTTATGGAACTCTATAAAATTAAGTACGACCCAGTAGTGTACCTATTACTTGATATATTTTCAGTTCAACTCTGAACTAGGAAATAATTATATTCCAAATGACCAAATCTGACCTCAGACGTAAAAAAATATATATTTCATAGCAATCAACTTCAACACGAACCTCAATCTGTTGTCATAAAAAAATCAGTAGTTTATACACACAAATTGGTTCCATATCATTCAAAACCATATTTTAAAATGTAGGAAAAGTAAAATCATTTCACATAAAATCAAAGGCGAGTTTCCACCTCTTGCCCTAAATACAAAGGCCAAAATCAAATCATTAAGAAATCATCCCTTCATTCTGTAAAACAAAACCTTTGAAACAATCCACCGGGAAAAAATTCAGAAAAAGCCCACCATATTGTTAGTGACAGTAACTAAATTTATTATAAAATAAATCCCAAATGGTGTATTCCAGAAGGCGACCTTTTTTTAGGAGATATCTTTTGGGAAAAACGCTACATACACGAGCAGCAAATATATAGTTATAAGAGTAGAAACGGGACAACAACCCTTTGTCAGCAGCCATATTGAATATTCAAATAGAAAATTATTGAACCTTGGGGCGAATAAAATATGTATAACTCCAATATTCTGTACAAAAAGGACAAACTCTTTTTAATCACAAAATACCCTCAATGGCCAAAAGTTCAAAAGCCAACTGAGCTTAATATTGTTATTTTTTTTAAAGTAAAATACATTTGTATAAAAATTTACAGTCACACGGATTAATAATTGTATTTTTCTTTCCATTTTTCATTAATCCATTAATCTGGTCGAACAGATTTTTGTACGAGCACAATTCGACTATAATCCTTTGGATGATGAGCTTATACCCTGTGCTCAAGCTGGAATTGCTTTCCAGACTGGTGATATTTTACAAGTAAGATAATGTTTCTCATATTAATGGTCGTTACACAATAATTTCCTTTAAAGATAATTAG
The DNA here is from genome assembly GCA_949824845.1 of Rhingia rostrata. Taxonomy (NCBI): domain Eukaryota; kingdom Metazoa; phylum Arthropoda; class Insecta; order Diptera; family Syrphidae; genus Rhingia; species Rhingia rostrata. The sequence continues at coordinate 1,010,480 of OX463756.1, forward strand.
CAAGGATGACCATCATTGGTGGCAAGCTAGACTGGATACGGCTGGTGGTTCGGCTGGGTTGATTCCTTCGCCGGAGCTGCAGGAGTGGAGAATCGCTTGTCAGACTGTGGACAAAACCAAGCAGGAGCAAGGCAAGTATTCACATAAAATTGATAAAATCAATCTAAAGAGAAAATCATCGAATCGGTTCAAGTTATTTTTGTATCATATTTTTCCATGTCTGTATTGTAATGCGTTTTGGTGCGCTAATCATAATAATGTATATCTCTATCTGTCTTTTATTTATTTTATTTCATTTAACATTAATGTATGATTTCGTTTGACTATTAAGATTAATTTGATTTCATTTGAGATTTGTTATTGCGTATCATTTTCAATTTGGTATTTTAGTTAAATTAAGGTAATATTCGTTTAAGCGGTATTAAAGGGTACTTTTTCTATAATAATGTGCTTTCTAAGTGTGAAATAATTAAAAAAAAACCTTTACATTTTTTAGTGCACACTTTGGATGAAACAAAAATGAAAGGAGAATTCATATATTTAGTCTCTAAAATAAATAAATGTAAATGAGCTTGTTTTTTAATAATCTGCTCAAGCTCAAACGCTGAATGGAAAGAAAAAAAGAAGAGAGAACGGTGTGGTGTCTAAACTTACTTTTCGTGGAGTCGTTAATGTGATCGCTTTAATTCAGAGAAACATTTTCGAAAGATGATGTTAGTTATTACAGAATATCTTACAAACTTTTATAAGCTGAATTTGGGCTGGATACGTTTTTCGTTTCAATAAAATCGACCGTCATAATTCGATTGGTTGAAATACCAACTGATAAAAATGTCGGCTCTTATAAAGTCGATTTTTTAAAATATAGACTCGTAAAAGGTCGACAGTGGCAAAGATAATGGGAAACGCACGAACTACCGACAAAAATTGTCGACTACCAATAATGTCGACTTTACAATCTCGACAAAATTTTTATCGGTTTTGGAAATATCAAAAGTTTAAAATCTGGATAATTAAAATTGAACTTTAGTTTAAGAATGTGTGTCAAATAGTCGAAAATATGCATATGCGTAGGGCTTTTGCAAACATTGTGTTTGCTGTTAACAATAGTAGTAGTGCTTACTCGATCTTTGCAAGACCCCACCGATGTATTACCTTTTTTTTCTCTAAACTGTCTGTCGTATATTTCGTTTTTGTGTGCGAAATATTATTTTGCCACAACAGAGAGGACCTCCTCTTTAAAGTCGAATCCGAACGGTAAATTTGGAAAGCCTCTCATGGCAGTCTTACTCTTGGATGTTTGTCAACCTTTCTCAAGAAGTGGGTCAGTGTAAACGAAATCATCCCAACTAACAACATACGAACGTATATGCTCCTTGATTCCAAATCCTACAGGTAACGGTTGAATACTTCCCTAATGACTTATGCTATGATATTATTGCCCATGAAATAATTTTAACATTAATTAATTGAAATGAATAATTCGCTGTTCATGTATTTCAATATGCATTTTGTACAAACGAAAACAACAGATCTGAAGTCTCACGATTGAACCAGATGGCTTGTTAAAATTCGTCAATGAAATCTTTTTTAAATTCCTTTCGGTTGGATCAAAGAGGAAATTTTTTTCTGTAAAGTGGGCGGATATTGAAAATGTTAAAATTTCTACCGGAGCGTGGAAAACCCCTTTTTACTACATTTCAGTATCTTTGCTCAATATTTTTGAACTGGCTGAACCTATATGACCTATGTAATAATAAGTGTTCATGGCCGGTGATTGACTAAGAATTGATAGCAATAAAATACTTAGATCCGAAGTATATAAATCAGATTTAAATGAGGTTTTTCGAACATCTTTAAAATTTAACAAAAACAACAAACAGTGGGTGGCCGCGGTGTAGTGGTAATGTGTTCGTCTGTTCGCGCGTTCAATCCCAACCAAGAAATAAAAGGTCGGTGTAATACCTAAAAGTATGCACACCATCTTGAATTTCTTCGAATTTAACGAACACAAGAAAAAGTGACTCCCCGAAGCTAGTTCGGACACCAGCCATGGAGTTTAAGTTTCTTCACTACATCCAAAATCTTTCCTATCCTCTCTTTCTTCCCCTTCTCTAACGCTCGTACTATGGTAACATATAAAGGGTATTCATAACCCCTTGAGTACGTGTAAATTATAAAAAAAAAAAACCCAAAAACCTACAGCGGTAGAAAGTTTATAAATATCTTGGGCAGACCCTTTTTCAAAACTGTCAACGGTCTACAACAAAGACTTTTATCTGTAAAAGTTTACCCTTGTTCAAATGAGAGCGACGATAAGTTCTTGTACAAATTTTATGATTCTAGCTCAAAACTTAAGGCGTGATGTACGGACTGCGGACGAACAGACATCGAATAAGCTAGAGATTTTGAGTCGAAACATGTACTTTACCTTACGTCTCTCCAAATTAGTTAAGTTGTCTAAGAATGGTCGAATCAAGGTTCGGGTAAAATTTCAACGCTTTCCCTTACCGATTTGGTAATTGACATTTATTGACATCTTCATTGAAAAGTGGAAGTTTCTGAATCGACTATCAGCTTCATTGACAAGTGGAAATTGCTGAACTGACATAATGGGTGGTTAAATTTTAAGGGCCGATGTTGAATGTGAACCACACCTAAACGTCAAGTTTTTTTCTGCGTTTCATTTGACATTTCTCAATTTCAGACTAACTCATTTTGAACCATGGAAAGATACACAATCGAGCAATGTGTTAAAGTTATTCAGGCTTATAATGAAAATGGGCGTTCCAATCGAAATGCATATCGTTCACTTCGTGATTTTTTCGGTCAATTTAATCGTCCAAATGTGCGTACAATCGGAAAAATCGTGCAAAAAATTGAGCAAACCGGGTCTGTAAGAGATATGAAAACACTGTGGTGGCTGAACAGCCGTCCACCTCAACGCGTCGTCGTGCCCAACACGTCGCTTACACGCTTACAAGGTGAAATTGACTCAAGAACTAAAGCCTCTTGACCATTTCAAGCGTCGTCAATGGTCAGAATGTTTTCAACAAATGACAACAGTGGATGATCAGTTTTCGAAGAAAATCATCTTCAGTGAAGAGGCACATTTTCACCTCAGTGGATTCGTCAATAAGCAGAGCTGTAGGATGAGTTAATTCGGCCCATTAACGGCATAGAACTTCAATTACTCCTAAGCGTCATCGAAAAATTGGACCATCGGATGGAGGTGTGCCGCCTAGGTCGCGGCGCACATTTGGCCGATATTTTGTTCCATACATAATTGAACCATACCAATATTATCATAATAAAAAGAAATGACAAATATCATACTTCGGCTCTTAAAATTTAACCATTTAGAAAACGTGTCTTGGTATTTAATTGGAATTGTGTTTTACATTCGAGTTTAATATAATTCGTAATTCTTGTTTAAATCGGAATAAAATGAATACGTTTAACAGATCTCAGCTTTTGAGATTCATTACAACAATATTGCCAACTTTTTTGTTTGTCAATAATAATGGGAAGACTTGTCTATTATCTCTAAAAATAACAACATACAATATTATAGTTTGTCGACATACGCCAATTTAATTACTAACCGGCTCAGTGGTGCAATGGTTAGTACGATGAAGTGCCTACGATGAAGTTCTGCCATCATCCGAGAAGTGACACGCACAAATGAATGGTTATGAGAAAAGACTATGCCCTGGGTGCTAACAAACCTGTTGTGCCAAATATTTATATACATTTTTTTTATACCCGTTGAAAAATAAAGGTTTGTTAAACGACTCCCAAAATAAAAGGTTTTTTGACATCTGCTCTCATAGGAATCAACAATGATAAACTCAGTAAATGTCATTTAATGGCAACAAACATCCACAGCTATGATTTTAAAGATTACAGTAACACCTTTCAAAATATGGTGACTATGTTTCTCATTAAGTTGAAAAATAAATGCTACAATAAACTAAAAAAGAGACGGCCTACAAAATCTTTGCCAGCTCTTACTCGTACTGCTCTCATTACAAGAAAACTTATGTCAGCATTATAAATTACATCTGCGGTCACAACGACAACCTATGCAATACCTATTGCAATACTTAACAATAAGCAAATAGAGCGACTATCGTCATAAAAATGTAAAATACAAATGGAATGGTTAAACTTATTTTAACCAAATGGCACTCAAACACTATCAGTTGCACTTAAATTTTTATGTAACATTGTGCACATCCTTGTGTTATTAGTTTGATTAATTTACATAGATATAGCCCCGTATTGTCATTGCAGACTCTCACACAATATACTCGTTAACAGAGACTGTTGTTACCTTGTTTCTTCAAGTTGCCTATATCAATGTGCACTGTTTCCTAAAGGTACAGGTCCTTATCACTTTAAACCGTTTCTTGACAAACACAAACATACAAATTGTAACTTTTCTGTTGGCGCATCATTCATGTGCGTTCTATTTGGCTGCATTTTTTTATTCTATTTTGCTAAATGCTTCGAGCTTTGAGATACACTTTATGTACAAAGGTAAATATCCTGTGTACGTAGTTGGCTTTATGGTGCAATAAACACAAACAATTTGTAAAAGCTTGAATTTGCTGTCAAAATTCAAAGAGTCATTCAGAGTTAGGCAAATAGAAAACAAACAGAAAGCACAATTTTGAATATTCTACCATCATCGAGAATACTGACCGTCATATGCCTTATACTTTTTGGAGAATGTTTTAGGACGATTTTGCATGCTTTGTTTGTTTTAAAAGCACTTTTTGTGATTCTAATCAAAAATGACGTTTTATTTATAGAGGAGCAAAAAGCACATCTGCGCCTGACTATTGCCATCTGCCGTAATGACTAGACGAACTAAAAACTAAAAAAATGGAAATTTTTTGTTTTGACTAAAATAGTCGGCGACTCGAATTTACTTCCATATCAAACGAATTAACTCAGGAATTTTGCGAAATGTCTGTTTTGTATGAATAAAAATATCGTTGTGGTAGTCTACTTATGCACGGAAAGGATGCTATTTGGACACTTTAAATACGCTACACAATACCACCAGCGATAACCATACATAAGGATAGATGAGCCTTTGCGTATTTGATGGTTGCATTAAATAACCTTGCAACTTTGTATTTCTTGCGATTGAAACTTTAATTTTCTGAATCTTAAAAAAAATCATTTTATGTCCTTCAAATCACCAAAGCCTCTTTTTGAAATATGTATGTTTACATCTTAATCCTAGAAATAGTCTTTGAACGAAAAAAAAAATTATTTCAAAAATCGGCTTACGGAAGCCATATTGGGAACAAAGAATAAAAACTTGTTTTTATTAGCCTCTTATTTATTTATTACTATATTTCCGGAAAACTAGGTTTCTCTTTTCTTTATCAAATAAGTGTCTTGGTGTATCCTATAACTGATAACGACGTCATAAAAAGATATCGCAGCTCTATAAGATTTTAATTTTTTAATTCAATTTTCTTTAAATATTTGTTTTGTATACAAAATTGTCTTTTGGTACTGTTATGTATGTATTCATGTATGTACGTCAATCATTCATCCATTCCGTATAATTTCATTTTAAAAATGAAGTATCTTTACTATTAATAATTAAAACTATAACATTAATATTTATATAGTAAATAACGTGTGATATTTGTTTTGTGTGTTGGTTTGTTTGTTGTGTGGCCGCTAACAATGTTTAAACAAAAAATTGACATAAAAACAAAAATCAAAACATTGATTTCTTAAATTGAATTTAATAAATATAAATGTAAAATATGAATAAAAACAGGGGAAGCTGGACCTGGATGTTCGGCACATGCCGACGGATGTGATGGATCGACAGGTATCTTGAAAACATAAAAAAACGAACCCCAATGCAATCATTTTTACAGTTATCCTTTTAATTTCTTTAATTTGTTTAAATTTCTTTTACTTTGTACATCCTTTTAGTATTTAATTCAATTTAATTTTCAATAGTTTTACATTTGTGTCATTTATTTAAAATTAAAAAATAAAACGTTTTACAGTCACACAATTTAAGTCACACGTAAAATTACTTCTCTCACGCATCCGTTACAGTTTATATATCCACCGCCATTTTTTACCATAATTTAAAGACCTGATAAATTCACAAGAAAAAACATCATAGAAACCGTAAACCCTTTTCATTCGCGCTTTGTCCTTTACTTTGTAATTATGAAATACAATAGCAATTTGTTTCTAAAAAAACGTTTTTCACACTTTATGCTTTTTAATATATTTGTGTACCTTTCAACTTCCCCAAACACGGGTTTTACGAACTGGATCATTACGAATTCAGGAAAGCTTCGGCGTTCAGTGGTTGTAATATTATTTGAACACTCATGGAGGTATTGCACTGGTACTCTCCTACTCATAAACACCTGATCAACGTCTACTGCTTGACAGAGGGGTGATAATAATGACGGGTATCTGGCGCAGTCATCAAGAAAGTTTAAAGTGGGTTATAAATTAGTTTAAGTACATGCTGTTAAAAAAATCGTGCTCACCCTACTACAGAGTAAAATTTACGAATAATTATTTGTTGAGTCGTTTTATCATGAAGCTTAGTAATGGAGTATCTTCTTTTTTAAGATACCATTTAAAGCTTGAACCTTCGTGGCACTTAAGTTTAAAACGGCGCTGCGGTCACTTTCCAAGTTGTGCCCACAAAGATATAATAAATCAGTTTTAGGCAGAGCAGTGGTATTTTTTTTTAAAAAAACATCTTTTTAAAAAAAAACCTTTTGAAATCTGTTGTTGCTGTTTTGAATCATCTGGGCTACAGATATTAGATATTTATAAATCGTTTATTTTAAAAAGCAATTAGTACATCAAAAATACAGAGAGTTGAGAATTTAATAAAACATAATGTGTAACAACAAATAAGTGAATATTTTGCAAAAACGTTGAGTAAAAAATACGTAACAACTTTTGAGATACAAATGCAAAACACACAATAAATCAGAGTTAAGAGTAGAGTCTAGAGGCACTCCAATCGTGCTGAAGTAACTAAGAAATTTTTTCTACTACCTTTATTTAATATTTGAAAAAAAGCATTAACTTATAACTTTGCAAACCTAAAACTGAAGTATGAAATTCAGATGCACACGCTAACAGTGTTCACCCTTAAAGCTATCATACAAAAAACCCACTCTACAGTTTGTTTTTATTCCTGCAATCATAGAATAACCAGGATATTTTAATGATGATGAACTTAATAAAATGTTGAATTTCACAGCTCCGGTGATGAAAAATCCTTTTCAAATATGAGCAAGGACTTGGTGTTAAAATCCTTGCACATTTTTACTACGATCAGGGTTGGGAATACACGCATACATACGTTAAATGCATTTTAGTTTCCTGTGAACCTACTTTACTTTTATATTTCTTCGTATATATATTTACATGAGAATTTGTATGAATCTCCTTTATTATAAATTTTCAAGTAAATTGGATTTTTTTCTGCTCGCATTTTTTACCGTCGTGTCATGAGGTGTTTTCGCACCTGTTTAATATGCATAATGAGGACAAATAAATCTTGTAGATTTTTTCAGTCTTTTTTACTAGTCCGAATTGTTTTAGGTTTTAGTAATGAAGAGTAGAGCAAAACTGTTTTTTTTTTGTATATTTTGCAGTCGTTACGCTTTAGGTATTGATAAAGTAGAAGGAAATAATTTTTTATTCCATACCCTTAAGGTTATGATTTCGATCAAAGGAATGCTATACTTTTCAATTTATGGCATTTACTAATATGCATATGAGTGTTTGCTTCCGTCACTCTTTTTGATGAGATTTGTGGTTTTGTAGCTCTTCTTTGAAGATTTAAATACCATTAGAAAACGAAATATTACAACGTTAAATTTGAGAATATTTACATTTGCTTTGTGATATGGCATACACGATTCTTATCATCAATGTTGGACACATAGGGCTTTGGAAAAAATATTCGAAAGGCTGTAAAATGGTCCAATCAAAGTCTCTAAAAAATACGCAACTTTTAAAAAGTTGACTGTTCGAACTAAAGAAAAAACTTTAAAATACGCAAAATAATACGCTATTTTGTTTGTTAACATAAACGATTATGAAAAATTTAGTTCAACATGTTTTCGTCCGCTTCCTATTTTCTGTCAAAATTCTAAGCGAAATCTCAAGTTAGTTGTGTTCAAAGTGCTTCTTATTTCAATTTATGTATATGAATACGCATTCTTATCCATCTGCTTCTCACTTTATATCTCTTTATACATATACTTTAGCAGCAGATGCTTAGTACATTTGGTTTTGAATGGCCTACAAGACAACCAGTTACAACTCATGGGCACAATACATATTTTCTCGAAATTTGGCCTTAAGGTGCTTATATTTATTTTGCTGCACAGTAGCATATTACATGGTTAGGTATTCGGATTCAAACATTCAACATTGTTGATACGTTTCCCTTATGGAAGAGTGTTTCCAATACACAACAATAAAGTAGAAAATTTCACATTCAACTTAATTTTAATTTGAATATTCCTATATTTCATCGGTTTTTTTCTGTTGGTTTCTTTTATATGGATAACCTTGCTCTGATATATTTGATGTTTATAGATAGGTTTTCATACGCAGATTATAGCACAACGACCCTTTACGTTTTTTTGCATATATTAAAGATCTATCGATACCTTTTCATACTCATAATGCATTATAGCCACTGCAATGTATATAGCCAAGTCACATCATACCTTAATCCACCGGAAGCCACTTAGGTGATTTTCCTATGCGATGCTCAAGACATAAATCGAGCATAATAAACATAATAATCATATTTACCTTTGAATTGAAAGTAAACTAATTTTCCATTTCAATAAGTCCAATCAATTACTGTTTGCACACAAATAACGGTATTGGAGGAATTTCCGGAAGCAGCACTCGTCGCAAACACAAAAAGCCAACGGAAATCCATTTGAAGTTTTAATTAAACAACGACTCTGCGTTAGAATTTACAGCTTAACGCTGCTTTGATTTCCACCTCGAAATCGATTGAGCTCTATATACATAGTTTTCTGGGAGAAAGTGTGATTCCTTGCTGGCCCGTATCCACGAATATGTGTTTGCCATCCAACTTGTTAGGAATGTTATTTTGTTGCCTTGATGCGCTAAAAGAATTAATTTCCTGTGAGCTGAAAAATGAACACTTTTTTGTTTTACTTTACTAACGATATATGTACTTGTGTACTCGTACCAAATGGTCGTCCAGTTGACATTGCAGCTCCATCACATTACATTACGTTTGTCTCACTCTCCTCCTCCTGGTTGGCCATGAAAAGAACATGCGATGGTTCGCAGTCAAGTTTCCAATGTAATCGGACGCGATATACAACTAACCGAATGTATATGTATAATATGACCCTGTAAATGGTGTCGTTCACTTTATGGATACAGCTTTTGTTAGGGGCGAATACGCCGCCTGCAAATATTATGGTGTGTGAGCAAGGATATTTGGCACGAATTTACTTTATATGCTGCATGTTGGCCTAATTATAGTCGTTGTCTGTAAGTGGAAAAAATCGCAACTTTTGGCTACCAATAGAGTTTTAATGTGCAAAAGTATAGCGATTCTTTAACGCTGTTTTCTGCAGCACATGTTGCGACAATGATAATGGAAAAACGATTAAATGTTCAGCCCCTTAATCACTTCAAATATTTCCCGCATCTCCTTCACGGTCATTTATTGTTTCGTTGTTATATTCTTATATTTCTTTAATATTTTTTTTATGTTAGTTGCAGATACCCGTGTAAAAAAACATCTCGAATTTCACGGATCCATCACTCATCATACTTAGCATGTCTATTTAACTTTAAAAATCATCATTTATAAAAACTTGTTATTGGCATGATGGCATGACGTCATGCTTATGTATCAATAAGTGTTTTTTTTACAAAATCAGATTGGATGATATGTGAAAATAAAACCGTTACACAGGTAGTGGATGTTTGGTTATGGTTTTGAAGTAGTTAAAACTTACTGCACTTGGCTTCTTGTATTTGTAGCGTGTACTGTGTTTATACTTTTAATTTGCAGATAGATTGTATTTGATCGGATTTTCTATTTAATTCGTTTTTAAAAGAATATTTGGATACATGGTAAGGAACCGACAATTAACGATTACTTTTTTTTTTATTTTTTTATAGTTAACTGCTCGATCTTCGGGCGGAAAAAAAAGCAATGCCGGGATAAGTACTTGGCCAAACATAACGCTGTGTTTGATAATTTGGACTTGGTGACATATGAGGAGGTTGTTAAAGTGCCAGGTAAGGAGAAGATTTCAAACTTGATCGCTTTTGATACTTTTTTCACAATTTTATTTTCAGTTGGTGATCCCAACTTTCAGCGTAAAACGTTAGTATTATTAGGCGCACACGGTGTTGGTCGCCGTCATATCAAAAACACTCTTATAGCTAAGTATCCAGACAAATATGCTTATCCAATACCACGTAAGTGAAGTATTTTCTTAATGCAAAAAGATATGTTTGTTCTTATATTGAATTAATATTTTTTTAGATACAACGAGACCTCCACGGCCCGACGAGGAGAATGGCCGGAGCTATTATTTCGTTTCACATGACGAAATGATGGCTGACATTGCTGCTAATGAGTATCTCGAATATGGTAGGAAATGTTTTTTCAACTTTAAAATTGTTTATTCAACTTAAATCAAAGCACGCTAAATGCCATCCGCTAATAATAATTTTCGTATGACATGTTAATTTGTTAAATAGACTAACAGTTTTCGTTTCTATTTTGAATTAGTGTCTAAATAAGAATCGGGGTTTTTCGTAAGAACAATTTTGTATTTTTAATAAAGCGTAAATATTTAGATATCGGGTGAAATTTGTTACAGGTATACTAGACATGTTGAAATTCAGGGAGGAATTATTGGAAGTTTAAGTTTATTCATGTCCAATGATTCATATTGTGGTTTCAGGATTATCTTCAACTTCTGGCGCTTCAATTGATTATGAGGTTTAATTTCTTGAGTTAATTTGATCTTTTAACGATGTAGGCCAAGATATTTAATCAAAATCGATGCAATACGGGTTGGCTCATTTTTAGCTGAAGCACTTAATGTTGCGACCTCCTATTCAGCATTTTTGTAGTAATTTTAATAACATCCAATGGTTGCCTATTCATGACCGTAAACTTCATGATACAAATGTGAATTGAAGGTTTGAAATTAACAGAACCTATACTATTAACTTTGAACATAACGAATACGAGTGTGTTCGTATTAAAGTTACAAAATTTTAAGTTTCAATTTCAGAATGTGTAATGTTTGCCTTGGAATGGAATTTCATAATTCCTTTTAAAAAAAAGAAAACAAATGGTTACTTGACAGATGATTTTGTGATTGGTTCAAATTTTAGCTATATCGTCTTTTTTTCCATCGGAGCATGGACGCATATAATTCGTCGCTAATGTCTTGGAAACATAAGACTTCTTGCCTTGTCTAAGGCTAAATAGTCGCGGTTTCTGCTCACTGTAGATGTGTAGTGGATGTCACAGTTTTTTATCCTCTTTTTGCCGTACTTTTCCATCGTATTTCCTTAAAGGCAGTAATGTCTGCTTTGTAGCAGTTATGGCCTGACATAGGCTGGGGATTCCTAGATAACTTGTTTTCCGAATATGTCGAAGCAGCTCATCTAGGTTCGCCTGGGACAGCAGGTCGGATATTTCGTGCCATTCTGACCAGGCTATGGTTATAGAGTTGTGGTTTATTGTTTACGCACAGTTACTATATTTTCACACTGATTAACAGTAATGCCCATTCCGTTGGCTTGTTAATCTTGATACGACACGAGCATGTAAAGGTAAGGAAGAAAGTTGATGAAAAAAAAGTAGGCAAAACGGATCTTTATGTAAAAACAAGGAATAAGCTTCTAGAGGCAGAAATTCTTTATTTATACAGGAATACAGGCTTTTGGACAATATAAACATGCAAATGTGTGACCAGCGGAGAGAACAGGATTATGTCAAGCTATAACTGTGCAGCATTTAGTTGGAAATTACCCTAAACCCGTAACCATACATGGTGTCGTTTTGAACAAATGGTAACCATCAATGTGTTCAAAACTAAAAACAGCCCTATAACTGGATGACTAGGCCATTTATTGGACTCTTCTTTGCCTAAGATCTGTAAACGTCAATGTAGTCCAGATAAGTTTTACTTCTAACTACAGGCACTGGTCATCCGCTGTCTGACTATTTGTTAGCAGATGCCTTGGTGGAAAATTATTAATATGATTTATACGCACATATTTCTATACAATGAACCGTTGGTATTGTCATACCTTCTACTTCAGCATAGTATTTAGTCGAAGCGTATTTCTGATATCGTAAAATTAGGCCGCAAAAATACGATTACGGGATGTAAAAAATGTTTATAATGTCTGTGATAAAATCGTTATTACGTTTTTAATGAACATCAGTAAATGTATGCAAGAGTGCCAGTGATATTGAACATCGAAAAACCAGTTATTGCAAGTACCAAGTGCACGGCACGGTGTACGACTCTCTTCAGTCGACAATAAATTTCACACCACTGTCCGTTTGTTTTTCAACCCTACATTCGTAATTCACAGAGAAATAAACATCAAATAAGAAACTAACATTTATTGCTTTGAGGTGTGTGGGACTGTCCTGCATTTAACGTGATTTGAGTTTGTAAACTTGTGAATGTAAATCGTGACCCAAATACTGCATTCGTCATCATTAAATGTGTATTCTACTCTTCAACAGGCACTCATGAGGACGCAATGTACGGCACCAAATTGGATACAATACGACGTATTCACACCGAAGGTAAAATGGCAATATTGGATGTGGAACCACAGGCGCTCAAAATTCTTCGAACTGCCGAATTTACTCCTTACGTTGTATTTATAGCTGCTCCATCATTACAAAACATCGCCGACGTAAGTTTAATTTGTTTATTCTGTATAGCTATAAACCGTTAACAACCTTTTTATACTTGTCTTCTATAGTATGACGGAAGCCTAGAACGATTAGCCAAGGAGTCAGATATGCTACGCCAGGCGTATGGTCACTTCTTCGATTTGACAATAGTCAATAACGATATTGGCGAGACAATAGCAACGCTGGAGAACGCTATCGATCGAGTACACACCACACCACAATGGGTACCCGTGTCCTGGCTCTACTGACAAGACAGTGAGCTAGAATGCCCGGACTGTTTGGAGGGATGCGATTGTGAATGTGAAATGGCCGACTCGCAATATAATCTCAAATAGTCGAGTCAAAGCTTTCTTTAGATTTCTATTTTATTTTTTAATGTTTGTGTTAATTGCGTTTAATTGAAAAGGCCATTCTATAAGTTTTTAAATCTACAACACATTTTTGTTACTTCGTTTTATAGATCAATTTCTAGAAAATAATTGTTAAAGCCGATAATATTTGGAATATACTTCACACTGAACCCTAAGAAAGAAAAACTATTTTTTCACAACACCCAAAGATATAATTTTATAAAAGCAAAAGGACAATGTAAACTCATTTCCGATGAACAATCGCACTTTTAAATTCTTCAACCAAAAAAAATCAAGCAAAAGCAACATAAAAGACGCAATAACTAAAAAGATGATACTTAGAGTTTAATCATAGAGTGAGCACACATATTACCTAAAATAAGTAAACCACAAAAATCACGTTATAGACTTTGGAGTAGATTTTCAAAAAAGGAAAAAATATATATATATATTATTACAAATTTAAAATATTATTGAACAACTAAGTACTCAGGATAAATTCCAAATGAAAAATCACATTGACGCGACTCAACAGTTCAACTCGTTAATTTTTTATCAATTGAAATTTTGTTCAATATTAATTATACTGATTTTCTAACATACGTAGCAATTCAAGACATCCAAACATTCCATACAAACAAAACGAGGGATAGTAATTGGGGCGCGGAGCGAACATGAATAAATGTATAAATACAACACAAAACACACATTTATCAAAAGCATGCGCAACAACAAGAACAACAAACACATTCTTCATGAATTAAAACAAATATAATGAAAATTAAAAAATTATAAAAACATTCCCAAGCACAAATTAAATCAATCAGCCCTCAACCCATGGGGTTGCATGAATGTTGTTTGAGCTAGGGGCGTGCGTGAAAATGATGAATGAAAACTCAAACCAATGTTAACATTAAATTTAAAAATAATTAAATATTTAAGATAATACATTTTTAAAAATAAATTTAAATAAAAAAAAATTATTGAATTTAAAGATGAGTGGGGGATAAATAAATTATTCAATGAAAGAATAATATTTAATAGAAAATTAAAAAAAATAGGAAAATTAAACGAATTATCGAAAAGAACAAACAATTTAAAGTTTTTGAACATATAAAAGAAAAAAAAAGAAAATTGAACAAAATATACATATATACCTAAATATATTTCCATCATGCCAAACGTGTTATGAATTGTACCAAATCCTCCCTATGCATACGAGTATATAGATTATCACAAACAGTTTTCGCTTAAACTTGTTCATCATGTTTTTGCTTTAATTTAAATTAGTACATAAAGTTGTTTTTATTAATTGCTGAAAAAAATCCTTCATAGTTATTTTTTTTATGTAATTTGCCATTGTATTTCAGTACTATCAGGTTTACATTGAAAGTTTGAAAAGTGTGACAAAGTAAATATTGGTACTTTTGACAATTTTTGGCAATGTAGTTGACAAATGTGTTAGGCAGATGTACTTTATTAAGCATGTCATATCTTCAAAAGGTGAAACGAAATCCAGATATGAACCTTATGATTTATTTTATTAATAAAGAGCAAGATATGAAAAAGACTTAAATGAGCCAACGTTTACAAATCTAAAGTAAGAGAAGAATAAATTAATCTTTCTTAAAGACAAACAAATTCGACCCTAGTAATACCAATGCTTTCTATGTGACAGAACTGTAACAGTATTCACGGCCTGTGGCCCTCTGTATTTCGTCCCGAAAGCCATTTATATTCGAAAGTGATTACACCCTATCTGTACGTCCGTCTGTGTCACCGGTTTTTGGGCCTTAAACTTTGAGCTTGAGATTGATGAAATTTAGTAGGTACATAACAGACTCTCTATCCGAAGAAGCAGAACAAGTGCAAAAGAAATTTGAAATCCGCCCACTGCCACGCCCCTTTTCAGTAAAAAATTTAAAAAAAATCACTTTATGGGGGCATTTTCAGGAAAACTC
Source organism: Rhingia rostrata (assembly GCA_949824845.1). Taxonomy (NCBI): domain Eukaryota; kingdom Metazoa; phylum Arthropoda; class Insecta; order Diptera; family Syrphidae; genus Rhingia; species Rhingia rostrata. The sequence continues at coordinate 1,025,785 of OX463756.1, forward strand.
AAAAAATCTTTCGTCTACAGAACATTTTAACCAACGCCAACTTTTTGGGGCGGTATTCCAAACTAGCGTTTTCAAAGCCAATCCCATATAACATCCATAGAAAAACCTCATTTTCTCTCTAACCATACAAAATTTAAATAAACTGTCTAAACAAGATTTATTGGCAATGTCATATTCTATATTTCATCCCCAATCCATTTTTATTGCGATGTATTTATTCTAACTATGGAAAATGAAAATGTTAACATTTTTAATATTTTTTTGAACTTCTGAGAGTCTGTTTAATCATCAAGGAGAAGCATTTTACCGGAAGGTGATCTGTATACGTATCTCAAAGTTAGATTGGTCTGATTACAATATACATACAACTCGCTCTTCCGATATCGATGGCTTCTTTCTCTTCTATGGTTCTTAAAACTGAACTTCTTTTAATAGGTATGGTAGAAAATATCTCAGAAAAATCGCATTTAAGTCCTGTCTCTCAACACTTGTCTGAAAGAACTATTCTGCTTGTATAGCACGAAGCTATTGTCATTATATTACCTCTGGGACAACCCTCCAATTGTACAAAACAAAATGTCTTAGGCTAATCCCACATTATTTTGAAACAAATTCAGACGAGCATTTTCATCAAATTTCTGACGGACTATTTCATCAAGACCGACTCCGTTCGAAATTTTCAAGCTGAAATCGGCTGCACTGCGAGTAACAGAAATAAGAAGACCTATTATTGTTTGACGGAAATTTCGGGTAATTCACTTTTATAATAGCAAAATCAATTGTTCAATTAAAATTTTGAAAGTTTCAACATCCTCAAAATGAAACAATCCGTTCTCTTCACAGTCAGTCACCCTGGTTTCTGTACTGATTTTAAGGACTGCTTTTTCTGATGATCGCTTATAATTAAATCAAAATAAAAAGCTCAGTTCCACATTCTTTTGTGTTTCAATTAAGTATAGCTGACTCACATCCTTTGTTAGTGTTGTAGGCACACTGAACGATTTAGCGTATTTAATGTCTAGAAGGTCGATTCTATCACATTACCTAACCGAAAACAAACATCAACGTTTCCAAAAACCTTATTTTCAGATATATATTTCTATAATGTTTTCAGCCGTGAGACGTATTATAATATGTTTTACACTCAAAAAGGTTTCAAAAATCGGTATAAAAAACTTACAAGTCCTTTGAATTTCATTTTGATGTTCTATATTCAAACGATTTTATAACTGCGAAAATAAAACTAAACTAAATACAATGTGCAAATCTTTCATCGCAAAGTATCCTTTACAAAATATAAAAGTTTTTTTTACATTTCCTTCAATCTGTCATAAGCTAAATAAATCATTAAATTTAAATTAAAATAATAAAGAAAATCATTCCATTGTGAGTATTCTACTACACTGGTAACTTATTTCTCAGAACAACCAACCACAAAATAATAACCAACCAATGAAAATATCACGAAAAAATTACACCTACTCTTCAACTATTGAGCTTAACACCTATTAAAAAAAAACTAACAAAAAAAGTTTCGAACGAAAAAAAAGAAATATAATAAAGTTTTAAATGAAACGAATTAACGAAAGCAAATGAAATAAATACACATCTATGGTTTCAAAATATTATAAACAAACTAATATTGTAGGAAAAGCAAATAACTTCGAAGAACAAAAGCAAAACAAAAAAACAACATTTACATTTCACATTGTGTTTTAACTTTAACAGAATTTGTTTGTTTTTGTTTTAAATTAATTTAAAAAAATGACACAAAGATATAGCATTTATTAAGCCGACAAACAAAAACAAAATATTTCATTTCGTCATCGATGTCAATTCAATCAATCTAAAAATATAACAAATCAACCAGAACTCTCTTAGGAAAAATGTTGCCAAATTTTGGGTTGAAAATAATCAAAAAATTATAAAGCCATACAGTTTCATTAAACCATTTTCAACAATATAATTCTATAAGAATTGTTGAAAAATGCAAGTCACAAGTTATAAAGACTAGAGAATTTTTCCACGCTCTCAAGTGTTTCTTAACACAACAAAATAATTAAAGAAAATATATCACTTATTTACATAAAAAATGGAATGAAACGTACCTAATATATAATTTAAAACAAAAATTACGTTAATATTTTATTTAAAATTTTAAAACTCAAAAACACTGTTTTTAAAACATAATATATATATAAATAATATTTTTATAACTAAAAATGTCTTTCAATGAGAATATATTGCACACGAGAGCTTATTCACGATTTAAAAGAAATGTGAAAATATTTGTATAGTTAATTTTATATGTTACTAATTTTATTTATTTTATTCATTTGTTTATTATTTCATTTTTACAAAAAAAAACAATAACAACAAAAAAACAACACTTAATGCATGTGTGTAGTATACTATTGTCTTCTTAACATTCCCTTTACTTTTAAAGGATATAACACATGTATTAATGAGGAAAGTTAAGAATCCAAAAAATAATATATATAAATATTATATATTTCAAACACTAGACAGTTAAACATTTCAGAAATATATTAAATAATCAACACGGGTGCAAAAAAAAGAGAAAATAAAAATAACAGCGTTACACAACAAAAAAATGAAAGTCATATATCGCAAGAAAAATAAATACAAATGTTTTCAATTAAAAAAATAAACAACAAACCAATAGTTTAGAAAAAACACGAAAATTTAAACAAATATATTTCGATTTATAATAATCAGTATTTAAACAAGAAAAATCAATGAAGCAAAATTGACATCATAAAAATGAAAAAAAAAAAAAATATATGAACAGTATATATTTAGATTGATGAGAAAAATGAAATAAAATTTAAAAAAAATAAAATTGTTTTATTTGTTGGGACAACAACAATGCCGAAGATTTCGATTTGTTTAAAAACGATTGGTCAATGCACGATTGGTCGTACGTGATTTCTTCTTTATAAACTTATTTGTTCAAATTCATTATATGGAATCTACTATTCATATTCGAGAAAACATAAACTTGAAGTTCAACAAATTTGTTTATGACGTTCCCGGGCAACCGGGTGACCAAAATTGAAAATTGGCTAAAGCTGATTTTGAGGCATTGTTACAAAGCTTTTTTGTAATTTATTTAATTTTGTTCACTATAATAGACTTACTAATTTACTCGAGTGGCGCTACAGTCCGAAATGAACCTGGGCCTCAACCATCATGTCTCTCTTATTAGGCCGGTCCTTGGCTAACTGCCTCCAGTTGTGCAATCCAAATTGATTTAGGACGGTTTCTACTTATGCGCGTCACTTATGGCGAGGCCTGTTTAACGTCTGGCTGCGAATCGAAGACTCTGTGAGCAGGAGTATTGGTAGTGATTTAAAACAATTTCGAAGTTATGAAATCGGTCGGATTGTAGAACACCAAAAACGAATTCAATCGATTTACAAAAGAAATTTCATTAATTGTAATTCGAGTGAATAATCCGAATAAAGTTTTCGAAATCACTTGGTGAAATTAGAGACAGCTGATAGTCTGTTACATATCTGTCATATGCGACATTGCGATCCATCCAAGATGGATCAAACTTTCCGTGTCGGATGAAGAAAAAACGGAAATCAAAAACAACTTGACATGGACGAATTTTTGTATTTCCCTCTTTTAAAATACCTTATGTTTGAATATATTTATTCAAAATCTAAATAACATTTCTACACTCAGATATTATTCACTTACATTTTTAATCGCGTCAGCTCATCCCAATTATTTGAATTTCACAGAACGCTAAAATGATTGGATTGAAATCACTCACAAAATGATAAAACCGAATTGGAAATTCAATTTCTTCAACTTCGAAAAATGTGAAATTGAAATCGGTAGAAGTGGAATTTGGAACCCGAAATTTTATTTTCGACGGATTTCAGTTTCATTTTGAGTGCAAGTAAAATGTAGAACCTAGCTGATAGTATAATTAAAATTGAAAAGTTAATTTTCATCATCTATTATAGAAGCTTTAAGGTGGCTTAATGCAAATATAAAAAGAATAGAGATTGAGCAATAAAAAGGTTAGACTCCATCTCCACAACATTTTACCTTATATATACTCAGGGATGAAAAGGATTCGAACCAATTAATAAATCCTCGAGGGAGACCAAAGTGACGCTATGGTTAGTGCGATGAACTGCAGCGGAGAAGTTCTATTTTCGATTCCCAGCTACAGCAACACCTTAACGATTTTTCACTGGCCCTCTTCTCGTGTAAGATCATACAAATGTTCCGAGCAGTACCAATTGTCAAAAGAAACGTATATCAACTTAACCGTTCGGAGTCTGCATAAAACAGGAGGAAGAAGTTTTCCAAAAGTTTGGGAGAATGATGAACAAATGTTAAAAGATTAGTGACGGTAGATCGGTTCTTAAATCTTAACAAAACCTTGCCGTTCTTTCCAAATAATGTCTCGATTGAGGAAGACCAATTTATCACAAATAATGCAGGAAAGTTCTGAAATTGATCTATAATAAATGATAAACCTCAAACATACTTTTTAAAAAAAAAAGGTTTTAAAGGATTTTTCCATTGAATTTTACTGTGAAAAGGTGCGACAGAAACACATCATTTCCTTGCTTTACGTCTATTGGTGGGCTGCCATCAGGCACCGAAAATAGTATTTATTTAATAAGTCGATATATTTCACGATTTCAATAAATGATTTGCTAAAATTTTCTGCCAATATATTTGATATCGCTTCAGGGCTCAATATGTTTCAGTTTTTGTAAATGAAGTAAGCTAAATATTTGGTTATCCGTTTTTCTCTCCGGATTGATAAATCTCCGAAATGCGTTAAGAGTCCTTTTAAGGAGCGCTCTTCATGCTGACATTATATTTTAATCTATTAGACATCGCAGGAAATTCTTTAAAACAAAACAAGTACAAGTTATTTTGTTGAATTATTTAAGTCTGCCACTATCTTTACAATTAACAGACTATATAACTCTATTAAAAAAGGCTCTTATAAAAATATTTAAAAAAAAAATTAAAAATGTTAATTTACTTATATGTATATAAAAATTCGTAAAAATAATAAATAAAAAGGAAAATCTCGTAATTCTTGCCATATCTGGGCGGGTTCTATTCAGTAGGTCGTAAGTTCAGTTTTTGTCGTAGGAAGACCATATCTTCTTCGATATAACGCAATTTCTTAACCTTCTCCAGTCGGCCTTCTTCAGGAGTGGATTTGTCCCTTAACCGCACCTAGCGAGATACGGACCATTGACGCAAGAGAGCCGTGTAGAGCTGACCCTTGCTTAGCCAATTCTTTTGCACACTCGTTTCCTTCAATGTCACTTTGCGCTGGAACCCAGAGAAGTGTGACCCTGAAGCGTTCGCTCAGGTGGGCAAGTTCGTACGAACCAGCTAGTAGCGTACAAGCCTCTCAGATAGCCAGAAGTTCCGCCTGGAATACGCTGACAAAGAATATGATATTTTATTCTCCGCAATTCCATGGAGACTCCGGAGCCCACACCACAGTTTATTTTAGATCCGTCGGTGTAGACAACCCTTTCGCAAACTCTTAGTACTTCGTTCCTTTCTTAGTGAGCTTTGGTAGGAAAACCTACGTAGCTTAGTCTGGGTATGATGTAGGTTGTTGGAAACATGACCATGCCGTTTGGTAACAAGTCCGGATGTTACTGTGGCCATATGGCATTGCAGTCTACCCTGACTCCTTGAGTCTAACTGAGCTGCATAAAGCAGTATATTTAATAAAAAATAAATAATAAAATAAAAATATATTTATGGCGCAACAGGCTCGTTAGTTAGTACCCGGGGCCTAGCTTTTTTTTCTCACAACCATTTATGTGTGCGTCTGTACTTCTTAGCACGATGGCGGGACCTCCTGTTTTATGCCGACTCCGAGCGGCGAATTTGAGATAAGCCTTTCTTGACAATTGATACTACTCGGATGATTTGTCAGATCATCCATCACAAGAGGAGGGCCACTGAAAAATCATTTAGGTGTTGCTACGGCTGGGAATCGAACCCAGGCCTTCTGCGCGGCACATACACATACGACTAGTGACCCGTAGAATCGGACCTACCACTGCTGTGTACATCCACAAGGTCATCTTTCTTTGCAAAGGTTTTGCTGCAAGCATAAAAGGCGCCCTCCTTACTCTATGTTCGATGATGTTGTGTTTCCAGTTACGCTTTGGTTCAAGCTTGATACCTCAATAACTAGCACTGGAAAATAGTGTAAGTGGTTGGCCATTTAGACGGGGGAGGTTAAAATCGGTTATTTTGGTTTTGGTGGTAAATATCACCAATTCCATTTTGCTCGGGCTTACACCGAGGCCACGACTTGCAGCCCAGGTGACAACCTTTTTTAGAGCAGCCCCCTTGATTTCACTTATAACGGAGGGGAATTTCCTTGAAACGTTTCTCTTTTTACATTGATTAAAATTGAAAGATATTTGAATTCTTAAAACCACAATTTCAACAACGGTGAATATTTAGGGATTCTCTGTCGTGCATCAGAAGTCTGGATATATAAGTGTAAATAGGTATTTAATTTATTGAACAGTAAGCCCTTATAAGATAATTAGATAAGTATTCTAATGGGTAGTTTTTCTTATTACGGCAAAAAGGAAAATCTGCTGTACACCTACTCATATTTATACATTCGTCATCGTCATCTTAAAACGTTTTAATTTCAATTCCAAATATATTGCAATGTTATCGCATGGAAAATATTATTCTAAACGATTACATGACATTCTTGACATAAAGAAATAAAATCGACAAACATGAAATTCTAGGAAACTGATAGCTTTGAAATGAAATTCTGAAAATTTGTTTCTGCAAAATCGAGTGACACGGTTTATATTTACATTTCAATGTCACAGCAGAACACGGTAGTAGGAGTATGAAGAAATAATCAGAAAAAAATATTGCAATGCATTTCTGTGCACATGTTTGAAGCACTATTGTGTTAAATACAACAAATTTAGTACTAGGTCACGTACTTGTATTTAGTTTTGTGTTGGTTTTGTATAAACATGTTTCCGTTTTTAAACAAAGACCAAATTCATGCATTACGAAATGTTACACTTTGAAAACAACCTTTGTATAGAAACAACATTATAGTCTTTACTGAAATCTCTACCATATCACACATCATCTTCCTTCATTTGCTGATTTATGAATTGTTACTGTGATTCCATAGAATTCAAGTAGGTCAGAATCTGTGAAAGTATTTACAGCATACGTTGACATTGCAATAGTTATTTTTATTTGCTAATACATTAATAATGAACATGCTATTCGTGAGGAATTAATTAGTTTGAGTCCGGTATGCTGGACCGGAATCATCATTCCTCCCCAGTTAGACCCATGTCTCACTAGAAATTTTAATACTGCGTTGACAATCATGTTTGTGTTGTGGTGCGGGGGTATTTCTTTTCGGTCTACATTTCCAGTCTTAATCTTAAACCTCCATTAGGTAGTTTTCCATCAAATTTGCCCTGAAAAGTAAGTAGGTGATTTGGAACTCAAAATATATGAAATGCTATTTCTATTCGGATAGAAATCTATAAAAAAAAAAACGAGTGGTGGGTGCACGACTGGGTCGTACGCAACTTTCTCTTTCACAGCGAGTTGGGCGTTAGATCAAATCCCAAGCATGAGAGAATTTGACAATTTCTATTTATAATTTCTACAGAATACACAGTAGGTAATAGACATTTCAATTATTGATGATAAAAAGGATATTAATGATGTTGAAATGTGATTAACCGAACGATTATTCCAGAATTCGAAGGAGTCGGTGTCTATGTGAATAAATAATTTTCCGTTATTGGCCAAAACCAAAAATTTCGTTAACAAAAAATTGGGTCAAAACTAATTATGCGGTGTAGTTGACAACAGTAAAAAAATTCATTCATTTTGACCAAATACTTAGTGAGAAATTAACAATTTTCTTGATATGGCCTATATGCGAAAATCCGTCATATGGATCTAATATGCTTATAGTATATATAAAGTTAAATCAAAATCGTTAGAGCCGTTTTCAAGAAAATATTGGTTATGTATACATAGGTAGGAGAAAGACGACAAATTGTGTTTCTCAACCTTTTGAAAAAGGTTTTTTGGAAAAGGTCGCAAAACTTCAGATTAAAAATTAGGACTGCAAACGGATGAAATAATTGTTATTACATAATTGTCTTTTGGTCTCTATTGGTTTTTCCCTTTCTACTGCAAGCTTCACTTAAACATAAAAGGGCAGTGTTGTAAAATGTTACAATTATTTCTAAACGGGAATGTTACAACCGTCCTCGTGTGGGTTGTCTACACAAAATACTAATAATATTAATATCCCAAAATGTGGGCTTTATGGCGATGAAATACAGAAAATTAAATTTTATTTATCTAAATCTTGTACGGTTCGACAAAAAACAAAGTTTTTCTCCTGCATATGGTATGTCGTAGGGTGTACAAATAGTTTTTGTATGAAAACGCCCCTAAAAAGTGGGCGTGGGTTAAAATGACGGATAGACGAAATTTTTGAATTGTCTTAATATAGTGCATACAAACTTTTTCAAAATTCCATACCGTTTTGTCAAAAAAAAGGTTTTTCTTAAAAAGGGGCGTGGCAGTGGGCGGATTTCAACATGTTTTACACTTGTTCTGCTTCGTCGGAAAGAAATGGCTCAAAACTTAAGGCCCAAAAATCGGTGAAACACAGATGGACGGACGAATGGACGGATAGAGAGATGGCTAGGTCGACGCAGCTAGATATTCTGAGTCGATCCATATACTTTGAAGTATATCTAGCGAAACTATTTCTCTATGTTACAAATTCAATGTCAAAACTAATATACTCGTATGGGATAGGGTATAAAAACAACACACAAAAAGACAGAATGATAAATACTGAATATTCTATAGAACCAATATTAAAGACTTTAATATCAGAAAAAAAGTTGTTCGAAAATGTCTACCAACGAAATAATTTACTTTATACGGTAAAAAATTGTCTTTTTTTCTTTTGATGTCTACTGTGCGCAGAAGCCGTAGAGAAAGCGTCACTTCAGTGATGATATGCAGATGCGTTTATTGGGTCTGTGGTGAGAGTAAATTTGCAATTACAGTTTGGAAAACATTGCAAGTGCTACAATTGTACACAAAAAAATGGCCTAGAATTATGACCAAAACAACACTGGATACGATTTTTGAAGAAAATCAGTCAAGTCGTTTAGGTTCTGCTATCATCGTTATGTTAGAATCTATCAAAATCTCGAGGTCTATTTTTTTAAAGAAAGCAATATCTTTCTATTTGTAAAGGAAAGTTAAAATCTCAAGCTGAATCAATAGTTTTACCTCAGTTAAGTGTTAAACGAAAATGTCTGCCGGTCAGACATCATACATAATCATATATGTTCGTATTGTTCTGTAGTTCAGTCAAAATAAAGAAACTTTTTTTAATTTCTTGTAATAAAATTTAATTTTTTCCCAGACTGGTACCTACACCGAATACTATTTGATTTATAATCAACGCCGATACTACATCCACTTCTTTTTTTTTCGTTTATAAACCAAATAATTTTGAATCATTAATCGGAAATCGGGAAATTGGTTTGCCAATGCTAAGCTTCGCCCGATGATATATATCGATGGAAGTGGAAGCCACCATTCATGTTTGTTTGTATACCCTATCCCATAGGGGTATATTAGTTTTGATACATAGTGTGTAACATAGAGAAATATTTAAGCTAAGTATACCTCAAAGTGTATGGATTGACTCAGAATCGAAAGCTGAGTCGATTTAGCCATGTCTGTCCGTCCGTACGTCAAAAGTTTTTAGGCCTTAAATTTTGAGCTAGGATGATGAAATTTGGTACACGTGTTTGTTGTTGCTCCAAGCAGAACAAGTGTAAAAAAAATTGAAATCCGCCTACTGCCACGCTTCGTTTTTAAAAAACATAATTTTAGGCCAAACTGTTTTGAGAAAGTGTCTGAACAACATATCTGGACAATCTTAGATAATACCTATATTTCGTCTACACAAAGTTTTTTGCAACGCCCACTTTTTTGGGCCTTTTTCCGTAAAAAAACAGTTTTTGAATAATTTTTTTTCGAAAAAAAAATTGGTTGCAAAATAATTGGTTTTGGTAATATAAACATTTCTTCCATATATAATTTTTACCCACGCCCACTTTTTGGAGGCGTTTTCATACAAAAACCATTTTTATACAATACGCCTGGTGCATGGTAGCAGGAAAATGTTGTTTTTGGTCGAACCATACAAGTTTTTGATAAACTGTCTGAACAATATGTTGCAACAACTTCAATTTTAATATTTCTTATAAATGTATTTCTTATATATAAAACGATCCACACAGTGGATTGATTGTAGCGTTCTCATTTGTTTTTTTTAATAAGGTTATCTGTGTTGTTTTGTCAAATTGTTGCATTGGTACATACTATGCGATACGTTTCGTCCATATCAGGCGTTTTTTTTTTTTTTAAATCCATACAGGCTTAACAAAATTTAACTGTCAAATACAAGAGCACCTTAGCATATATAGATTTCGTGAAGCCTGGAGAATTATCCAGTTTTAGGGTCGAGTTACAGCTACCATTAAAAATCCTCAAACTTATTTTTTTCAATTGTTATCGAAAACAACCGGTAAACAAACCCTGCAGAATAGTTGAAAAATTAATGTTTTATGAAATAATTTGAGGTGATCTACCTGCTATTGGTTCATGTGCTGTTGGTTCAAATTAATCACATATTTTATTAAATTTTGTCTTGTTGTTAATGTTCTTAACCTTGTAAAATTGGTTAAATTTTTGGAGAATTCCTTTAAACTTGTTTCTAAATTGAATTTTCGTTTTGGCGGACAATCAGTCTTGCCAAAATCTTAAAAATCATCACCAGTAAATTGGCCGCCATTGAAATTCGGCGACTACAACCGGATGGGCTGGTCCTGAGAAATCAATCACAATGTGATGCCATGCATCGATAGGTAATTCCGTTCACTTTAATGGATATAAAGACGATGTGGCTGCTATCAACACTGTTTTTCGATTGTTAAAATTAGTTTTGTAACAGTATATCTCTTCTTCATTCAATGATTGGTCATTGATATTGCAGAAGAGATAGGTATATAAATTCATGAGCTACGTTTCTAGACTTGTACTGTGAGCTTGGTGTGGGAGTTCTCCATCATTTTCCCCCAACAGAGGATTAGATATAATTAGTTCTGAATATTTGTATGTCGCTCTAAAATTGTCCCTTGTATGTAACAAGAAAAACAATTTCGATAGACATATCGTAAAGCATATGGATCAACTCAGAATCGCTAGGTGAGTCAATTATGCCATGACTGTCCGTCATGGTTTCAGTTATTGGGCTTTTAATTTTCAGGCATGCTTAAAACGCGAGAAATTTCGAACAAGATATTTAGATAATCCCTTTGTGGACATTTTCAGTATAAAAAGATTTTTGGTAAATATTTAAGGAAATTTGAATAAACTTTCGATGCAAATACTTGATGATATGTATAATACGAATAGTCTATAGACTATTTTAACTATTTTCAAAAGGTAATTCTGATAACACTGATAAAAATGTCGTCTATTCATGTCACGTCGTTAAAATTAAAATGGGTTTTGTCAAGAAATCCATATAAAGCCAATAATATTGTACATATATCCCGAACGGTCATATCTATGAATTAAAAAATAAAAACTTCTTACATACTTTTACTTCTTGTGGCTTTTTTTATAAAATCAATCATTGGCGAGTTGGTGCCAAAAAAAGGTTATCTTGATTTATGGTTTTCGCAGAAAAACACTTTTTATTTTTCACTGATCAAGATTAATTTTTCTGAAGTAATGATTGTCGTTCCACCGAAATAGAACTGAATTTTCCAGTGATTCCTATAAGAAGCTGTTGAGGTTAAATTTCAATTCCATCATGTTTTTTGTTCCAATTAAGTTGTTCAGTGATAGCTTAAACTGCAGCCTAAAGAATATTCACACTTATAAAACATACCCGTAACCAGATTCTATACCAATACTGTCGTTATACCATATATGGTCAACGGAATGCATCAAGGTAAATAAAATCGGGATTCGCGTGTATTCTTTTATTTTTTGACATTTGTCCTCTTGGTACATGTACATCTTCTTTGAAGCAGATTAATGGCAGCATCAGCACGAGTTCTTTCAAATGGCTAAGAGCAGTATATACATGGAAGCTCTCAAATCTATGTTTATAGATGTGCCTTTATACCTATAGCTCCCGACCATTATCTATTGATTGCCACAGAACAAGATTCATCAGCAAAAACTGAGGCCAATTGCCTTCGAAAACTCGTTTATTTGATTTGTTTGTTGTTGTATTTTGTATGGCTGATACAGACATATTTCTTAAAGATTGCCTTATTGTGGATATTTATATACTTATTTTACTTTTCTTGATCACTACCAGTTATGGTTGACGTAATCGGGCGCAGCTCAAAATTAATAAGTACTTATAGTTAAATTCTTCCGGTTCAAACATATGTCTATCCATGGTATGTCTCAGATGTTCCCAATTGTTATCGCCGCTACTGAACTACGAAGAAGGAAAAAAAAGAAGAACACAACAAAAAATAATCTGAGGATGTTGTCCATTTAGGTTAATCATTGGTCTTCCCTCATTGATTATAATCTGCCCTTATTGTGCTGTGCACATGAGCAGCCCACTGAGAGCATCTATTGTATAAAAAAGGGCAGCGTGTTCACACGGTAATTTGTGTAATAATAGATCCAAATGCGTGTACACGCCCCATGAAATGCAGGGCAATCATGTTAGTGCAGGCACAAGTGGTAAACGTTAGTCAGGTTGGTATACGGGTAGGATTGGTGTTTTTTGTTCATTTGAGTGATTGTTAGCTATCATTGGCGCCGAGTAAGCTATGCTCTTGGGAGTAAGGCTTCTCCTACAAACAAACCCTAAAATAATGGTACTTAAAGTCTATTTTATAAAGGGTGATCCATTTCGAGGTTCCCTACTTTTTTAAAGAAAAAAACACAGAAAATTCAAATTTAATGGAGAATGTTTATTATCATTTGAAAGAACATTCTTTGGCATTTATTTTTTGAAGATTATGTCTATCAAATGTTGGCCGTTGCTACGTCGCAGATGGTCCATCCGTTGAGTCCAATTTTCGATCACTCGTTCGAGCATTTCGACTGGTAACTGGCGAATGACACGCGTGATGTTTTCCTCCAAGGCCTGAATCGAAGCGGGTTTGTCGGCATAAGCTTTTGACTTTACATATCCCCACAGGAAAAAGTCTAACGGTGTGATATCACACGATCTTGGTGGCCAATCGACCGGCCCAAAACGTGGAATTATGTGCTCACCGAAATGTTCTCTCAATAAGTCCATTGATTGGTGCGATGCGAAGCGAAGTGCACGAAACACATTCCTCACAGAACGTGAATTTTCATAATAAAGTTGAACAATTTGTAAACGTTGTTCACGCGTAAGTCTTTCCATTATGAAATGCCAAACAATACTAAACAAAAATAACATGACAGCATGACACGACTCACACGTGATCTGTCAAAAAGGCTGTTGAAAAAAGTATCTCTACTTGGATCACCCGTTATTACATTGCTCGTGTTTTGTTTAGTTGGTGAATAGTCATCTTTTCACTCGTTTCTGATGTGATATTGTTGTCAGAATTATAATAGCAGAGGTGAAAGATGATCCAAGATGATAAGATAAGAGACAAGGGTCCAAGACATACAAGGATATCAACTTCCATGATCACATTTCTGAAATGTGCATAGAAAAGACAACAAAAGCTTAAAGCTTATTTTTGTAAAGTTTTAATTGTATGTTGTTACGAAATAATCAAGTAAGATATGCAATATCATTCAAAAATTAACTAATTTACTTAGTAAAATTTAAATTTAAAAGTTTTATTTGATTGGAATTGATTTTTACCGGTTCAAAAATGAACTTCGTCGATTGTTTGTGTATAAAAAATAAGGTGTGCCTTCTAGGGTTATGGGTTTATGCACCTATTTGTTCTTCTTAACTTTGTTGCTTTTAACAATGTCTGCAACAATTAATACGTTTTCGTAGCGGATACGTTTGTTAAAAACAGAAATTTGTAAAGAAATGTCTATATATGTCAAGGTGATTGAATCAAAATCTTGTGATTTGTGTATTTCGATCTATTTCTGAAATTTTAATAATCCATTAAAACAGCAGTATATTAATAATAAACTCGTAATTTTGTTTTTGTTTTTTTTAATGTCCGGGTATTGCTTGGCTGATTTTAAACTACAAACTGTAAACGTATAATCCATAAGCCTATTACGTTTTTACGTGTAAGAGCAAACACAGGCGGCTTTAGCGATCAGTGACATGTCTCTTCTCTTCGGAACAATAAGTATTAACAATGAAAAATTATTTTTGCCAATACCAGTGAGTTTGTTTGCTGTACTGTTTGTTGACTAATTTTTAGGCTAGGTATACAAATATACGTACCTATATAATTAATAATTAACTATCCTGCAAAAAAAACTATTTCTTTGGATTGGAGGATTTTTTATGGTCCTATCCTCAATAGTATTTATATTGTAGTTGCACTTCTTTATATTCAAATTATAAATAAGGAGGTTTATTAGATTCATTGTATTTTGATTATGATAGAAACAAGCCCCTGGTTGATGCCAGTTTCCACTTATTCGAGCCACTTAAAGGAGGTGTTTCTATATCTGACAAAGAACCGAACAGGTTCTACTTGCGCTAGAACACTGGTCTGCCTAAAACTTCAGGCCCGTAAAAAGAAACTGGAATGATAAGTGTCTTATGGTCCCTGGTTGATGCCAGTTTATACTTATTCGCGCCATTTAAAGAATTGGATACCCTATCTTACAAGGAATCGAATACTGTTTGGGGTCGTACATTAGTCCACCTGAAACTTCAGCCCTGTAAAAAGACACTGGAATGATCAGTGTCTAATTTCATCACGGTATTAGTTCGGCTAATGTAGGCATTTATTTTATTCTAAATCTTCTATTTCCAGCTCTTTCTCTTATTTCTGATGAGGTATTTTTCTCGGAATTGTATTTGAAAGCAGAGCCCAGAGCTGGTGGGCGCAAGAAATTTAGCCGTCAACTGCGGCTATCTAAGGGCTTATTGACATCTGCGCCATTGTTCTTTAACATTTAATGCTAGTGGTTTATTATTTTTTGAGATATTTAGGGACTTAGCGCTCTCTGTGATTGCGATTTTTCGACAAAACATTTTTCCACAGCATTTCGCATATTTGCATTCCTATACAAATTGTAATTGACTTCGAAGTCAACTAGCCAAAGTCCAGTCCCAGGCATTGTTTTGTGTATTCAGTGTATCCGACCATGTTATCAAAGATATGTTCTCTTTCTTCCTGTGCACTAAAATCTCCAAGCATGATTTCAACATCGTACTATGTCGCTCTTTTTGTCTTCTGTCAAAGCGTAAGGGCATATAAGGCTTATGTTGGCGAATTTCGCATTTGATGCGCAATGTTACAATGCGTTTACAATTTCCTCCCTAAAGTTTGTCGATTATAGCAAATCAACATCCGAATAGTAGCTCTTTCTTTCTACTCAACATATACATAGTTATTCATCCTTTCATTGCCTAGTCAATCCCATTCCTGGATGCCAGCTTTATAGCTGCTTAGCACTACGACTAGATTTTCGGCTTCACCTCTGCTATTTAATGCACGAAGGTCATTGCCTTTTTTCGTTTAACATGTCAACAACGAAATCTCTTAGTTGCTAAGAAACAATAATTTTTATAGTGACTGGTTAGTTGACCCAAAGCACAGCCTCAAGCCCAACTTGGAGTTCCAGGCCTAAGTATTACTACAGTCATATTAAGTACACTGGAAAAACAAAGACCAACTATTCTTAAAGACTCCAATTAATTAGTTACACACCAGTTACACGTCTTATAAATTAATATGATGACGGGATTATCCTACCGAATTTCCGAATTCAATCCATGCAAATTGCAAGGATTGCCTCCACAATACCTAAAATTGATAGTTTGTAAACCAATAATTATGCTTCGCTGTATTAATTAACCTCAACTTTGTAATGATTTTATGGCCGATCTCTATTCAGAGGCAAATACAATAACAAGGATATCCATTGATTTCACCCGATTTGCCACTTAATTTTAAGTAGTTCGTCCTGCATTATTGCTAAGACCATCAAAAAAATGCGAGGACAGTTTGCAGTGTTAATTTTTAGTACCCAAACATTTCACATGGACAGGTCCGTCTTGAGACGACAGAAAATTGAAACATTTTACAGCGCAAGTGCAAATTTCATGTTCAATCAAAAGAGTTGAGCTGCAAACTTGACCTGCGTGGTAACAGCGAATTTGCAATGGTTGAGCATTACCTGATTTAAAGAATAAACATTCTTTCTAATTTATTTACCACAGCAATAAAACAGAATTCCTTTCACAAAGTCACTCCATTCATTAATGCGATAAACATTGAGAACCTACCTAGTACCTATGCTCTCTGATAGTGATCAACTCTTGCAACATTGCTGCCACACTTCAAATTCAGCAAGCTTGGTTGCTTGGCAACATGCTGCTACGACAGAATGGAATATGGAAATGGAAACATTTGGTTTCCTATGCCTACACAGCTCAACCCAACCGACCAGTGAGTCTTCTGTTTGCCTTTGCCTGCCTTCTGTTCGCTAATGTTTAACGGAACCGCGTCTATAACTTCGGTCAGTCAATTGGCCGGTAGTCGTACCGGGGTAACAGATCGGTGAAGTCGTGTGTCTTTCGACTTGAAATGAAAACGATTTTTTTTATAAATTGTGTGTGTTTCAGTTCCCCCGCTTAAGTTTATTGTTTCCATTGGCTCCCATCGTACATGTACTTCCCCCTCGGAATTAAGATTATTGATAACAAATCTTTGCAGTGTGAAAGAATAAAATTATTCGTGTGTACTGTCTAACGAGGTCCATGTGTGCGCAATCATAACAACTTACTACTAGCCTTTACTGTACTAATAGTACGCTAATTATATTTTCCCGTCGTGTGTGCGCCTACATCATATTGGAAACGTGTTGCACCCAACAGTGATTATTTTGTAAACATTATTTTACAAATTTCGCGAGTTCTACCATATATATATTAGTACAGTGCCAGAAAAAAAATGCAATTCAATAGATTGGAAAATAATTCTTAGAACTAGTGACCCATCTAAAATGGGATTTTGTTCAGCTAAGTGGATAACTTAACGAGGAGACCTTTCGCAAAGAGAACTATTTACACAAGTGGTAGGATTTTTGCACGTGTCTGTACTGTTTTTGCTGTTGTCATTCAAGGGTAAGTCACTTTAAAATTGTTGAATAGAGTAGGTAACATAGATGTTTACTCCTGGAAGTCATACCAACAGCAATACATATTTAGACAAATTTATTTAATGTTATGTTATTTAATTTATTTATGTAACGATTCTTCCAAAGGAGAAATTCATTATTACAAAAGACCAACAGTTAAATAAAATAGTTCTGGAATGATATCACCTTTGTTAAATAGATACCACATATAAACATTTTTTTAATTTTGCACAGACACTATTTAAAATAAATCATATTTTATTCGCCTTCTTTCACGTTTATCTTCTACTTAAATTTCACACTTGAATAGATAAATAAGTTTTTTTTAGCTTTATTTCCATTACGCCCCACCCTGTTACGTATGATTTTTCCACAAAAGAAGAAGGAATACGAAATCATTTAAGATACGTTATTAAAGGTTGTTTTTCTGAGCGAATTTTTGATCCAAACTAATCAAAGATACAAATTCCCTACTTTGAATTATGGATGTAAATAAAATGCATATATGTATAACAGAAATGTTCGAATGTAAAGATAGATTTTTTTTTTCATTATATATAATACATATTGCATTTTTAAAATACATATTTGCATAGCTTGTGTAAAGGTTTGATTATTTAAAACAGGGCTCTAGTAGAAAACAAACAAATGATCGTTTTGGCGGTTTGTTAACACTGAGCTCACATCGTCCAAATGAAACAATAAAATATAATGTATAATAATATTTGTAAAAATAAAGGATTTTAAAGAAAAATGTATCAGAGAAAAACATTTTTAATGTTGTTAAGTTAAGTTCAAGTGATTAATTTTTCATAAATACTACGAATTTCGATATTTTTCTTCCATGCTTTTCAAATTTCTAATGCAGTTCAAGCCCTTTCCAGTACGTCACGTAATACCTACGAACAATTAAGTTGTGTACAAAAATGTATGTTTTATTTTACTTTAAGGTTTATTTATAATCACCACGGTTCTAAAAAAGTATTGATTTTAATTGATACAAGAAGAGGCTTAATTTTATGTATTCTTATGGTCAAAAACCAATGGATAACACTAACCGACAATTCGTATTCTAATTGAAATATGAATAAACAAAAACATGATGGACTAAAATCATTCACCTGATGTTTTTTAAATGAAACGGCATTATAATTTTTTGATTATTTGAGTTTTTCTGTTCTGCCCCCATTACTTTTCGAAGATGAGTAAGGTCATTATTGATAACGATTTTGGATCTTCCTACCGAATTTTCGTTTGACAAAAACAACAGGCGAGGCGTGTTCTATCACTCAATATTGATTGTCACGCGAGCTGTACGTGCGATCGCATAGCCCATTTTGCCGTTGAAAGACATGTGCCTTCAGTCCGATTTCATCGATTTGTAGTTACACCAATAAAAACATGTTGATCATGGTTCATTATCGCTCACCAGCCATAGTAACAGTTTTACCCAGGACGTCCTCGAAACCCGATGACGCATCACAGAAACTTTGAGTTCTCAGTGTCCCATAAGCCATATTTTATTTGTTCACGATGAAAAGGAGTACTTTTTACGTTTATTTATTCACAAGATATACGTTATTAAATAATCAATAGCCGAAATAAACTTAAAAGAATTGTTGAAAAAGTAAATGAGCATTATGTTTCGCAATACATGTTTGTTTTTTTTATCTTTATAACTACTATGCACATATTTTGATATTTTGTTATTAAAAATAATTATTATATTTGTATATATTATTTGAAAATATGAAAAAAACCAATTCGAAGACAGCCAAAACTTTTTTTTAATTATATAAAATTAGAACTTAAAAGTCGAACTTAACTAATATAAACCAAAACCTATTTAAGCCCTGTCATGTGATCTTTATTCCTAATGAGCTAATGAGCAGAAAATAAGCACAACGCTTCCTTCTTCTTGTTATCGTTAGATCAGATATCTAATGGCAGGGCTTAGTTTTACCAAAGATTATAGGGTCATATAGATGACACAATGCATACTAGAATAATTGTTTTTTGGTGGGTCGTACTGGCACTGCCCGCCATATGTTTGGATCTCGTATCTCATGTGTGCACGTGCACACCGCCTGCCAGTAACATAACGCTGGTGAGAAAACATTTCTATTTTTATTATTTGTCTCTATTCAACCTTTTAGTGTTGCTTTTATCGCATTCAGATATGCTAGTGCAGTATTTCATTCGGTCAGTATTCCCACCCCGACTTAAAAGGCACACCTTGCAGTATGGTATATGATTGGGACGTTCTTTGATTCTGATAGGTAGCCATATGCATCCATAACCAGGAATGTATCCACTTTCTAAAACATTTCCGAAGCACCCAGGATTCGGACAGGGATTAATTTGTTTTCGCTAAATCTTGCCGAACGAGCAAAGTGATTACAAGGTCCAATATGACATTTTCAATTCTAGACACACCGGAGGCATCCAAAAGCCTTTTGTTTGATACATTTGCACTCGAACACTCGGAGCTTTTCCATATACGATGGGTTTATGTTCCACCGGACAGGACTCGCATAAGTTAGAATTGGACGAACGAATGCTTGGTAACGAATGATCTTCACATCGGATCTTAGATAGTTGACATAAAAAAGGCTTTAAAGCGACGTGTTATCTGCATCTGAATACTTTACAAGTGTCAAAATAAAACCGACATTTGCAAAACTTAAATGGCAAAAGGTATAAAGGTGTAAAAGGCGAAGGACCTAGATTATATTTTGCTAGTGAACCCTATCCAACCATAAGGACATAACTGTAAGTAAATGATTTCTACTCCAAAGAGTTTTTGTTGGTTTTAAAAAGGGGGTAAATTTTTAGATGTTTTAAACGATAACACTAATTTATTTCCTAATCATCGAATCATCCACATATATCAACAACATTGTTTTTTAAGCACTCGTGAACCTAAACACTTTTCCAATAACGTTCTAAGGTACATATGTGTCTGGCTTCAATTATGTAATACGTTTTCAGCGGTGGTTTAAAAACATACTTTCATATTTAAAGGCATTTCTAACGTCATCAGATAAGAGCAATACAAACGTTTTATTCGGTAAAACCCTTTAGAATTTGGTTAAATTTGTATGAAGTTAAGTAAAAATAACAGCATTAGTCTCAACTGCTCAGTGACACTGGGTCATTGTCTTCATAATAATACTTGTTATTCAAACACAGTACCAAGTCATTACTTCATTATGCGCAAGTCAAGTTATTTTCGATGTCATTGTGCATTTTGTTGAAAAACTTGATTTTCATAACAAGCACTTGACATTTAGTTTTCAAGAGGTAGGAACTCGAAAATTATAAATTATGAAATTCAAGTACATATTTCAATGATTTATTAAGAGCATAGATCAAACCATAAACGTCGTATTACTAACTTTACCACGAATAAGGTTTTCTTATGTACAATTAGTGGTTGAAGTTTCTCTCTAACGTCTTCAATTTACAGTCGACATTTTTTTTATAAAAACATTTTTTTAAACAACTTATCTATAGATAGAAACGAAATAAACAAAAAACGAAGTTATGTATTTGCATTTGTATGTGGGCCAGTTCGTTTAACATGTATTCAATGAAATTATATAACTAAATAACAAAAGGGAGTTAATTAAATAGAAAATTATAACAGCGTGGTTTAAATTTCCATAAAAATTACAATTGTTACGCAGCAAAGAAAATTCGCTTCACAACAATAGAATAACTGATTTCGTGAAGGTATAAATAGCTTCTCATTTACTAATGTCTAGTTTAGTCAAAGTATATATGTTCAACAAGTAGATAATTCACAAGTATGAAAGTCAAACGTGTTCATATTAAAACCCTCACAGTTTGTGTTATGATAATTAAATAATATTAACTAAATTTAGTTTATTAAATACGATTCGCGTCAATATGTACATACATATAACATAAATAGGTTACGAATATATAGAAATTGATTACGTCGTGTTTTAGTACCCAAATGGGATTTTTGACATTAATTTGTTGAGATGCTTAGCTAAAGACTTTTTAGATTTTCACTACAAATTCTAAGCATAAGTAGTTATATTCCTATAAGAATACTTATTGAAGTCTTGCGAATGTTTGATGTTATTATTGCAGTTATTCATTTGTGTGTGTTTTTTTTTTATTTTAAAGTTCGAATAAAATGTTGTTTTCGCTTCATCAATGTTTATACAGTAGGTACGTTGATCTATTGATTCAATCTGTTTAAAATCCTTTCCTATCTCATTTGGATGTGACATATTAGTCAAAACACCTTGACCAAAAAAAAAAAACAACGTTTTTCTGAAAGCTGAATTGGTATTGACCGGATGTTAATAATGTGTACACCTTTTCTGCTGAGAACAACCAAGAATTCGTGTAAAAAAAATTCTTAAGTCTAGTTGAAGGCTCAAAAACCGGTGGCTTTATTTCACCGCTACACCGTTACCGTTACCATATTGGAGAAGGTATAGAAAGAACTGTTGATAACCCTTAATGACAATAAGCATATACATATATAACATATCAATATATTCCATTCAAAGTTACGCGCGGTTGAATTGCCACTTTTGTATTACTCTCTTTTTACTGTGGTAATTATTTCGTTCCCAATATGTATACTATTATTGTAATAATGATGCATGACATAAAAGAGTGAGCCTTGTTCACTACAACGAAGGTGGTCACTGACCTGCTAACTTCTACTTCCGGATTATTAAAATAAATAAAGTTCGACATGTAAATTTGCGAAGCTTCTCATGCAAGTATAGGTCTTGCATGACGAAAAGCAGCTATGGACAGAAATTTAGCAAATCAGTTTTCCAAATCGACTTAACATAGCAAACGCATGTTTGCTGAAAGTGGTACAAATTTCCAGACAATCTTAAGCGTGAGTACATAAAGTTTATTTGAAAATTACGTTTTTCGTTTTGCGCTTCCATTTTATTTTTTTTAAATGCTTCAAATGTAAATTCTAATAATTTTACTTTCAAAATTATACCCAAGGGCTCAGTTATATGTAGTGAAGAATCAGGGAGAAAAAGGTCTGTTTTTTGCTGGGGGTTTCCTTTATGCTGATATCAATATCAGAACATCAATTTTTTGAAAAGCTAATCTCATATCAGCCTTGAATTTTGGCATAAAGCAGTAGGTACCGCGATCATACAATATGTAACTTAATTTATATTTAGTATCAACAAAATCGTGGGAAATTCTGTTGTCAATCATCTGAGATCAGAAACGTATATGGATTCTTTAATATCCTGTTGTACAGGCAAATCATTTTAAAATTACATTAATTCAAAACGAAATGCCTCAGTTTTGCCAATGGTTGTGGACTTTAAAAATGTAGATAAAAAATGATTTGATCAATTTTATCCGCCGGTTTTTGAATGTCGATATAATTCGATGTAATGGCATACAATGCGATATTCATATAGATTAACCGGAATGGTATTGCCTCATTAGTTTGTAACGAATTTTGTTAATGTCGAACTCTCATAATATGACTATGGCATCCTGTAATAAGGTGAAAGTTGCATATGCAAGTTTAATTTAAGCAATAGAATTAATTTTTGTTTGATTGATTTTAAAAATTATTTATACTCAATGGGTTAAAATTTTAATATTTTTTGTTTGGAGTAGTCCATAAAGTAGAACAATATACGACCATCTAAGTGTCGTAACTAAAAGTGTAAAGCGATACTGAGAGCGTCGTATGCTGTGATGTAAAAAAAGCGATGTATTGCGAAGACTTGCGATCCAACAAATCGTTTTAGCATACAAAAATAAGAGACTTATTTATTGAATTATGTACGCATTTCTAGGTAATTGAATAAAGGAATTGATTTCCTAAGGGCAAAATTTACCAAACTAATATTTTTATAAACATAATTGTCAAAAGATTAAAGGCCCTTACTTTTGATACCATGCCAAATATATGTTGTTATTTCCAAATTCGAACTATTGTTGCAAATGTGTCTATACTAAAAAGGATGAAGGAACTTATGAAAAGCTTTGATTATTTGGTTGAAATATTGTAATAACATTTGTTTTACTTTTATGTTAAATACCCTCTCTTATTGAATTCGACAATCATCTAATTCAATTCCAATTCTATAGAACACAAATAGAATAAAAGCCACTTTATGGTTAGGTAACTTTAAACGATTTCTTATTCAACAATTATGTATGCAATTTAAAAGTAATTTTAAAACATTGAAGCCCAGCAAAAAATGTGTATGCTCGCTTTGTATGTATATACATACATAGTTATTTTAGTTAACCTCTGGTCATATCAATAGCCGTTGTCTGATTGTTTTCGTTGATAAGAAATAACATATTTATTTATTGTTTCGTTTGTTCAATTGTTTCGAGGGAAAATAAAACGAAAGCAGAAGCAGTATAAATTATATAACTTTTTAAGAAGTGTTATAAAAAAAACTAGGAATGATTTACATATCGATATCGTTATAGTTTCTATATTTATACTCATGCGTCGTTTTCCGTTAAAACGGTTTTCGGTACAATTTTAAAAAATAATCGAAATAACTTTAGATGAAAATATTTTGTGAATAATACTATGAAAATTTCGTCTATAGATAATTTCTTTAAACAAGCAATTTTTGGTAACATTTTTCTAAAAAAAAAAATACTTGTTAAACCTATTTCCCATAGAAAAACTTCTTTTTTGGTCGAATCATAAGAGATTATAATATAAACGTTCTGAACAAAATGTGGTGAAAACGTCTTTTTCTATATTTCATCATCACCATTCAGCTTTAGACACGACCACTTTTTGGGTATGTTTAATTCATGGATGTTGTGGATTGTAGCCCTCTCATATGTTTTATTTAGAAATAGGTGCCTTTGGAAAACTCGTCATCATTAATATTTTGTGTCACAATATTATAAATATTAAAAATGTAGTTACATTCTTGTGTCACTAGGGCGACGAATTGATCAGCTGGGTTTCTACTTAAAATATTTTGGGTAGGTGCACGTGCATTCGACCAGTGGTGAATATGTTTAAATACTATGTTAGAGGTTTCCGGTTCAAATCCAGAAAAAATAACCACACCACAAAAAATGTTAAGGAATTTTTGTACATTAAGCAAGCGGTTGGTTTTAAAATACATTTCAACCAATTCATTTATTGAACTAAGTTTATAGTTGCCTAGACTCCTTATAGTAATTATTTGAAGCAAGTGGTCACATTTTATTTTAAGCAATAAGAAGCTAAAAACTAATTTCTAACATGACTAATACAGGATATGCGATTAGAACGTAATCATGCTACCTCAAACAATGGTGAATTCGAACTTTCATGTGGCTTAACACCGTTGTCGGTTTTATGATGATATATCCACTTATTGAGGATTGTAAATCCCCTTATAGCAGTAGTCTATACTTTTTCAAAATGTTGGTCATCTTAATACTTGTATAATGTGCATAATTTTGTTAGTCATGAGTTTGGTAAATCTCTTTTTTTTAAATAGATAAAAATAAATGGCAAGAGTAATTCTTCGTTTAATTTCTGACGAGATGTTGTTGTCAGAGTTAATAGCGGAGCCCAGATAGACAAAGTCCCGTACTACCTCAAAGTTATATCTGTCAATGGTGACGTTCTGTCCAATTCATCGATGCTGTGTGTCCTTTCGTGTTGACAGCATATACTTCGTCTTGCCCTCATTTACTGCTAAACCCATTTTTGCCGCTTCCTTCTCTTTACTAGCAAGCGTGGCTATGACATCACGTTGGGTCCGACCAATGATGTCAATATCGTCGGCGTATGCTAGTAGTTGTACAGATTTTTGGAAAATTGTGCCTCTGTTGTTGGCTCGTGAGTTTTGCACAATACTCTAAAGAATCAAATTGAAGAAGTCGCATGATAGCGCATCGCCTTGCCTAAATCCTTTTTTAGTATCGAATGTGTGGGTGGGGTCGTTTTCGACCCTGATGGAGCAGCGAGAATTCACCATCGTCATCCTACACAAACGGAAGAGTTTGAGCGGTATATCAGAACTAGACATGGCTCCGTATAGTTCGTCTCTATAAGTGCGGCTTTGAAGATGAATAGGTGGTGGGTATCGATTTGGACATCTTGGGTTTTTTCCAGGATCTGCCAAAGTGTGAATATTAGATCGATTGTGGACTTTCCTGGCCTAAAACCACACTGATAAGGGCCGACCAGGTTGTTGGTAAACGGTTTCAGGCGTTAAAATATTACGGCAGATAGGATCTTGTACGCGATGTTGAGGGGACTTATGCCTCTGTAGTTGGCGCAGTTAAGGGGGTCTCCTTTTTTGTGGATCGGACAAACGACCAGATTAAGCTTATGAATTGGTGGATGTTTCCAAGTCAACTCCGCCGGCTTTATAAAGCTCGGCGGGAAGGCCGTCATTTCCGTCAGCCTTATTAAGTTTGAGTTTAGATATTGTTATCCTCACTTCACTCAGGTCGGGTGGTTGGCAGTTTTCTTTATCGTTGCCAATATTGAATGGTTCGTTCTGCCTGACAGTGGAATGTTGTTCGTCATCGCTGATTTACAGTCTTCAGAAGTGGTTCTTCCATATCCTCAGCATCGACTGTGTCTCAACTACGATATTTCCTTGTTCATCTCGACAAGATTCTGTTCGAGCCTTGTATCCTTGGCTTTGACGTTTTACACTTTGGTAAAACTTGCGAACAACGTTTCTGAAGTGGCACCTCTCTATATCCTCGATCGCGGGCTTTTCTTGCTCTTTTTTCTTCTTTCTGAAAAGCCGGTGTTCTTTCCTTCTTCTCTGCCTATAGAGCTAAACGGCAGCTCTTGTCTTCACCTTAGCCTTGTAGGCCTCGCTCTTGCTGATGGCCGCGCGAAAGGTAGCACTTCAGTTGCGGCTGATCCAATTGTTTTTTCGGCGTCGTTGCCATTCTTCTTCGAAATTCGATGCTGGTGGTATGGTGTTATTCGAGAGGTTAAGGGATACCCGTTGCGCGAAGGTCTTGGCGGTCTCTTGCGATTGCAGTCTTTCGACATTAAATTTTTTTTTACAGTATTTCCGGATTCTTGTAGCGTGGTGGATACCGCATTCTAACCTTGGCTGCAATAAGGTAGTTGTCCGAGTCAATGTTAGCTCCTCGGAATGTTCGGACATCCAAAATACTGGATGCGTGCCCCTTGTCTATCGCAATTTGATCAATTTATGGATATCGAGGTGAGGAAACCGTGTGCTAGCTATAGTGGCATTCCGTTCCGTAGCAAAGTCAATTAGTCCGTTACCAGGCGTGTTGTCGCGTAGGCTATGTTTTCCGACGATACTGCTTAAGATGTCTTCTCTTCCTACCTTTGCGTTGAAATCTCCCAGCACGATTTTAACATCGTACTTCGGTAGTCGCTCATAGGTTTTGCCAAGGAGCTCATAGAAGCAATCCTTAGCTAAATCATCTTTTTCCTCCGTAGGGGCGTGAGCGCATATAAGGCTTATGTTGGCGAATTTGGCCTTGATGCGGATAAGTCTGATAAGTCTGGATAAGTCTGGCACTTATAACAAATCCGCATCCGAATAGTCGCTGTTTCTGCTCACTATAACATGGTCCGTAGTAGATGTCACAGTTTTTCATTATCTTTTTGCCCGTCCCATGCCCTCTTGGGTGGCAGTAATGTCTGCTTTAGCAGTTAAGGGCTTCCGCTAGTTGTTCGCTTGCACCTCTCCTGTATAATGTTCTCACATTCCAGGTGCAGTTACGAACATCGTTGTCCTTTTTTCATTTAGCATGGTCGTCAACAATAAAATCAGTCATTTCCGAGGCTATTGGTTGCTCGTAACCGTTTTTTTTTTTTCCGTGGTTGGGTAGGTAACCCAAAGCACAGCCGCCAAACCTGAAAGGCCAGTTCCAATTTATTAGATACCCCTAGGACACGGGGCCATCAGTATCCACTACGGGATTGAGCGCTGCCGTTGGCCTTTCAATTCAACCTGTTGTCCGAATATGTCGAAGCAGCTTGTCCAGATTCGCCTGGGACAGCAGGCCGGGTGTTCATTCCGTGCCATTCTGACCTGGCTGTTTATAGTCTTGATATTTTTCGTCGTGTAATCATCACTCGCCTTTATCGTTAACAAGTTAAATCCGGTTGGATGAGGCCAGTACCGAATGGTTACCACTTGGAGGTTAAAAATAAGCACTTGATGTGTAGTCAGAGTTACAACCACTGCACATTGCCAAGTTAAAGCCAATCAGAGTCTACCCTCGTTCTACAACACCCAACCATCCATTACTAACCTAATGATTGGAATTAAATAAAAAATAATAATTTTATATTTTATTTACAAATTTACATTAATGTGGCTGAATTTCTTTGATGGAGCTTTGAATTTTCTTCCTATAAAAAAATCCAATGGTGTTGAGTAGCAAGATGTAGAAGGCCAATTCTGATAGTCAAAACAAGATACGCCACCAGAAAATCTCTCATGCAGTAATTTGATTGTTTCTCTGCATATGGCTTTGTACGATTGAAGCAGCGTTTCGACCTCGAGACTTTGATTAATTCTAGCATTAATATGAAAGAGGAACCCAAAAAATTATTTTTTTTTTTTAATTTCGCCGTGTCCGTCTTTCCTAAATGGTCTCTCCAGCTTAAACGGCTTGACCGACTTTCTTCAAACATTGTGTACACAGTTCTTTTGCTCTCTTTGGCCTTTTTTTACTCTTAGCCGTTTTCTTACCGGTTACCATATGAAAATTACACATAGATTTTGATTAAAGTTAATAAATAAAGAGTAAGTTGGGTACGACCAAGTCGTGCACCCACCTTTGTTTTTGCCAACACTGCCACACCATTTGCGACAAATTCAGATCTTGCATAAATGTTGGCAAACCTTTTGGTGCAATGTTTTGCACATTGGAACGCTCGAAAAATTAGATTTTAGATTTATTTTGGATTATATAAAGGTAACTTACTTCACAGACTAAATTCCTCTGAACGAACGAATAAGAACTTTGGAAAAGTTATCATGTCAAAGGTCTATATTACATAGAGTCAAAAAACAAACTGAGTTGGTTATTTGCATAACAAGCAAATATATGATATAGTGCTAGTCATTCATTTTTTTTTAAACACTAATGAATTAATCATTTTACACATTTTACACAAAAGCAAAAAAAATCATCTCTACAACCGAGCAATTCCACGTTACAAAAGTATTATAGCACAATCACTCGATCTATGGAAACGTAGGGTGACAGAAACAGTGCAAACTGTGAACCTCTAACTTCGATCGTTGTACGTGTAGTACATGATCATCAGGTTTTTGCTCTTTGCATTTGAGCTGCGGCTTTATGGATAATTTCATAGTATTGGCGGAAAAGTATAACGCACGCGAGTAAAGATACAGTGCCACATGATTGTATATTGCAAAACTTTTGACGGTTGTATTAAATGTCAACCAGTTTTAGTAGGGTGTACGGATACGAATTATAGTACGGACGAGGGTTTAATGTATATGTACTTGACGGTATGCCTCGTAGCTGTACGTTGAAGTAGAGCAACGGCTGAGAATAAACTCGAAAAAAATAACACATTTAAAGCATCCGACTCTGAGAAAAACTGTTAACACGATCATGGTAGTAAATGTGAAGTTACTATCCTCATGAATTATAGATTTTTTTCTGCTCTTGAGTTATTATTTGAACAAGGCAAAGATGCCCTATTTTGCGAATAAAATATAGCTGAACATTTTTTTAAGTCGCTGGCTCATTTGTTTATTTGTGTTTTTGCTATAAATCTAAATATATAAGAATCTATTCTATCTAAGATGAATATTTTATAAATATGAGTGTACATGTGAGAAAAAGAAGCTCGTGGGCATAATACAATATATTTGACAAAAAAAAACGCCTATCTACAGAAATGTTCTCCAAGTCAAAACAAATACCTACAATAACGGTTGTGAAGCTCTTTTGTTAATATAGACAGATTGTTGGTATACTGGATTTAAACAAACATGCTAATGATGCTGATGGTTCAAAAGGATCTTAATATGACGACAATACAATGGAAACCACCATGAAAATTAAAGGGCAATTTACAGGTACTAGCTATTTAATTTTTGGATGGTTGGATATTGTAGAATGAGGGTAGACTTTGATTGGCTTTAACTCGGAAATGCCGAGTGGTTGTAAATCTGATTAGAATCTCATCCAGTCGGATTTCACTTTCAAAGCGATTGGTGCGATAAAAAAAAATAGCAACTTCGACTAATTCGGACAATAGGTTATTTAGGAATGTCAAGAGTAAGTCAGAGTGTCCTAGGAATATCTAATAAATTGGTTTTTCTTTGGGTTAACTACCCACCCATAGAAAAAAAAACATTTGTAACGTAGCAACCAATAGCCTCGGAAAGCACTGGCTTCCCAACCACTGTTTCTTCCGGCTAAGAAGGCAATTCAGTAGTAAGGCCCTTACTACTACTAAGGAGATCCTGTATAAGACCCTGAACTTTTCAGTTCTGCGCAACGGCTCTGAAGCATGGACCGTGACAAAAGTGAATGAAGAAATAATTAGTCGATTTGGAATGAAAATTCTTCGATTCTTCCGTTTGCGTTGACGGGATATAAAGATAAAGTCAAGAACAATACGAGCTATACAGCGACATGCCCCTATTAAAAAAACATTAAAAGGGTATTCATACCTACTTGAGTGCGTGCAAATTATATAAAAAAACTTATGATATGGCTACAATCCACGGATTGTCGGCTTTAAGGAGATGAAATATAGAACGTGTCATTGTAACAACATATTGTTCAGAGAGTTTATATCTTGTATGGTTCGACCAAAACAACGTTTTTCGCCTGGCATACATACAAATGGTTTTTGTATGAAAACGCCTTGACCTGGTCTAAAATGATATCTATTTGTGTGCGGTTTTTGAAAACAGCACGTACAATGATAACATGTACTAAATTTCATTATCTAGCTCTAAATTTAAGGCCCAAAAACTGGTCATCTACAGACGGACGGACAAATGGACAGACAGACGACTCAGCTAGCGATCCATATAATTTGGGGTATATCTAGCTAAATTATATCTCTGTGTTACAAACTATGTATCAAAACTAATGTACCCTTATAGGATAGGGTATACAAATTGGATGTTTAAAATGGCTAGGACATGTAGAATGAAAGAACACCAATACTCCGGCTCGCAGAGTCTTCGATTTCTAGCCAGACGTCGGACGCAGCCTCACAAGTAGAAACCGACCTCAACCAATTTGGAGTGCGCTAAGGAGCGGGATAATTTGAGAAGCATGTTGGTTGAGACCCAGGAAGCCAAAATTCTGTGGTCGTAATATCAATAAATGCAGAATATATTCAGATCAACATTCAGAACAAGTTATAAACCGTTCATATGAATGTCAGTATTTAATTTTGTATTTTATTAAAGATTTTAAAAGTTTAATATTTTTATCATTCCCAGAAATCACGTGGTTTAGTCAGTCCGGCGACACATTTAACTTCTTAAATCGTTCCCTTTGCTTTACCAATATTTTAAGAGGATGACCAATATTTTAAGAGGAAGATCAAAGCTAATGATACATTTTATAAAGTCTAGTACTAGAGAATAGTTGTAACTGATTTTTTGGCATTATGGCATTACAAATTATTTTTCTCAAGAGATAGAGCATAATGTTGAATGTTAAAACAATTATAAATTATATTGACCACCTTCTGAATTGCTACACATTCGTTCATTATGCGAAATTTCGAATTGTTGTCCGCAAAACATCTGGTTCTGAATTGGTAATTTTTTTTTCTTCTATGTTGAGTTTCAAAGCTTGCAATATTTGTCTATCTACAACATAAACGTAAACACAATGACATTTGAGCCCATCAGACATTCGCATTATGACATTATTCTTGGCGCACCTTCATGTACCTCTGAAATAAAATGGTTGAGGTCAAGGCGATGAGTAATATTAATTTTTTGTAAGGGAGTTCGTAATTTAAGGTTACCCAAGTTTATGATCAATGTGGTATTGCATTTTAAGCTATGGCTTTTATTATGACCTTGTTGTCTTGTGACCTTGTTTAAAAGGGCACCGATTACCAGTAAGCCTTACGCTGTGTGAATCCTTAAATACCCAATCACCCTGCCCTTTTGGGGATAAATATTATTATTTTAAGAATGGGATAAGATAATATATTCAACTATTCGCACAGCGAATTGTGGCCTTCTCATATGTTTTTAAATAAAAGTGAGCACAATATCATTAAAAGAAATGTCCTCTTTGATATTGATAGAATATTTAATGTAACAAAGTGGTTACTCCTGTGACCACAAATTGCGGTTGAATTTAAGATTTATCATCACAAATTAGTTTATTATCTTTAATGTACATATGTACATATCTGTAGTTCATCACTATGGGTTTGCCAGTTCGTATCTGAGGTCGACTGGTTCCAGTTCGCGAACAGTGAATTTGCAAGTTAAATGTTAAAGATCATGTTTAACATGCTTTTATTTAAGAATTATTTCGTCATACTAACAATGAATTTATGTTCTGTTTGATTAGTTTACATGAATTCACAATTCAAACCTACAAAACTTGTTGATTATTTTTGTTTAAACGCATTTATCTAAACTATTAATAATAGTAGTAACCTGGCATGTTAAAAGTGGTACTCGTATCGCTGCACTCGACTCGTAGATAAAAGTACGATTGGTTTTATGACAAATTAGTACTTAATTCATTGTTTAACCTTGTCTGATGAACATAAATGGAATTTTATTTATAGAACACTTTAATTATTCCAACTTACGATTTGTAAAGCGATCATGCTATTGAATTCATCCAATATGTCTATATCTAGGGCCTTCATTTTTCATTGTTGACAATGTACGAACCCGAAGGTCTATCTAAAAATTAGCCAGTCATTGTTAATTTATTAAGAAACAACCAATGTTAGACAATCGGGTCAACTTTTATAGCAATAGAGTTCAAGGATCGCGTGTGTGATGTCTAAATAGGAAAACTATCGTCAAATGCTATTTAGGAAGAGAACTAGAATTAGTTGCCAATGATGACAGATTTTGAAAATCTAAAGTGCCATATGCGACATATAATTTCCATAATAAATGTTAACGGAAATGTTAAAAAAAAACTCGTTTTTTTAGTGAAATACCGAAACGGCTGTTCCTATCACATTTGTTTGGAGCGAAGCATTCGAGTATCAGTATTCTCAAAATAGAACTCGCAGCACATTAACGCTTTAAAATGATATGAATAATGTGATAAGCCTTAGTAGGTGATGTATTCAAAATTACCAACGAAGCACTTATGTTTTTCATTGTGGTATAATCAACTTCCGTTTATAATAACAACAGTCGAAATGGAAATATGTAATGAATTATTAATTACATTCCTAATTTTTCAAATTGAAAGTGCGGTTCAATGAATGTTGTATGGATTTAAATCATATTTGTATTTAATGATACATAAGATCCGTTTAGAATTGGAGAACTGTGTACCTCATAATTCGATTCTGATTAGTCGAGACTTCAAAGTTGAACAAAGTTTTGTTTTAATTTGCATAAAGAATGGGTGTTTTTATTTTAAATCTAACGATCTAAAAACAACCGAGACCTTTTGCTGACATCAATTATAAAAAGGAAGCAATTTATTTATTGCAATTGTATAGTCGTTAGTGTTCATACATAATGTTCATCTGAAAATATCGGCGGAAAACGGATTTGGGTAGTAAACATCACAATAAGACGGCATTTAAAAACAATAGAATACGTTTCTCACAACATTGAACATACGGAAATGAAAAGTCTGCTAAAATAAGCATTTTTTTCCGATAGTGTAGCGACTTTTGTGATACCTCTTTATTTTTATTTGCTTCTATAGAGCTTTTTTTCGGACTCGAAACTTTAATCAAACCTAACAGTATGATTAGAGAATGGAAAATCATGAGAAAGTTAGTCTGTTATTTAGGCCTAACTGATTTAATTAGGATACAAGAAACATGTGACATGTTAGTGCTTCGGACTTCGAAGCTTGCAAAAGTAATGACAGTGTTACTTGGATGTCTGTCAGGCTTCTCGAATTCGTTCGGATTAGGCCTTAAGCAGGAGGTCCCCTTCTTGGTGGTAAAAAATAACTTCGCATACACAATAATAAAGGTAGCAGCTATATTGAGGCCCTGTATGCCAGCTATTTATTTTAATCAAACCACTTTAGTTATCAGTTATATACAATTTTTGTTTTTTTAGTTCTATTTCATTGAACAATTGTTAATTATAAGGAGTCGAGCGCTGAAGGAGCAAGTACGTATGACCTAGCCATGCACCCACCTTTAGCTTTGTTTATTTATCGTTTTACGACACCGGTGGTTCTGGTCGTCTCAACGCATGAATTTGCATGCAAGCTTCCAGGACTATTTTAAGATCTTCAATGTGTCACTAGGATTCCTAATGATGGAAAGGAACGCAATCCTTATTCAGCTTTTTGTACAGATTTATACATTGCCATATTGTAATGTTATTGTAAGCGCCATGTAACGAAAACCGTATTACACAGGGTAGAACTTTCTCACAACTATAGTCATGTGTGCATGTGTATTTCTTGTACTTTGACGGGACCTCCTGTTTTATGCCGACTCCGAGCGGCTAATTTGAGATAAGCTTTTCTTGGCAATTTAACTACTCGGATGATTTTTTAGATCACCACGATCTGAACCGGAGGGCCAGTGAAAATCATTTAGGTGATGCTACGGCTGGGAATCAAACCCAGACCTTCTGCGCGGTCTACATCATTTAACTTAAAACCTGAAGTTTGACAACAAAATTTTTAAAAATTTAAAAGAGTTGATGAGAGCTAAGCTTGTGATGCTAAGATTTTGAAACAAAAGTTTGAATGTGCCATTTTATTGGGGCTAGATTATAATATATGGGCCATATGAAGACTTCATCTTTATTACCTATATATACATGGCGTTAGTTAGTATGTTGCGGTAACGAGTATTTTTAAGGCATTTAATTGAGCACTTAAAAACAATTTAATATTTCATTGAATGTAAATTATAGCGTAGGTCATTGGTGATCTTGAGGTGACCTCTAAATAAACCCAGGTGTAACAAATCATCACTCAAAATATGTACACCAATATTTTATTTTATTTTTTTGACTACACATTGTGCGTGGAAGGTATCTGTGGTAGGTATGGTAACTACGTTTTTATGTGTATATTACCTTCACATTGTTTCCAAATATACACCATTAAACATGGTGCTCAGAAAAATTAAAAAAAAAAACTTCGTCGTCATCGCCACCGTCCATAACAATTTTTGTTTTAGCATTCTCTTGTATGTGTTACAAATTGCCTCACAAGTTTCCCGCTTTAGAGCCGCCCGCAACATTATACAGGGTGCTAAACCGTAACGGCCGTCGAAATTCAATATGCAGACACACATTGCATACAAAATGAAAACAGACTATAATGAAGATCAACATTACCGCTGTAAAACTGGGACAGTATGTAGTTGTCAACAAAATTGACCGTAGTGTGCCTAGAATGCCAAAGTTTGCACTAGATACACTGCGGTCAGGGTCCCACTCCCAGGCCTCATAATCTAAAATATCTTGAAAGCTGTTTTAATTGATAGAGGAGATGATACATGTGTGTGTATTGTATTACATCTTTGTACCTTCGGGCATGCCAATTCCTAGTTCACCTGAACCGTCTGTTTTTACCGGACAGACCCATAAAAGAAGCATACAAACAACAAAGAAAGGCATGATAAGTCAAGGTGAGCAGGTTTGCCTACAATTGGTGGTAATTATGATGGAGATCATCGAACGCTCATCGGGTAGATATATTTGCAAGTTTTAAATTGTCAGCGGCTAGCTACCTCCATGTATGTATTTTTTTTTTTTTTTTTTCTTTCAATTCCCTCATTCGGTGTATATAAACACGACAAAGAAAATGTTTACATGAAGATGTTTGCTGAATTGTTAAGGTTTCGTAGTAAGCAGAGTTCGTGTGCAGCATTTGTGACGCAACAAGCTGCTAGGTTCGAATCTATGAAGATTTTAAGTTTGTTCGATTGTGCGGTGCCTCTCTTTCGCCAAGCTTTTTCCGGAATTGTGTAAATGGCTGTCGAAGCCGATCTTGAACTTGAAGCTGATTACAGTTTTTTTTTTGAATACTACTGCTTGTACTATTGAAAATAAACAATATGTTTATATACCTATGTATGTACGTAGGTATGCAAAGTGAGTGATTGATAAATACTAATTGATGGGAAGTAGATATTGTTTCCCGTTTAAAACGCTGTTAAATAACAAAACGTTTGTATATGCAATAATATTGTCATTTCATTATTATTGGCTATGAAAGACGAAGATTCATCTAAAATAAGACTACTTACAAAATTAACGGAATTTAATGTAAACTATTTGGGTTACATTTGATTTACATGTATTCATGTACGGGGCAATTAATAACAACGCGGAAGTTGGTCAATAGTCTGTAAGTCACGGCTATGTTGATAACCTTAATATGATCGCACGTCATTCGCTTCGCAAAAAATGTTTAAGAAAGGACAGATAAAGATCGAACTAACGGCCTCGACAAAAGCAAAGAAATCTTTTTTGTTTTTGATATTTAGAAGGAAGGGCGACGTGTAGGCGTATAGCGTTTTGGTAATATAAAAGAGTTGGTTATATGCTACAGCCACGTTGGGCTTACTAACCACGGAAGCAATAAAATTATAAGCATATGCCCTGTGCCTCGATTGAGAGAGATTCCTTATAGATATGTGTTTAGATAGATTCTCTATAAACGGTCAATTTTCCTATGCATTATGTTTCTGCCCCACATTAATGATATTTTGGTGAAAAGTGACAACACTATGAACTCCTATTAGCGTGTTTGTTGCACACCTCCGAAGATCATTTTGGTTAGTCTCAGAAAAGTACAAGTCATTTTTTCCGCAAATTAAATTGATTTGGCAATGACATGTAACCTCTATTTCCAAATCTAAGTGGTTGCAAAACATAAACCATTTCTTAAGAACTATAAAAATGGTAAACTAGCCAACCAATCTCTTCCGAATACTTAGAGACCATATTCGTCATTACAGATTTTCAGAATAGCTGATCTAAATAGGTACTCACTAGACGTTAGAGATTATGACTTACCATAACACATAAAGTAGCAGCACGTTCAATAAAACTAAAAACTATACAAAAACACATGAGAAGGTTACAATCCACTGTGTGGATCTTTTTATACACTATCCCATTCCATCCTTAAAAAAAATATCTGCAAAATGTCGGCTTTTTGGCGATGAAATATAGAAAATGTCATTGTCAAAACTTATTTTTCAGACAGTTTATCGCCTGGTTATGCTATGAAGTAGTGTTTAGAAATGGTTTTTGTATGAAAACACCTCCAAAAAGTGGGAGTGGGTTAAAATGATATATGAAAGAAATGTTT
Source organism: Rhingia rostrata (assembly GCA_949824845.1). Taxonomy (NCBI): domain Eukaryota; kingdom Metazoa; phylum Arthropoda; class Insecta; order Diptera; family Syrphidae; genus Rhingia; species Rhingia rostrata. The sequence goes on from OX463756.1 coordinate 1,062,688, forward strand.
ATAATAACAGCGCCAATGATTTTGCATCAACATTTTTTTCGAAATGTTTAAAATTTTACCGAAAATCATTTTTTTACTAAAAACGGCTCAAAAAGTAGGCGTGGCAAAATAACTTTGTATGAACAAAATATAGACATCATGATTGTTTAAATATGATGTTCAGACTTTTTTACAGTATCTCTCATGGTTTGGCCTAATACAACGTTTTCTGAAAAGGGGGCGTGGTAGTGGGTGAATTTCAAAAATGTTTACACTTAGTCTGCTGGGAACAACAACAAACACGTGTACCAAATTTTATCATTTAAGGCCCAAGAACTGGTGACGTACGGACGGACGGACAGGCATGGCTTAATCGACTATCGAGCTATCGATTCTGAGTCGATCCATATACTTTGAGGTATAACTATTATTTCATTGTTATAAACTATGTATCAAAACTAATATACCCCTATGGGATAGGGTATAAAAACTCAGTTAAATAACAGAGTTAACAATCATTTGCAAGCTTCTGGGTGTAGTGGATCTTGAGGATGAAGCGCTAATATATGCGTTGTCGGCATTGAAAACGTCTAATCTGTTCCTTATGTGCAACGCAGGACACGTTGCATTGCATTTCAAAAATTGTTTTTGTAAATTTTAAAACATGTTGCGAATGGCAAAGTAAAGGAGAGAACGGGTTCTATTAGTCAAATCAAGTAAACCATTTCTATAAACCTGCATAATCAAATATACTTACCATTTTCTCACTAGCTTTGATTCGGGTAATTTACATCGTATCTCTATCATTTGATTTTTTTTATTTTAACCCGGGTAGTGCTGTAATTATTTTGTTCGAATTTTTCAACCAAACTTATAGGGATTGTAGGTTAGACTTCCTGGAGTGCAAGTTTGCAACTTTTTCGGTTTCACCTGTCCAGGTTATACAGGTAAGGCCACTTCAGTGCTGTAACCATATGGTTACGCTGGCACTGCTAGGGTACTTGTTTAGGATTACCTGAAAATTATAAAAAGACATAGAACACCACGAATAAATTTCAGAAAGTGCATCTGCAATTATTTTTATTAATAAAAAAACAAATGGTTGTTAACAAAAATTATTTATTTGGTGTATGAAATTGTTGAAAACATTTTACACAAAGGCCAATGTTGCATTTGATACAGCAAGTACTCATAACACTTTTACAATTATCACCTGCGCAACGTCTTCTTTTGTCGAGTGGACCTACAAAATGGTCAGTTCGGTCATAACGAATGTTTTTCGTCAAAACATCTTCAAGTCGTTTTCGCTTTGGCCCTGGTTGAATTGGTGGTTCACCGTAGTGTGTACAATAATACACAGCGATCGATCTTTTGAATTCCAACTGGGATAATGGCTTCAATCCTCGTTGCAGCTGCCAAGCATTATTTACAGCGACGTCAATAAACCAAGTGAAAATCGAGCTCCACCACTTTTTTCCTCGGTATGAAATTCTGTGATTGTTCACATTTTGATCAAGACGATCGACACCGCACATATATTTGTTGTACTCAGTGATTGCACATGGTCGAACAATACCCACTTTCCTTCCACTTTGTTTGGAATAACGAGATGCTGTTGAGGTTGGCAAGGCACCATAACAAGTTGAGGCAATGCAAACAATAGAATTATCAGCCCATTTTGTTAAACTTATACCTGTTTCTAACATTTTTATAGATTGATACATTCCACGAGACAATTTGTTTAATTTTTTTTTGTGTTCTATCGGACAACTTGGAGGAATACGGTTCTCACGAATTGTACCTGTTGCATTGTATCCTCTGGCTTTTAAATATGTGAGAAGTGGAAAACCTGTAAACAAGTTGTCAAAATAAAATGAAAATGGCAGCCCTCTGATATTTTCCGGGAAGTCATCAACCATTGATAGAAGAGGTGCCGAACATTTGCCAAATCGTTCTTCATATTTCAGGTTTGAACGAGGATTTTTTCCTTGGTAAATTTCGAAATTTATCAAGTACCCCGAGGGCGTACACAGCGACCAGACTTTATAACCAAATCTTATTGGCTTACCTTTGATAAATTGCTTGCAACCATGTCTTCCATAGTAAGCTATCATGCTTTCATCATACGATAATTGTTGTGTGGGATGGAAATTTTTTAAGCATGTTTGCCTTCAAATGGTCTGTCATTGGGCGCAACTTCCACAGCTTGTCCTTATTTCCATTTGGTGCAGCCAAGTCTGGTTCAAAATGTAAGCAACTCAGAATCTCTTCAAATCGCCCTCGTCGCATTGACCTGTAAATTAACTCGTTTCGTAGATCTTCAGAGCTATTCCAATAGGCCTTATAACTAGGAATCGAATTGTACCCAGTCACCATCAGAATGCCAATAAAAGTCCGCATTTCACGAATCGAAAATTCTTGAATTGGTTTTCCATTTTTCTTTATGGCATATCTAGTTGAGCAATGGCTGATATGTTCCAATAACTCATCGTCAAAAAAACGCTCGAAAAGTTCATGCGGCTGCATACCACGACAGTCATCGAAGTTTGCTTCAGGAAACATTGGTATTCCAGCACTCCCAACATCATTTGACCATTTGAAAGTTGTTTCTTTGTTCGAAGCAGGTATCGGCACGTCTGACAGAATGGAACTTATTTTCCTGAGTCTAGTGGCAATCGGTAGCATCAAATGGTCCATTATCTCTTCTTCAATTAGTTCATCAGGGCTTGAAGCGTCTATTATGCCTTGTTCTATGTCTTGGGTTGGTTGGTCAAGTGATAAATTTAATTCTGACTCATCTAAGACATCAATGAGAATGTCATCCATGTTCTCGGTGGGAATAGGCTGCTTTCCAGGACTAATAGTGTCAATATGTCGACCATTTCTAAAGACTAATTCACAACCGGCTCTTAATTGATTTCCGGTCAGATCATCAATCGTGCCAGCTTCATTTTCACCGGCATCGTCCTCACCGCTAATGGCTCCATCTTCATCGGGTGGTTCAATATAAATATTATGGACCATGTCACCAAATGAATTGTCTTCTTCATCTAACTGTTCAAGATAGTCTACGGCTTCCTGAAGTGATAATTTTCTAAAAAAAAGGCAATATCCTATAAAAATTCGAACCCTTTCAGTGCCAACGTAACCGTACAGTCACATTGCTAACAAAACGAACACGTGCCCAAGCGATGCTAACGTGACTGTACGGTCACATCTTCAGAAAAATACATAAAACTTGTAAAACAAATTGTTTTTTGTTATGATCTAAATTACTTGCACAAACAAGAAGTTATTAGCTTTCGATTGATATGCATATTATAGATATAACTGGGAAAATATAAGAAAAAAGTTATTACTTACTTTTGCATGTTTGCCATAATGCACTTTTTTTAGACCTACAAAATTAACCGGATCTCGTATATCTTGCTCTGACTATATGCATGAACCGACTAAAACAAATGGTGTTTTATTTTCATGATACACATATTACAAGTCGTGCATATGTACCGTTGTTGATTTTAACTGTGTATGTATAACACAAATGACATTATTCTCTAAGGCTACTGTGCGTGACCGTATGGTCACGCTGGCACAGTCCGGGTTAAAACTTTTTGTGAAACCACTTTCTTCGATGTTAATTGGCTAAAATGACAATCGAGTTTAGGTATAAAACATATGCTTTTCATTTCAAAGCCGATGTACCTAATGTAAATGTGCGCATTATTTCTAGAAATGTTTACAAAGTATCTAAGTTCTTTTAAACTTTAAAACCGTAAATTTAGTATGCTCAATTATTTAATTGGTTTCAATTATTCCAATCGCGTATCTATTCGCTTCCGATAAGACTTTAACATCCGTTGGATTTGGATGTTACTCGTTCTCAGCATGTGGTTTCGAAGTTATAACGACTGTCTGAAAACATTCACTCATATACCTAATGATATCAAAATACAATCCAACATCAATGACATAAACAAAACCACTACGCACGTGTTTTTGTTGCGTAGGTACTTGCATATTCAATAATGGTGAATAATAAGTAGAATGGTGATAGAAAAAAACATATGAGAAGGCTACAATCCTATGTGCGAATCGTTGAGTACCCTATCCCATAAAAAAAAAGCACCTAGACAATGTCGTTGTCTGAATGTCATATAAAGACACTTTTTCAAAATTTTGCAAAATTTCTTGCAATTTAAACAAAACTTTGTATTTTAATCAGAACCAACCAAAACCAAAAAAAACGTTTATTTAAAAATTGGTCGTGACATGGGCGAATTTTAAAAATGTTTTCTTGGGAGCAAAAACGAGTTCGTGTTATTTTATCAGTGTAGCTCAAAACGTAAGGCCCAAAATCTAAATAATTTGTCTATGTAATAAACTATGTGTACCCCTATGGGATAGTGTATAAAAAGGATAAGGACTTTTTTTGATAGAGTACTTACTTCTGGAAACTACCTCCCTCACAAATTGAGGAAAACTATGATATATTTTGTATGGCGGGAGAATTTTCTTGTTTGAAACATAAAAATATAATTTGTTTAAAATAAAACAGAAATTATGAATGCATGAAAATACGAAGAGAGTGTGTTAAATTATAATATTTTAATTTTTTATTTAATTTTTATAATTTTTTATGGAGCAGCGAAAACACGTTGCTCCATCAAGTCGCCAATCTGCACGTTACTTAGTTACTTAATTAGGTGGTAGATATCAATTTGGACTTTTTGTTTTTTTCCACGATGGGTGAAGATTTGAACACTTGTGCAATTTCCTAACACCACATAGATAGAAGCCAATTAGGCTGTTAGTTACTGGTCACATATTACGGGAGATAGGAGCATGAAATCGAAAAAAAAAATGAGGAGACTTATGTAGTTGAGAGACTCTGTAGTTGAAGCATATTAGGAAGGTCCACTTTTTGTGGATCGGGTAAACGATACCCCACATCTTGACAGGATTAAGTTTGGGCCATGTATACCAGGAATTGACATATTATACTTTATACTGTTTTTAAAATTATGACGTTTTATGTTATGAGTGGTATGTAACTACGTACTACGCCACTTTTTAATTGTCATGTGTTTAGTTTCCTGATACGTGTACTTATATTTAACGTTATTTCTAGGTGACGATTTGTATCCCTCAACCAACTTAAATGAGCAATGAACAATACTCATGGCTTTATTTGGCTCCTGGCTCTTTTCCTGCTAGCTGGTGATCTTTGTTTTGGTGGCAGCCACGAGTCACAGCTAAGAATCGGTAAGGCCATAAACATATTTGTACGCTATGGCTACTTAAGTATATCGATGAAAGTAATTTCTTACAATGATACCGAACGATGGCTTTTCAAAGAGCCAACTAAAACTATTTACAAGGTATATATACAGTTTTGAATTTATATGTTTATATGTGTGAATTTTAGATTTTTGTTGTTGTCAATTACAGAACTTAAACGCTCTCACAGAAACTCGGGATGAAAATGAGCCGGGAAAATTTCGTGGAGATTTTCACATGGAATTTTGTGACAATCGTCGTCAACTGTACCAAGCATACTTTCGCGATTTTACAATTGAACGACTTGACAAACCATGGGAAGCATTCACAGGTGGATGGCATGCAGATATCGCTGCCCGAAAGCTGGGAATCAATACCTCATTTGTTCGCGGCGATTATTCCTACATTCTAGTAAGGGTCGTACGATTTCGGGAGACTGGCAAGCTTAACATAAGTATCCCACCTGATCAATCTCTTGAGGCAGATGTTGCTGATAGGGTAAACTCACTGCAGACAGGAAATATAACATCTGCTGTGAAATTTATGGAAGCATTTGGAACGCACTACATAAATTCATACACTACTGGGAATTCACTTTATCAGGTATGTAAAGTCTAGTTGGAGTCGTTTTTGTTTACTATATGACATAAGGTCTGTTTTAGTAACAATGAAGCTTACTGAATAGAAGGTTCGAAAATTCTTTAACTATTGTCGTCTAAAAAAATGCAGCTTAATGGAACATACTTTTTTCCTTGTTTACATAATGTTGACTGGACTTCTTGAAATAAAATATGTCTGAAAAAATAAAATATGTACATAGAAACAATTATTATTAAATATTATCTTTTAGTATTGAGGTCCCTCTGACTTCGTCTGCTATATATATAAACCTGCCATATATATATATATATATATATATATATATATATATATATATATATATATATATATCTTAAAAAGCAAGTTAAAAACACAATAAATTAGTTTTAAATTCAAGTATTTACGTTTTCTTTGGCATATCTGTTGAATGAAATAAGATACATGTGTCATTCGTGAACTAAATTATTTAAAAGAAGAATACCCAAATCACTTTCTTGAGGTACACCACTTTAAACACTGAAAGGTAGAGAATTTAAGTTACACAGTTTTACCATTTATTCTTAATTTACCAAATACAAGATACCTAAGTATCCATTAACATTATAACCTCTGCACTATTTATAAAAATTGGTGAACATAGTGTGAGTATAGCAATTAATTGGCGAAACAAAAGACAGACAAAATCCCCAAACTGAAATCCCCAAAGAGTTAAGTTGGTTAAAATTAGGATTAATAAAATGCTATAAACAAAGTTAATATATTTGCAGTGTTTATTAAAAATAAATTCATTTTCAATTTCAATTCAAATTCAAACGAAATAGGTTGTAACAATTTAAACAAGATGAGGCTTATATTAATTTTTAAAGAAATATATATAAAGATTCACAAACAAACACAATGGGTAAACACAAAACTTTCAATTTTAATCTCAGTTCACAATACCAAAGAGAGAAACGAATGATTTGGAGATTTTGGCAAAAAGATTTTTTCGTTGGGGATTTTGTCCATAAAGATTGTTTATTTTTTGGGATTTCATACCGCTCTCTAAATTAAATAAATAAACCAGACGCAGAGATCGTTTGCAGTAGATTAAGGTCTTAGGAATTTTACATTAGTAGAAACAACGTTTATAAAAATCGACACCATATATTAATTGTTCAATTTTTTTTTCATCTTAAAGGTTTTCGTTTATAACCGGAAAAACTATCAAATGATTAAAGACCGCCTTAAGACGAAGGGTATCAGTGGCCTCTCGAAACTGGACTTGTACAACTACTTTGCACCATGGTATGCAGAGCATTTGGGACAAATACGAACGGCAAGCGGAAACTCTACAGTAGAACGATGGGCACGAAGGAAACTGCAATATGAGTACTATGTCTTCAAGTATGTAACTCTACTCAAGCTGCACGGCAACACCACGTTACTGCGATCACTTGACACATTGCTAGGAAACGAAGCTATCATGCAGCTAGATCTGAAAGCACTGAATGTAATTTTTACGGACACAAGTAAACAAGAATGGTTTCGGGAAGTGCTAGATAACTACCTTAAACTGTGGGAAGTTAACATGGCGCAAAGTAGACGATAGTCGACGATAGTCGACCACTTCCTTATCGTTAAGAGTCGCAAATTCCAAAGTTCCTAAGGAATAACAAACATTATAGTGTACATATAATCAAATAAATTAAATTAACTTTAGAAAACCTGTGATAGTGTAACTAAATTGTAGTAGTCGCTTAAAACTAAGCAACTAATTTAAAAGTAGCAAATGGGCATAAACGTTTTCAAGCATTTAGAGATAAGAAAGACTATCCGAAGAGATATAAATATTATTATTTGTATTTACGTTATGTGTTATGATTGTACATAGATTGTGAACAAATAAATTAATTGCCACTGGAATATGTTTTCAGAAATTGATCTGTTATCTTTTTTATCACGTTCGGATGGCAGATGGCATTTAAAAGTGCTTCAAACATGGGATCGGTATGTGTGCTGTCGGGGAGTTCCATGTCAGTCCAACGTTTAGTTTTAGCAAGCATGATGTTGTCAAATTTATTGGGGGCCAGCGGTCTCAAGACACAGATATCATATTTTGATTTTAAAATAAGGTCGCTTACTTCGGTTTCCGTTAGGTATTGGTACGGGTATTTGGTGTCTTCTGGTCTATCTTCAACGGTTTTCTCTAAAAGTCTTCTGGTTTCTAATAAGAAACGAAGAATCCTAAACAATTCATCGCTGGATGTGATCAATGATAACTAAAAAGATAAAATGACAACAATATATTTAAGGAAATTTAATAAATTTGAAAATATAAGCAAAATATGAAGGAATGCTATACACTCCGCTTCAACTCTAATCATTTCATTGGTTAATTCAATCTAGTGTCTACTACCTCCTTTATTGATAATTACTTCACAAATTCGGTGCATCATGGAAATACAAAGAACCTTAAAAAAATTCAGAGAAATTTCTCTACAGGATAATTTAATGGCTCAATAAAATATTCTCTGTCTTCAAATTGATGACCGAACTCGTACACTTTTCAGATTAACCTTCCCCATACGTGTTCAACTTGTTTGATGGCTCAGTGGAGCGATGGTTTGTGCGATGAACTGCCGCGCAGGAGGTCTGGGTTCGATTCCCAGCCGTAGCAACACCTTAATGATTTTTCACTGGCCCTCCTCTCGTAATGATCTGACTAATCGTCCGAGTAGTAATAATTGTTATGAAAAGCTTATCTCGACTTAGCCGTTCGGATTCGGCATAAAACAGGAGGTCCCGCCATCGTGCTAAGAAGTACACACGCACACATGAATGGTTGTGAGAAAAAAGCTAGGCCCTGGGTACTAACGAGCCTGTTCAATCATTTTTTTATACGTGTTCAATAAGGTTCAGTACCGGTGAGTACGATGGCTACTAAAGCGATCCCACATTTTGCTCTCTTACCCAATTTGTAACATTCCCCGCTGTATGAATTTCCTGCTGGAAAGTCCAATTTATGCATCTAAAAATATAGCGAAATGTGGAGATGGCGGGAATAAAAACGTTCTTCCTTTCTCATGCTCAAAAAAACGAATTGTTCTTGCCAAGTGATATGGTGCCTCTAAAAGTTTAATGGTGGAGTGGTCCGTCCGTCCGTCTGCAGGTATCCGGTTTTTGGGCCTTAAATTTTGAGCTAGGATAATGAAATTGGGTACATGTGATCCTTGTACGTGCTGTTTAAACAAGTGTAAACATTTTTTGGAATCCGCCCACAGCCACGCCCCCTTTTTATAAAAACATAATTTTAGGCAAACCCTTATGTAAATCGATGTTGGCCTTTTCAACATTGTTAAGGAATTTTACTCTGTCCATGTAAATGCATTTTATTATAGGGAATGCTTTGGAAGAACGCCTAAGAAAAATAACGGTGCTTTTTTAATTATTCTTTTTTAATTATTTTCGTAACATCATAGACAAACAGTTAGCAGCAAGAAATGATGAGTCGACTAGCAATATTTGGAACTAACGAATCCATACCTTCGTTGGGTCTATTTAGATGAAGTTGAGTGTATATGTGATTTTATTCTTCTGGGTATGAAAATATTCGTTCCTTACTGTGTAAAAAATAAAATCCAACAAACCATGGTTTAATATGAAATGCGAGCAAGTTGTATTTGCAAACAAGAAAGCACATAGATCCATCGAAATACAAAATATTAGTGTTCATCAACCAACGAAACATTGAATGCCTTCAATGGAAGAATAACGAACAAACTTCTAGATAAACTTCAAGGCTTATTGATATTTTCGTCAATGACAAAAGTCGAAATTAATATTTTAGACACTCATCCATCGCTCCCAAAAAAGTAAGAAACCCCATTGCTTTAATTTTTTGACTTTCAAAGATATTGGAAAAAAAATTAATAAATTTTTGATTACTTGTTTAGCTATAACAGCAGCGATGGAAAATCGTGGAGAATTGGGAGCTGCTAGCCCTAGATATTTCCAAGATTTTTGATCGAGTTTGGCACAAGGCTTTTTTAGCCAAATTGACAGCATACGGACCTCTCCAAATACTGTACGGCTGGATGGAAAACTTTGTTATAAACAGATCTTTGCCAGCAATGGTTGGTAAAGATTCTCTATAATCGATGGCGTACCTCACCCTTCTTTTCTGCTTCACAGACGATTTTTCGAATGACCCAGATGTGTGTGTTACATGCCCCAAAAAATACTTTAAACTTTTTCGTGCTCTATACTATAAAGCTATAAGCCTTGATACTCGACTGAAGGGACGGATTTGAATTTGCAAACTTTATTCTTTGGTGACGAAAGAGGCAATAAAGGCAGGAGAAAAAGTTCCTGCAACGAGCGCAACGTATGATTAAAGGGAACTTAACGGCAGCGAATACAAAGCTTGACCAAATATGAATTTCGATCCAAAGATCATTTACATAAAAAAAATGGTTCCTGTCCGGCTATCTTCATATTGTTGATATAGCACGAATAATGCATAAAATAGATTAAAATTTCAAATAGGATATTTAATTTGGAAATGATTCGGTAATTGCCTTTTGGGTTCTTGATAACTCACTGCTAATATACAAAGTTCTGCTCATAAGTTTAAAGTCATAACTACCTGATTTGGATTTAAGACATATAACTTTTCTTCTTCTGATTTACTGCTTACTATTTGTTCAACTATGAACTTAACGATGCATTCCTTAATTTGAGAGTTTATATCTTCTTTCTGAAATATATGCAATATATCGGATTTATTTAAGCAAACAAACAAATACCACAGACCAATGGAATCCATGCATTGACACTTAAAGATATGTCCATACTTTCCACGTAGTGCCACCAGTTCTTTGGAACTATAAGGACATCGCCTTCTCCAAGAATACATTCGAATGCATTTTGCCTGGCAACTGTAACGTTTTTAACTTATATTTATATAATATCAGTTTTAATATGTAAGTTCTTTTACCTGTCAGTGAACAGAGATTTTGCGGTGAATAAAAGTTTTCCGAACAGTAAACACTACTTTCCTCATATGGTACTCTTGTTCGATTTAGCTGTGTTTCCGGAGGAAATAAAATCCAGTGTTTTCTATGGGCAGACAAGAAATGGGTTTGATCTGGAGCACATATTTGACCTACCCACCTACCGTAGACTTGAACCACTACATTACATCCATATGTATCATAGTGGCATGGAGTATTGGCACCGCTTGAGCATAACCAAAATGAAACGTCTTTGGCTGCATATGGAAAACCGAAACAACTAAAGTCCACATCATAGCGACAATCCAGTGGTATTACCTCGGCTTGCTGGTAATTAAAAGCCGTCCAGTTTTCAGAACTTTTTGAATGCACACTAAGGAAATTCATAAATGTAGACTCGACTTTCGAACGATAACGCTCCCACTGAGGAATGTCAGGAAACTTCATCGGCATTTGCTCAAACATAAACCGCTTCTCCTTCAATGAAGCTGTATCAAACTGCTTGCACCACTCATCTATTGGACGATCAAAACATTTCCAATTCGGGCAAAATTTTCGTAAGACCACTGGTTTTCTACTGTTCAGAATTATTTCGAATAAAATAGACTGTTGTTCTGGGTCTTTGTCCTGGTCCATTGTTTCGACTTTTTTATAACTTGCAGATAAGCATGAGCATTAGTCTAATAATTTTTACATAAAAGATTGTCCATAATATAGAACCTTTTGTTTTGACATTTAAGACGTCAATTGTCATTCAACTTCATTCACTTAGCTACGTTCGCTTTTGTTTTTAAGAGTTAGCTTTGAAGGCGAAAGAAACAAGCGTTCTCATGTTTGAATGCGCATTCATTTTCATTTTCTGTGCCAATATATTTGATTTTTAAACTTATTTATTTAAAGCATTCTACATTTCAATGGAGATTACGTTTGTTGCCGAAAATTGGAATTTCATCCATGTCGCACATTTCTTTTAGTGGAGAATAGTCCCTATTATTGTAAATAAAATTTTTTTCAGTTAAGGAGTTTTAGGATAATACAGCTAGGTTCTAAATTTCACTTTTAATCGAAATGAATTGAAATCGATCAAAAGCGAAATTTCGGGTTCCAAATTCCAGTTTTACCAATTTGAATTTCACATTTTTCGAAGTTAAAAAAACTGAATTCCATTTTCCCCAATCCGGTTTTACCGTTTTGTGAGTGATTTCAATCCGATCCCTTTAGTATCTGTGAAATTCAAATTGTTGGGATGAGCTGAAGCAATTGAAAATGCAAGTGAATAATATCTGAGTGTAGAAATGTAATTTATTATGTTAATTATATTTTGAATAAATGCATCAAAACATAAGGAATTTTTACAGGCGGCAAACACAAAAATTCGTCCATGAAATGTTGTTTTAATCTCCGTTTTTCTTCATCCGACATGGAAAGTTTTATTAATCTTGGACAAATTTAGTTCTCCAAAACATTTATAACTCGTTTCACACAGTGCTACGACCTAAGAAACTTCAGAATCTATTCCAATTGATCTATGAAAGCTTTCTTCGGCAAGGAAACGCGGCTAACTACAACACACAAGGAATCGTTTATGGTTTTAGATGTGGCGCAACAATTTGCAGCAATGTTTGGAAACCATGTTTATGTTTATTAAGTAATATGGTATAAACTTAAATGAACAAACAATTATTAACTTTCATTTGAAATCTATCTGTTTTACTTACGCAGTGTCTTTAATTTCTAAAGGCCAGCCCAGAATGCGTATCTGTTGCTGGTATCTTGTATCACTGTCAAAAGAGAGATACATTTCTTGTATGATGTTGCCATCTATTCAACTTCAAGCTACAGATTCACGAAGATACAAATTGTGTAAGTTCTTATGGGTTGCCATGTTTTTAACTTCTGACTCAGATTCAAGCATTAGCTACAGATACGCATTCTGGGGGGCCTTTAAGATTAGAAAGGTTCTTTCTTTCTCACTGGAGCTGAAATGAGCATATTTCCAAATTCATCAAAAAAGTGTTCCCACTAAGTTTTCGAATTAGGTTTGACAACTTTCTATATTTCCGAATTTCCTGTGACAGTTTACAGTAGACATTTATATTGTAAACAAACGAAAAAAGTGATACGTAAAATTTAATAATTCCAAGTCCTCTAAAACGTATTTAAAGAACTTAATATGTGGTCAACTTAAAGGTTAAATTATGCTTAGACAGTGATTCTCGTATTCCTCAAAAATATGGCTAATTATATGACAAATAATATCAACTTAAAGGTTCATTGGGCAAAACAGAGGAAGCGGAATATGCAAGACTTCGGTTCATATGTTGTCGACCCTGACATTGTAGTGGAATACTCCGAAGAGGTTCTGATCGAAATAAAAGCCGCAAATATAGAGCAACTTATGTACTATAAATTGTTGTATAAATAGTAGACTCAAAAAAAAAACATTTTTTGGGAGAAAGTTTACAATGTCTATAATTTAACAATACATACATGTTCCATTCCAATTAAAAAGGTTTAAAATTTGTAAAGAACAGTCGGCATACGATATCTTTTCAATTAATATATTCTATTTTCAACGAATTCTTTGTTCGTTTGCTCGACCGATTAATTTATCATATTAAGAAACCATATTTCCCACAAATGTGGGAAATTAGATTTTGTTTGGGAAATTTAGTCGTATTTGTAAAATTAATGCCGAAATGAACTTTTTTGCTCAGTGAGAACGTAGTACATATAAGCATATGCTTATATTTTCCTCTGCACAGTTTAGTTTTTCAATTCCTTACAATATAAATAACACTCGAAGTTATGAAATCGGTTGGAAAACAAAACCAAAAAAAAATTTACTCTATACGCAGCTAAATTTAAAATTGAGTGTCAGCCTGTATTTATTATATTTTGTTTTCCACCTCTGACAATCGGCTGCCTCAGTAAAACCACGTCCAATTTCATGTTGTTAGTTTTAAGAAGCGATGTTTTTCTAAAATTTGTAAAGAACAGTCCGCAAACGAAATCTTTTAAATAAATAAATTGTATTTTCAACGAAATTTCATAGCTCAGAAGTGGGATTAGTGAACAAAATAAACGTTCTTAAATTATTAGTATACATTAAAAAAAATATGTCACTCAGATCAATAACACGCAACGAGATGGCACGCAGGAATTTGTGTCTCTGATACAGCGAGCATTGCGCAATTACGCAGGCTGTACGATGAACTTGAGGACCACTCGCTGGAAGCTTCTACTTCTGATCCAGAGATTCAAGCTTTCGTCCCCAATGAAAAACAATCGACAATCTTCATTCGACCCCGCTGTAACCTCGGTCAGATGTGTATCTACTGATGTAGCTACCAATGACGTCACCGTCAATGTCGCATCTGCTGTTCCCATATTGGCTGCTGCCCCTGCTGTTATGACTTATGTTGATCCCCCTGATGTCCCTACATTCAATGTTGTTTCTGCTGTCACTGCGCCGACTGCCTTTTCTGCAAATAGTTTTACTGCTGTACCAACCGCTGCACATTGGGAAATTCGCAACGAAGGGAAGTGGGTTTAGAGCAGAGTCAGATGCAACAGAACTTACCAATCGACTCGTCTGTCATTGACTCGATGGTAAACCGTTTTTCGGGGACGACACTTATGAGGCAAACAAGTGGTTTGTCAACTTAGAAGACGCCTTTGAGTTACTTCAGTGCAGCGAACGCACGAAGTTTGTATGTGCGCGTCGTCTGCTAGGCGGAACGATTAATATAAGTGACTACAATCAACTGAAACGACAAATAATGGAAGAATTAGGAAGAACTCACACATTGCTTGAGGTCAATGAGCAGTTAAGAGATCGGAAGCTGAGGCCTAGTGAAAGTATCCAGAGGTATGTCATCGAAATGAAGACCATATCCGAGAAAGCCGATATACCCGAATGTTAACTAGTGGACATCATAATTAGTGGATTGAACGATTAATCCTATTTAAAAACAATGCTGTACCAGGCGACATGCAGCTTGATCGCTACGACTTCGAATGCAGCTTGATCGCTACGAAAAGTTACGTGCAAATCCCAATTAGAGCTGGAGGAAGCTCATATTTTTACTACTGTCAGCCAGAGTCAGGGGAGTACAATTTCCGCCAACAGTGGTCGAGGTTCCAGCTCTCACTGATAGCCCACGTTGCTACAACTGCTCGCCGTTCGGGCATTACCAGTCACAATACAATAAGCCAAAACGTGGACCAGGTGCCTGCTTCAAGTGTGGTGAAGTCTGACATTTCCGCGAGGGGGAAGTAATCAATATTTTTGCGTGGTCCTAGACTACAGAATACACAAAAATCCACGGAATACTGTATTCAATGTGTGATTACATAATGAATACATGTGAATACATGGGAATACACGAGAATACATGCGAATACGCGTAAATTAATTAGAATACATCAGAATACACGTGAATACACGTGAATAGGTACACGTGACTACACTTGAATACATTTGAATACAAATGCACAAATTTGAACACACTTGTATTGAAATCTTCATTTTTAAGCAATGCATGTCGGTTATCCAGTTATCGAGCCATTTATTTCATGCAGAAGATCGTTTATTAATCGTCAGCAAAACTAGATGATATGGCATACAACAAACTTAAACTGTACAAATGATAACAACTGACATTATTATCTTAAGGCCCATCGCCATTATTATACATTAGACCATTCTCACAATAGATCCAAACAACAAATCAAATTTTCGAACTTTTTAAAATTTGGACAAAAAGCGTCTTTTGCTAAAAATATATTTAACATATTTTTCTCGATTTTAAAAGATTTAATAAATTATAAACGTTAATGTACTAAAATTATTTTAAATAATTTATTAGAAATTAGGTTTGCCTAAATATGTAGCTCAGACACTATTTTGAAATTCCTTACGGTTTGGCCTAAAACAACGTTTTTCTACAAGGGGGCGTGGCATTGGGCGGATTTCAAAAATGTTTACACTTGTTTTGCTTCGTCGGCCCGAGAGTCTTTATACCAAATTTCAACACTCTAGCTTAAAATTTAAGGCCCAAAAATCGGTGACACACAGACGGACGGGCGGACAGACAGACATGGCTTAATCGACTCAGCTAGCGATTCTGAATCGATCCATATACTTTGAGGTATATGTATCGAAATTATTTCTCTATGTTACAAACTTAATGTCAAAATTAATACACCCCTATGGGATAGGGTATAAAAAGTTGCATCATTAACGAACGAACGAACACTTATATTTCAGGTTTCGTTGCAAACGCTCCAACACAAACCGAATATTCTTCCTCCGATAGAATGGTCCGGAAAACAGTGCGCACTGAGTTTTCCATCTCGCTTATGTCTTCGGATGTGATTTGTGCGATTGTAGTTGTGCTTTCAAAACCATTTATTTTGATAATCAATTTAATGTTCTCTGGTACACAACCAATTTCTTTTTCGATGTCATCCCAGACATTTTCTTTTCCATTTATCACTGATATTTTTAGTAGGTACTATCAACAAATTAAATTGATTTAAATCCTTGTTCTAATCACTTGTACGGCTACGCTACGCGCAATAAGCGGGAATATACTTGACATTTGTTTATTTTGATTAAGACAATGACATATACGTCAACGACAAGCATTATGCAAGAATGACGGTGCGATATTAATACGAACGCACAGTTCTGACGTCATTGCGACCTTAATAAAGAGACATAAAAATTAATATGCGAATACGTGATTACACTAAAAATACGCTGACTACACATTGAATACGCGTGAATACTTGTGAATACATGAGAATACGTAAGAATACACGTAAATACATATGAATACGTGAGAATACATGCGAATACGTTTGAATACACTATGATTCACCATGAATACGTACAGAAAAGTTCCTTGAATACACTGATTACTTCCCCCTCGCATTTCCACCAAGTATGCCCGAGGAAGCGGAATGTTATTGCTGCCATTGAAGAGTCAACAAGAGATGCCACTGAAGCTGAAGCACAGTTGGCTAGAGAGGAAGCTAGATTGGTGAGGGCCGTTAGCGCAATGCAGATAGTAAATGTCGCTTTCTTGGATAAATTTAACAAAAGCACTGAATCTAAAAAAATATAGGCTCTTTTTGATTCGGGTAGCCCGAAGGGTTTCATTAAGGAAATCGCTGTCTCCATTCAAATCAACTCTACTTTGAAACCAACAAAGTATCGCGGCATTGGTAATGCGAAGATTAACATTTTTGATAAAGTACTATTTAAAGTCAGTTTTGAAGACGAAGCAACTATACATTTATTTTCTGTTTCACCAGATTCATCCTTGTCAGTGCCCATACTCATAGGTCGGGATCTGTTAAAAAAAAAAACTTATTATCCTATGTAAATTTAAAAACAAAATATTCTAAAGATGAACTTATACAGTTGAGAGATAAAAATAAAATTTTGAATTCAAAACTTTTGACTAGTGCATTTGATCTGTTTAATTTGAGAAGATTTGATAATAAATTAAATAATGAGTTTCCCGATGGGTTGCGCTCAGCAGTGGGTGTGGAATTAATTCCATTAAACGTAAGTCCGAGTTCAGCTAAATATGAAGTAGTAGAAAAGCTCCCGGCTCCAGGGTGCTCGCTGGTGAATACAAATTAGGATTTAGATTACAAATTTATGGTTGAGCTAGTCAATCAAGATAAAACAGCTTACGAAAGTAGTTATGAAAAGCAGGATCAAATTTCTTCCATTGAGAGTTTCGATGATGAGTTAATTGTAGATATTAGTTTCCAGTTAGATGATTATCAAAGGAAAGTTGTGTGGTCCGCAGTTTATGACTCATATAGCAATCTAACCCTAAGTGGCAGGTGGCCATGGCTCAGAGGAATGCGTAGTTGACTGCTAAGCCAAACGTTGCGGGTTCAAGCCCCAGCTTCGGCAGCATTTGTTTTCTACGAAAATCGCCAGCTTAAATGAGGTCACCTGTGCGATAATATGAGACAATATTAATCTATGTCTCCTCCTCTGTGCCACGTAGGTGTATGTTATATGTCTTTCCTTCTTTGTATCTATCTGTCTCTCTCTGTTGTATTAATGTCTTGATCTGTCCCAGCCGATGGGCCTCAGTCGCCAGTGCTGTTACGTGTCTGTAGTTCGTTGCATTCATGTGCGAAGTACTGTGATGTCCAATGTCCAACCCTAAGTGAAAATAGAACCTTACGACAGTCAAAAGAAGATACACCCTTCCATAGTGCACTACTTTGAGGTACAGGCAATTGTTATTAAGTAATTGGAGAAAGGGATAGTTAGGCATAGCAATTCGCCATATGCGTCAGCAAATGTTTTGGTTAGGCAGAAAAGTAGAGAAAAGTGTAGGCTTTGTATAGACTATATATTTTTGAATGAGAAAACTTTTCGAGATAACTTTCCGATGCCGTTAATAGAGAAGTGCATCGAATATTTAGAGGGAAATAAGAAGAAGAGGGAAAAACGGGTTCCATCAAGTTCAAATACACAAGATTTATCAATGAGATCCTAAGAGATTTAATGAAAGCAGGGAATATAGTCATATTCATGGATGAAATTGTCATTGCCACTGCGGATTTTGACTCCCTTATAGCGACGATAACTAAAGTCCTTAGTAGGTTGTATCAAAGTGGTTTAGAATTAAAAATGAATAAATGCAAATTTGGATACAATGAGATAAATTTCTTGGGATATGTGGTATCGGCTGAAGGAATTCGTCCGAGTGACTTAAATGTAGAAGCAGTAACAAGCTTTCCACCACCACCGAATTACAAGCAGCTGCAGCAGTTTCTCGGTCTCTTCTCGTGTTTCCGAAAGTTTGTGCCTGGTTTTTCATCGATTGCAAAACCTCTGACGAAAATGTTGAAAAAAACAATCCGTTTTATTTCGACGCAAATTGTACTTATGCATTTTGTATTCTTAAGGACATGTTGATCCCCTCCCCATACTTGATATTTATAGCTCCAAGTGAAAGACTGAGTTACATACTGATGCAAGCAAACAAGGGGTTCGGTGCACTATTGATGCAGAGACAGGATAATGGGAAGTACCATCCTGTCGCATACTTTTCAAAGACTGCCTCTGAGAGCGAGGCGAAGCCTCACAGTTTTGAATTAGAAACTATGCACTTGAACGGTTCAAGACGCAGTTAAATGGAATTATGTTTACAATGACCACTGATTGTAATGCTTTGGCGCAAGCTATGGAAAAGAAGCAAGTGAACCAGCGCATTGCGAGGTGGGTTTTCAGTTTTGAAAATTATAATTATAAAGTAAAACGGGATTTCGATGGGGCACATAGATGCATTAAGTAGGTGTCACCTGGTGAGTAGTGATGATGTTCATGTTTTGGATTCAAGTATTCAAATCACGCTTGGGAATGGGGTAGTCCAACATTTTAAATTAAAGGATGGATTAGTGTTTAAAAGAGGTAAACATTCTGATCACCTTCAGCTTATTGTATACCTTCCGAAATGGAAAATAATATAATAAGAACCATTCATGAAAAAATTGCTCATTTAGGTATTGACAAAACAACAGATCAACTTAAGAAAAAGTACTGGTTTCCAAAATTGTGGAAAAAGGTTAACGGATACATTAGGAACTGTGTAAAATGTATAATTTTTTTTCCGGCCTCCAGATGTAATGAGCACAACCTCTATAATATCCGGAAAAACTTATGCCTTTTGATACGATTCATATCGATCACTTCGGCCCGTTACCTTCAGTCCAGTCCATACGTAAACATGTGTTAGTGGGGGTAGATGCTTTTACGAAGCATGTGAAATTATATGCAGTAAAGACTACTAGCACTAAAGAAGTGTGCGCTTCATTGCAGAAATATTTTGACAATTCTAGTCGTCCAAGACGGATAGGATAGTGAGTGATAGAGTGACGTGTGAATTTATTAAAATTATGAAAAAGAATAATGTTGAACATTTAAAGGTAGCAGTTGCTTCCCTACAGGCTAACGGTCAGGTAGAAAGGGTAAATAGAGTGTTAAAATCAATGCTGGCAAAACTTACAGAACCAATTTACCACTCTGACTGGGTGTCTAGTTTGGTCAATGTAGAATTTGCTATCAATAATTTGCCATTCCTCAACGCGGAAAACCCCTTGTACATTATTGTTTGGTATAAAGCAGAGAGGACTGAATAAAAAGTTTATCCCGAAGTATAAGGGTCCTTATATAATAAAAAAAAGTTGCCCAAAGACAGATATGTTTTGGGGGATATTGAAATAAGTTCAAGTACGCCAAATACCTTACGACGGTGTGGTTGAATCAAATCGTTTGCGCATGTAGTTGAGCCCAGCGATCACATCGAGTCGATTGCATTTCATGAATGCCGAGTTGTATGAAACTAAATTTAAAAATGTGCGTCAGCCTGTAATTATTATATTGTGTTTTCACCTCTGACAATCTGTTGCCATAGTAAAACCACGTCCAATTTGATGTTGTTAATTTTAAGAAAGAAAAAGAACAGTCGGTATACGATATCTTTTTGATAAATAAATTGTATTTTCAACGAATTTTTATAACTGATTTATGAAAGTAATTTCACTTTCATTTCACTCGATTTCTGGAACCTAGCTGTTAGCGCCCAGTAGCTGTCATTGAACAACTTCTATGGAACACACAACAAGGTGAAATTGAAATGTCACCCATATAAAGCTTCTAATATTAATTATTGGAAAATTCCGTTTCAGTTCGCTGAAATGGCAATCATTAATAAATGTTGATCAGTTGAAAATAGCTGTATATAATAGCATTGCAAAATAGCTATATATAGAGCAAAAGAGCAACCACTGCTTATGTTGTGTGTATCACCTAGAAAATAATCATTTTTTATATGTTGTGCAGTAAGGAAAACATTAAATAATAAACAATAGTCTTTACCTGGTTTTAACTCTTGAGATGCTATAACGTTCTCTCCCTTAGCACTATATTGATCTCCGAAGAAATACGTTTTGAGAACTCAATTTTGTTTTGTTTCGATTACACAGCACCAAATATAAAATACCAACAATAGCAATTTCGCCTAGTTTAGGATATATTTATTGGAAAAGTTACTTGTAACATGCAGCGAAAACACGGTTTTTAATTTAAAATTAGTAGTAAAAAAGTTTGCTTTAGTTGAAAAAAGGTAGTAAACTCATTATAACGGGTGATTTTTTAAGCTTAGTTTTTTTTTGAATCGAATAAAACACTCAAATTTGCATTAAATATTCGAAATTTGTATTGTAATCGATTAATAGGCCTTTGACATTTGCTTTTTAAGGACAACTTCATGTAAATGTTGTCCGAGGCTCCAATTTTACGTCACTTTTTCGAGCATTTCGGCCTGTATTCCACGAATTACGAGTGTTATGTTATTTTGTAAGACTTCAATCGTGTTCGGCTTGTCCAAATAGACTAAGGACCAGAGATAAGGGAAGTAAAGAGACACCAATCTTCGCGGTTTGCCTACAGCTAAATTCACCCATAATTACGTATCTTACACATACTATCACATTTATAAACAAGTGTGAGTGTTTATAAATGTGATATTTTTTGCTCAAAATTTTTCGATTTTCCCTCGCTACCTCACCGATATAAATTTTCCATAAATTTTGTATTTGTATTGTTACTTAGTCCACATTTTTGCGATAAATCGTTTCAATTTTCTTGTTTATCTGTTGAACGCATTCTGTGTTATTTTGATATATTATCTTTGATATTGTTTGTGTTGTGTAATTGTGTTTATTTTTGAAAAATAAAAAATACTATTGAAAAAAAGGATAAGAGTTTTATTACATTAACCTACATGCAAATAAAACAATGTGTGGAAAAAGATATGAGTTTAATTACGTATATACCGAAAAATAGCGAATATAGTAAATCATTCATATTTTCAAACAAAAACCAAGGAGCATGTATTTTATATCAGAAAATGTAATAAAATTGGATATTTAAAAAAATAGGTTTAAATATGTTATGATTACATTTGCCTCTGTAGAAAATAAGAACAAATTGTAATTTATATTGAAAAGTAGCGTTATCACTGTTTTGTATGGCATGTAAGGTTGACAATTTTTGTACCTACCAACCAGAAAACGCGTGTTTTAATTATTTAAGGTTTCCAATATTGGGTTTAAACTCTGAATAATATCAGTTTCGCTGTATGTCAAATATGTTCAAAAAGAACAAAGTATGGCGGATATCTTTAATCATGAGCACAAATTGCACAACAATATTTATTTTGCTGAAAATAATTAATAATTAAGGAAGTTTTGATGTTCTTTTATGAAATCTATTTGGTTTTTTTTTATTACAAGAAATCATAAAGAAAGGAATTTTGTTCCACTTCTTTTGGGAAATTATTAAAAATATAATTTAAATAAAATCCCATTTAATCCAACTGACACAGCAAAAAGCCAATTTTTTGTTTACCCCTGCAGAAATGTCAAAAATTAAACAGTGGTCCATTGATTAAAGATAATTCACATTTAATTTGCTATTATAAATACGGCTGTTGGTAAGTGGAATACATATTTTTTGCAAAGGAATAAATTTATCAGCAAAAACAAAACAGTTTACCAAATATATAAAGTGGGCGAATTCGTTACTGCATTAAATATGAAAAACAATTTTTCTGATCAACAGTGACAAACTAAAAGTCGGTACCTACTTCAAACACATTTTATATCATTTATAAAAATAAGAAATTATCCTACTTATTATAACTCTGAGTTGGAAATATACTATCTTCAGAATCTTGCTTATCAAATTACGCAACACCTCATCACTCCAAAGTAGGAATCGACTAAGAAAACTCGTAGAAGATTATTAAATTAATACATCCTCTCGGAAATCATCTTGTTAAAAATTGAATTATTACACTTAAATATTTTGTTTCTGTCCTTAAGGAGGAGTTGGACATTCAAAAACATATGATTATATTCACCAAAACAAAAAATTCCGAGCTGTGATTTAACTATTTGGTTTGTTTAATTTTTTTTATTATTTTCGTTTGTTTGTGTATTTCTAGTGCAAAATTGAAACAAAAAAGTGCGCTCAAGAGTTTACATAAAGTTAATTTGTGAAAGTGCGAATATATTTCCACGTATGCAAAAACAACACACACGAAAATATAAATAAACATCGACTGAAATGTCAAAAAAAAAAAAAAATCTACCACACTGCTAAACAGCTGTTAATGAAAGTGTCCAAACCCAAAATTTCATGTCTGCTTAGACAGACAGGAGTGCATTGGTGGTGGATTACAACAAAAACAACCAACTTTCACGGGCTGTGTGGCATGTGGCGCCGTCTTGATGAACCACATGTCAACCAAGTTCAACTCAGCCAACAGGGGCAAAAAAAAGACGCATATCATGACTCTATATCGTTCTCCGTTGACGGTAACGTTTCTTCCTAGGTCGCCTTTAAAGAACAATGGATTGATGATGCCACCAGCCCATAAACCACACCGAACTGTCGTTTTTTTTTCGGGATCCATCGATAGTTCTTGTATGGCATGTGGCTGTTCATCACTTCAGATGCGACTTTTGCTTATTTACGCATCCGTAAAGCCAGAAATGAGGCTCATCGATTAACACAATTTTTCTATAAAACAACGGATTTTCACATTTTCCACTGTGCACGAATTTCAATAATTTGCAATCGTTGCCCGTTTTGTAAGTCTTTCTATGATGAAATGGCAGTGGCAGAGTATACTGAACATTTTTCACTATGACAGATTTCGTTTGTTTGTGTATTTCAAGTGCAAAATTGAAACAAAAAAGTGCGCTCAAGAGTTTACATAAAGTTAATTTGTGAAAGTGCGAATATATTTCCACGTTTGCAAAAACAACACACACGAAAATATAAATAAACATCGACTGAAATGTCAAAAAAAAAAAAAATCTACCACACTGCTAAACAGCTGTTAATGAAAGTGTCCAAACCCAAAATTTCATGTCTGCTTAGACAGACAGGAGTGCATTGGTGGTGGATTACAACAAAAACAACCAACTTTCACGGGCTGTGTGGCATGTGGCGCCGTCTTGATGAACCACATGTCAACCAAGTTCAACTCAGCCAACAGGGGCAAAAAAAAAGACGCATATCATGACTCTATATCGTTCTCCGTTGACGGTAACGTTTCTTCCTAGGTCGCCTTTAAAGAACAATGGATTGATGATGCCACCAGCCCATAAACCACACCGAACTGTCGTTTTTTTTTCGGGATCCATCGATAGTTCTTGTATGGCATGTGGCTGTTCATCACTTCAGATGCGACTTTTGCTTATTTACGCATCCGTAAAGCCAGAAATGAGGCTCATCGATTAACACAATTTTTCTATAAAACAACGGATTTTCACATTTTCCACTGTGCACGAATTTCAATAATTTGCAATCGTTGCCCGTTTTGTAAGTCTTTCTATGATGAAATGGCAGTGGCAGAGTATACTGAACATTTTTCACTATGACAGATGACGTTTGGAAGCCATTACTAACAAGTGCTGCCAACCTGAAAAAAATTAACCATCAAAAAATCACCCGTTAGTTCGGTAATGGACTTGAATTGTATGCCATTATCAGATCATATAATTTTCGTCCTATGGATATGACTTTTGTTTGCATAGTTTTAGGTGTGTTGTATGTCTTTAGGAATACACCTCATTGCTCCGCCTAAACGCTCTAATAACGCCCTTATATGATGTAGATTTTATATTGGTGCATAGAGTCAGTGTATGTTTCGGAGCCAAACTCCAAACGAGAGACCAATAAAATACAAAACATTTGTATTTAAACTTTATACGGAAGATGCTATTGTGTTTCATCGCTCTGAAAAGTTATTTGGTAATCTGTTGATTTGGCAATAGAATTTACATATTGTTGAATAAAAGCTTTGAAACACTATATATATCTGCAAAAATAGATTTTGTTGTCTTCAAAAGGTAGGTAATGTGGAGCAGAAATGGAGTGGGTGAGAGATTCGATCTTTGAGGTACCCCTGCGTTCTGAGGAATTGTCCTTTTGAAAGTTTTCCATCTAGAATTGCAGTATTTAGGGAACTCCCGATGTCATCAATTAGGCTAACAAAGCACTCTGCCAAATAATCGAATTCCTTGGAAATATGCAGAATAAATTTTACATGAATTTTCATCACAATTGTCCATAGATTGGCGACTTATAAAGCCATATAAAGTATCAACAATCGCGATTTCACATAGTTTTATAGATGTGTACATTTAGATTTATTCCTAGGGGATTTCTCTTTAGATCATATAATTGCCTTGCAATGGATGTGCCTTTAGGAACGCAGCTTTATCTCTCCGCATAATGTATATCCAATCTTCTCGCAGTAGCAGCGCCTATGACAAGTTGTTTTCTTAATCAACAGGCATTATGTACTAGTAAAACAGGAGGTCCCACCATCGTGCAAGAAGTACACAAAGCTCGGCCCTGGGTACAACGTACTGTTGCGCCAACAAAAATTTTTTAAATTGCAATCGCAAACAGGTCTCCAAACAGAATTTTTCGACGAAATATTGCCACTTCATTTTTCGCAATAGGAGGAACGAGATTCCATCGATCTCGTTCTAATTTTCAAATTACTCTTATACCCCTAGCCACATGATTATACTATCAGGTTTACAAGTTACATTTCTGCCAATCCAATACTGAAAATGTTTAACTTAAATAATAAAAAAACAGTGGTTTGTTTATAGTTCAATTATTTATACTCTTTATTTTCATTTTTGTTTTCAAATTTATTTCAACAATTCTTACCAAATTTTTATTGCAAAACATTAAGAATAAGAAAAAAAAACTCTACACATCAGTCGGTATAAAAGAAGTACTCTCTAATCGATGCAATAGGCTGATTTAATATATTGAGACTCGAAGAACCTGTCTTCTTAAACTAATGTGCATCTAGTTGAATGGTGGATGTAAACCTCATGGTAGGTAAAAATTAGGAATTGCTGACTTCATGCCCAAGTCTTTTCAAACATAAAACAGTGATGTCTTCTATTGAAGCAAGCAAGTGAATATATAAATTGGTCATGGGATAGGAAACATTATTTCATTTCTTACATCAGATGAACGTGACAGATAAGTAGCCCCATTACGGTAGGAACCACGAAGTATTCGAAACAGTTGATAAAAATTTAAGAGTTCTGCCAATCAAATCTAATTGAATTTCGAGTAAATTGAGTCGTAAAAACATTTTCGCTTGCGTACACGTATCCAGAGTCCCCGCCGACGTCAACAAGTGAAGTCCCACGCCGCAGTCAACACCATCCGCAACTGCTTCCCTCGCCGCAGTCATTGCTATACGCCAACCTAATCCCACGCCGCCGTCATTGATCCCACGCCGCCGTCAATGGTCCCACGCCGCAGTCAATGCAACGTTATCCCACGCCGCCGTCACTGCTACATATCCCACGCCGCCGTCAGATCTATTTACGCCATGATGCCTACCGACTCGGGTAGATTACAAAAGCTGCTCGGTATGTACACATGGTGAATCAACAGGCCGAACCACGGCACATAGTACATTGTAACAAGAGCAGATGAAAGTAGAGGATGCGCTTTCCACAGGAACCGCACCAATCAACACAATAGGGAAAACTTTTAAAATGCTGCTCGTTTCAAAACACCCACAAGCATTGTGTTGAATCCAATGTTCGGCAGTTTTGAACAAAACCAGTGGTTGGACGATTCTTAGCAAAACTCTCGTCAGATGGGGCGTCATTTACGTCACCACGTGTTGAATTCAAATCTTCCAAAAGACGCTGAAAAACAGTTTTGCTATATGAATGTTACAATGTCAGTGGTTACCGCGTAGCTCCTGAACAGATGTACTGAAGTGTGCGCCCGAAGCATACTTTCACAATAGTTTATAGAAATAATCGCCAAAAGAACAAAGCATCGTTGGTGACAAATTGGTGTTCGATTTCTTTCTACTCTAAGCTGGATGTTAAATAGTGCAGCCCATCGTCTAGAATAGAGATGTAACAAAAATCCTGTGGAGCCATTTCATCGCGTTTTGTAGAGTTCAATAAATAAACTTTAGAGCCAGGTGAATGTTATGGGCCCAGGTCAGTTTGTACTGAAAATACGAATGTTTGTTCCAAAATATATAACTGAGATGTTACCAGCCACTGGTTAAAACTATGCTGTTATGTTCTTGATGTACCACTAAGTGTGTCTTCAAATTCAGAAACAGTAACGAGAACTTCAACGCCAAAAGAATGCACAAATTTACGTGTCCTCAAATATTATCAGCAAATAACAAAGTCGATTTCTTTGATGTCTTCGAATGAAATGTAGTCTGTCCCAAGGTATGTTTTGTAAATAGTGAGCTGTCCCTTTCGATTTGAACGTGATTCAACTGCAATACACGAAGAGGTTTTCGTCCAAAATAAAGTATTTAAAAATTTACCCAGGTGACTTTGTTGGGTCTATAAATCCCTGCTAACAAACAAGCGTTTATGGTCCGATCTGTTGGCAGCAATAATGAACGCTGCGCATAATTGTGTCAACTGCATCTTCTTCCTCGATTTTAACGGAATACAACTGGAATATACGAAGCGATTTTCGGCGAGAATGAACAATTAAAAGTTAACCAGATGCGAGGTGGTTGATAACAGAAACCTCATTTGTGTACGATCGCCTACTTCGATGACATTTAGATAATTGAACGTGGTGTTTTGCATGTACTCAGACTGCGATGTCATTGGATTCTTGATGCAGTTTCTTTATAGAATTGGGTAATCTGCTGTTTGACCGACAATGGAAGTATGTACCAGGATAGTTTTAAGTGGGCTACCGGGGCTCGTTATTTAGATTAAACTGAAAAATACTGATCAGTTGTAAGAAAAATACACCAAATTTACCGCTTTCGTAATTTGAGGCACTTTTATGGGGCAGTGGGGTGCAGTGTGTTAACTCCCCAGTCAAAGTATCGATAAGTATGGTGTACTGAACTTCTGGCAACTAAACAGAAATGTTTAGTGTCCAATGTCTTTTGGTATATTTGTACGTAATGGAAGCGGCTCCTCCCTCTCGATTGATTTCTCTTTATCCTCGATTTTTATGAAATTCAACTGGAATATACGAACAGGTTTTCGGTCGAAATAAACAGTAACAAATTACCCAGATGAAGTGTTCATTGAGCTACTTCCATGGGGTAGTGGCGGTGCGATAATACATGATAACTCCCCGTCGAACTCATGCTCAAGTGAGGTGTGTAAAGTAGTCTTCTGGCAACAGCATGCAGTGTGAAGTGTTGCTGATACTGACTGAAAGATACGAAGACTTTGCCAACGCAATAATGCTCTGAAGATTTACCAGTTCAAATATCGGACATCGAAAGTTGTGATTTTCAATTTTGCTAGCTGCCATAGGTTGTATCGTATTAGTTGGACTCCTATCCCTCTTTCCCTCTTAGACGTGCTTCTGTGATGTTGATGATAATGATGTGGGAAGTGTAACCCTCCTTTCTTTCAATGGAAGCGAAACTAAAACAGCACCCTACGAGAAACCTCAAAACGCCTGTTTGGCACCTCGGACATGGACACATCTTCCTACGGATCCTCTTCTTAAGCAGTGTATTCAATCTCTGGAAATCTCTAAATTCTACTTCTTATGTGTTAGAGGAAACATTTACATATCAATTATTCTACGGAAACATACAATAGGGTATTTAACAAAATATTTTACGTCTTTTGCTCTCGTCTCTAGCCAGTGTCCATAGTTAGGAACATACCATATTTAATGTTTATATTATTTAGTAAGAATTCAAGCTAAATGGTTCGAGTTAATTCGGTATAAGCAAGCGTATTTGTATAAGAGAAAAACATTTCAAATATAACACTAAAAGGAAATATCAAAGCTTGATTGGAGAAACACAAAGATCTAATAAAAATTGCGTATAAAAGTGGGTACCTTGTTAAAATATTACATTAGGCAGTACATAACAGTCAGTATATGTTTGAATATCACTTGCCACCAATTACAAAAACACTTCATTCTTGTATCTAATGTACAAACGTTAATTTACAAAAAGAAATAATAAACAAAAGTTTAGGCCTATGTTTGATTATGTGTTGTAAGTGCGGATTTTCGACATGGAAACGGAACATACATAATATGTATAACAAATTTGTATAGCATTCACCAATTGTACACATTACAGTTTTTAACTCCGTTGATGCTATTTTCATAAACTAATTTTAACAAAAATGGTTACAAAAATTTCAAAGAGAAATACAATAGTAATGCATATGGACACTGTGCGTAGGTTTTAAATTTACATTTTGTGGGGTTTACATTTTTTTAATATAACTTCCCGCAGAAAAATTAAAGTAGGTATTTTGATACAAAGAAAATACAAAAAAAAAATATTCGAACTGGAATAATGAACAGAATTAGCATTAAATGTAGATTCATTATCACTTACAGTCGGGTGATAGAACAAAATATACACAAAAGAAGAACACATAGCCGGAGAATTATATCGTTTTTGTAGTTTTGATTCCCTTTTAATTATCTGCAGCAAAGTGTTCGGTATGGTATTCTCTATCAATCAGTTCTCGGGTAAAGCGTGTTCTCTCACTCGCTACAAAAATACAAATTTCGCCATGCAGAGGAAAATTTAAATGAAAAACCACTTATCTTGCATTTTTTCGATGGAATGCATTTTGCTGCAGAATCAACCACGGTTCGTGTTTTTCGCTCTTGCTTTCATTTCACTACAAAATAAAATTAATTTGGCAAACATATTCCATTGAACTTACAAGAAACACGAATGCAAGCACTTGTGCATGGGGGTGAGAGCTGTTTGGTTTCTTTTTAAGATATTTATAGGGTTGCATTTCATAAAGCAAATATCAGTCAAATATACCCTGCAAAATAAAATTGTTGGCTACGATCTGCTGATATATTGGGATGCGAAAATCCTGCTCGTTCCATTTTTAAATTAATTGGCTGTAGTCTAAAAAATATAGTTAATTGAAATAACAAGAAAGATAGAGACAACTGGAAAATCCTTAGCCATGCGGTGGTGTTTATCTATGAAATAATAAGTTTACGTTGATCTTAAATTTCCAAGACTTACAACAATGTATGTGAACAGAGATTTTGTTAAATTTCAGTGCAAGTTCCTTAATGGTTGGTTCCCTTTAATAGCTAGAAAGTATTTATACCATCCTACAAAAAAAATAGATGATTGTTTGGAAAGAGAATAGGAATGTGATGCTTATGAAGAAACGAAAAATATTGTTTAACAGTTATCAATCAATACCAGACTAGATGAAATGTGCACTACCAGGCCCAGACTCAAAAGAGCATTTATACTAGGGACACTTCCCGAGAGCTGATACACGAAAGACACGCTGTTGTCGGCGGCAATGATTGCGCCTATAAAAGCGAAAACGTAATAGTTATGACAAACACTATAAAGTGCTGTTATTGGTTAACAAAAATGAATAACTAATACTACTATTCTTCGTTTGTTTCATATATAAACGCCGGATTTTGCAAGGCTTCGATTTGGTTGCTTTCAAGCTATCATCGTTAACTATAAATACGAAAATTTAAAATTATGACAACACCCTACGATATTGTACTGTTATCAAAACATTAAGCTGTTACACCAAGTGTTTTTGGTCACTTGAGTACCGCAAAGCTCAGATATTCTCCGCTTAACAATCGTGCATGTAGGGGACATGTAGCAGTATTTTGGCTCCGAGCCTTCAACGTTGCAACTATAAAAGCAGGAATTTATAAAGTTATGACAAACACCCTAAGGCGTTGTATTTAAAAATGACAGATATTTGGCACAGTTACGAGTCCGTTGTGTTCAAAAGGCGATATGGAGATAGACCGGAATGTGAGAGAATACCGCACTGCATCAGTTACTCCTTAGTTTCTGTATGTTAATAGAAAAATCTTGCTGATGGCTCCGAGCCTTCACCGTTCACAACTATAAAAGCCAAAATTTTAAATTTATGACAACACCTAAGGTGTTGTAAAAAAAAAAAAAAAAAATGATTAAAAAAGAAATCCATACGGCGGCTATAAAAAAAAACGTTACAGGGTATAAGTTCCTGCCTTAACTTGACTTCAAAAGATGTCCTTCAACTGGGGTTTGCGCTCGTTAATACCAGACAGCTAAATTTTTAGTCACCGCCTAAAATGTAATGATTAGATGCAAAAAGAATTTCCACCTTACTGGACTGATTAAGTTTCAGATTATTGTGGGACGACCAGATTTTCCTTCGATAAACTCCGTTGTTTCTCGTTCTATCAGTCGAATAGGCCAGTTCCCTTTTCACTACAAATCGGATATTAGCTTAAAACCTAACAGTTTCTTTTGTTTACAATTCGTCATTTGTCAATTTCATTACAACAGCTTCTTATACTAAATTTTAAGGAAGGATACATTCGTCTACTTAAATTGGTATACAACAATACACTGCAAAGCAGCTCAGGGGTTATACACGCCACTTGGCCCAAATCCGCACACAGTTTACTCGCAACATGGGTACACCGATCTGAAATGTTGAATTTGGACAAAAATGGCATATACCGAAACTCCAAAACAATATATATAGATATGTTATAATAATTAAACTTTTTCCTATTAGAAGATCCGAACGAACACGCATCATTTTCGAACACTTTCTCACTTTGAACCGAGCACAGTGGAGTCCCTTTGTGCGCATGTTGACCGCACCCTATCTTTTGTTTCGAATTTCACGCAGACACAAGACGAGTGCAGACGAAAATTGGAGATGCCATAGATGGTACTAGGACAGTTTGACTGTCCCACTCATTTCTAGCCTAGCCTCCATCGTCGAATTCATCTTGCGTTCCCAACTTGTGTAAACGATGTGATGGTAAGAAGAACAACACGGGAAGTTTCATGATGTGTCTGTAGTTCTATTTGATTAGGACCCCTTTATATGAGCTGAATGTGTAGATGTGGTATGTTTTTTTTCTTAACTTGTTTTCTTTTATTTTGCGCTGTAAAATAAAATTCCATTTTTTAGGAAAATATAAATATATTGAATAAAAAAATAATTTTCTTTTTTAAAAAGTAACAAAGCTATATTTAGTATCTTTAATAAAATTTACAGACAAACGAACGATTCAATATGAATCATAAAATCTCATTTTCTAATCATACATTGAATGACACATCCAATGCAAACAAAAGCTTACTAATATATTATGTATAGAGAAAAAGAGCTTTCTGCAAATTGCCTCTATAAAAGGGAGATAGCATGAGTTTTGCAGAAAGCTGTTTTTCTTTTGTCAATTTATCACAATGTTACGAAAATCTACAAACCAAGTCATCAATCTACTAACTTTTCTGTGTGTGTTGCCACGACGACACTTGCCAAGCCATCAAGCCCGGTCCGGTCGAGAAATCAGTTGCATCATTCTCTTCATCTTCACACAATTGGTTACTGTAAATGGAAAACCATCATAGTACAAACGAAATCACAAATTACAATAAATATTAATATTGGATATGGTTCATTGCCTAACACAATCTATAAAGAATTGTACAAAAAAATGTTCTAAGGGCCCACACGCATGGTCACAAAAATTGTAACATTCGCCATTTGCCGTTGATTGTATGCAATTTGTTCTCAGCTAACGGCGACACGGTGACGTTGATTACTCATGCTCCGCATGAATTCATCGATGCTGCTAATCTCGTATTTCCACAATTCTATTTCATTTTGTCGCCTTTGTTCATCTTCTACACGTTTGCAGACCGCTTCCTTCTCTATTAACTGAGCTTGCAATTCAGCCCAGCGATTAAAGCGTTCCTGTTGCTTTTGACGCAGCTCTTTCTCTGCGGTTTTAAGGGCCGTTGCTAAAACAGCACACACACGAAGTTGAGCACCACTTTGGCGTAGTTTTCGTTTCATTTTTATTTTTTTAACACGAAAATCTTTTACCCATTCACTTAGGGTTTTCGGATTTGTATCGAAATCTTCACCAGCCATTTTATTTTCAAAGATTATTATGTTATTTAACAAAACAAATTCTAGCTAAATCAGTATGTAGCTCACAATTCAGAGAAAACTTGATTTGGATTTTCTATCCAAAACACACCTGCTTTATTTTTTATTGCTATTCCATCCTTTGAAATGGTTTGATATACTTTTTACTTTGTATATATTTAAGAAACGCAATTATAGATACACACTTTTTTCACTAAGTAATAAAAACGTTTAAGCACTGAACCAACTGCGGAGTAACGAACTGAATGACCACTGATTTCCGAATGTGGCGAAGAACGGTTGTCGCCTCGAATTTATACTGTTTCCCCCACCATTGCAATGTATTCATCCGCCGGTTTGTTGAAAGTAAAACTAGAAATATCCTCAAAAAAATAATATATTTCTTACCCCAGGATACGTGGCAGGGTGCATACAGAGCATATACCAGGTAAAAAGTTTTAGTCAACCGAAGGGACAGCCGTAGAAAGTATATAACTGCAAATACGAATGCATTCGTGAACTGCGCACGCTTTTGTTGTATGTGTCAAATGCCTCAACGGAAAAGCAGCTGAAACGTAGGTAGTGAAATATTTTTTTTGTGTGGAGCAATATATAATCTATGCCTTTTATGTATTGTTGGTTCGTTGGTATATATAATAAGATATGTTTTTTCTTATCCTTTGCTAGGAATTTTCTGGGGACTGCCTTCCTATGTTGATGATTACAAAACCAAATTTATACGTTTAAGTATGTATGTAGCTCCTACAGATCCGGATACGTGACATTTGTCTCGTGTTTATGAAATGTACCAGTGAAATGGGGAATTTTCAAGGAATTTATCAAAAAAAAATATTTGAACTGAGTTTCACAGATGCATACCTTGGTAGGCACCTACCATGAAATTCTAGAAAACCTATTT
This sequence comes from Rhingia rostrata, assembly GCA_949824845.1. Taxonomy (NCBI): domain Eukaryota; kingdom Metazoa; phylum Arthropoda; class Insecta; order Diptera; family Syrphidae; genus Rhingia; species Rhingia rostrata. The sequence goes on from OX463756.1 coordinate 1,096,498, forward strand.
ATCTACTTATAACTTTCTAAATAAAATGGCTGGATGCAAACGCGCTTCTCTTTTCATAACCATCTACCTACCAACATGTTTTTTTGTTGGGAATTCAATAATAAAAAATGTCTGAGCATTATATTTATATTAATGTTGACTTCATCATCGAAATCATTGAGTTTACTATAAGTAAATACCTAAATGTATTTTAAAGTTTGTTTTGAAAACTTCCGTCCCCAATTTGCGTTGGTATTCCTAGCTACATACATACCTACCTACCTATGTAATAATAATTCTGCAATAAAATTTAGTAAACAAATAATGTGAAAGGAAACAGATGAGACGTGAAGAAATGTTTCGAATACATTTAGCATATTCTTAATAATTTTTTTGTATTAAAGAACGATTACAACATTTTGTGAGAGTAAATCAATTATGCTTAAAGAAATATCTTTGAATCTCTAGTTTTTTCCTAAATATGAGCATTTCAAATGATTCAAGATAGGTATACTTAGGTACATATGTGTTCCCTATGCACCATCGACTTCTTCAAGTTTGTTGTGCCAACAATGCTGTTGTTGTTTTTTTTAGAACCTTTCTAAGAATTTTAAAGATTCCTTCCGGGATCTTCAACAGTTGCACATATATGTATGGGAAGAGTAAGAATGGTCGACAAAAAAAATGTCGACTGGACAAATATAAATTTCACCGACTGAAGTTTGATCAACAAAAAAGTTGACAAATTTAAGATTATCGATTGCAAGAAATCCATAAAAAAATACCTACCTACAAAAAAAATCGATTGGTTAAAATGTCGAGATTAGTTAAATGAATGATGTTAACAAGTGCGTGCACACTTAACTATAGTTGATATTGAGAAAAAAAAACTTAAGGCTAACTGTTAAACCCTACTTACAATACGCTTCACTTGATAATGTTGTTGGTTAACTATTGCATTTTTAATATGGTGTCGGAAACGTTCGAATCGCCGACAAAAAAAATTTTGACTACCAATAATGCTAAAATCTCAACAAAAAAAAATTATCGATTTTTAAAAATATAGAAGTTTAAAATCTCGACACTTAAAGCGTCGACTAATTTATTGATTTTCCAATTTCCAAAAGTTCACTATGTTGTTCATAGAATAGAGAATGATTGTTGAGCTAATGAGGAAAAAAACACGCAAAAACGAATTTCCTCTCCAACTATTTTGAATAAAATATTAACAAAGTAGGTACCTACCTACCTACCTATATCTTCAAATAAACCATTTAAGTAGGTAGGTAGGTAAATACATATAAATAGATATTTTGTTGCAATTTTTAAACAAGATATTTACATGTGGGTATAATGAAATAAAGGCCTAAGGTAGGTATTTGTAGGTACCTACTCAGATCAGTGCAAAAACTTCCGATTTAAAATATTATATATAAAAAATTGTTTAGTAGGTACCTTCCTATGTATTTATTATCATTACTTATAATTTAAGCAATGGAAACATAAATACTGACATGTGCTTTACAACTATAATAACCTCAATCTAAATGCTCCTCACTAAAACGATGTTTGGCATCATATTATATTACATTGAATTCTTTGATCCCCAAACGTTCGAAAAATGGGGCTATTGGAAAGAAAATGCATAGGTATATATAGGTATAGGTACCTACTTATTTTCTCTCTGCGAGATTTGACGACATCATTCTGCGCTGAGTCTCTACGGTCTACGCTATCTACTGCACCAATACATAGCCCATACTTATAAAACGCAATGATACAGATGACGTAGAAAATATTGCTATATGCGACATTATTTTTTTTGTACACACAAGTGTGTGTAGAAGCTAAAAAGAATTGCATTATTGCTTTAAAATTAATATGCAATGGTAAAAAATCATGCGCACTCCTTACCGAGTACGTAGGTACCTATGTACAAATTTTTGCGAAACTGAAAAGAATGCGCAAATGATTCACAGAAAGGTAAACATAATGCTATTTTCGACGTCGACCTTGTAGTACAGTCATTAATTTAATTTTTGATTTCAAATGTATGTGTGCACACCACAGTAGAATTGTTAAACAATGTTAATACCAACAGGCAACAATAGCAAAAGCTGTATCTTTTGTGTTACATTCTCCTGAGCAGCTGTTTACCGTGGGAAATATGTTCTCATTCAGAAATATACACGCATGTAGGTACATAATGTTAGATTTTAATGCTGCTGCATTATTTAAAAAGGTACATAGGTACCTACCTACCTAGCAACAATCCAACATGAGAGAAAACACTTTGATATGCATAAATGTTTATATCCAACATATGGGTACGCGAGTGCTTGGTATGTTTTGGTACCTATATAGGCGTGCTCCCACACGCAAACGAAAATGCAGCTAGATGATATGATGTATTGAATGTAATATATTCAAAATATTTCAATTTTATTCCTAGCAAAAGGCCGAAGGACCATATTGCGAGTATCGATCGATTTTCTATTCGCTATGTATCGATCGTGCAATTTTTTTTTTGGTTTTTATATGCTCTAAGAAACAATTTTCTCAATTTGTTGGTTTTAATATGCTCTAAGAAACAATTTTCTCAATTTGTTGTCGATATTTAAATAAATAATTTACATTAACGTATCGTTAAATATCGCTAGGCTACTAGATTCCGCTAAATCCTCTTTACCACTCCACCTATACCTTCCTACTCAAACCAGATGGTCAATGGAAAACCTCCAGCATGAAAACAATTGATCTACTTCTGGACAGCCACTATCCTGGTAGCTTCTCTAACCCCATGGATACCGACATTATCATCACCAAAGAAAACTTTGGGCCATTAGCAGCTTCAAACCATTTAAATCCATTGGCCAAATGGTATATCTGCGGAACTATGGTTGCCTTTCTTGATATAGAAGAAGCATTTAACAATGTGAAAGCAGAAGCAATTACTAATGCAATCTTGGATTTAAATGTTGATGACTCGGTGGGAGTGCTAATAAATCAGCTACTCGTAGGCAGAATTAGTGAAAGAAATCTTGTAATTTTTTCTCCGAGATGCTTAACCTAAGCATATCCTTTCGCCTCCCCCATAACATTGAAGTGTTTTCCAAGCGGAAATCAAAAAGCCTTGTCTTGACTGAAAAGGAATGTAGTTTCAAGAGTATATTAGGTCATACAGGTGAAACACTGCATACAAGAAAAATTGTGCTATGGCGGTTCGAACTGGCACAGCCTACCATATATTTGGATCGCATTTCTCATGTGTGCACGTGCACACCGCCCACCCGTACCGCTGGTGATCAAATTCGTTGACAACCAAGCGGCAATAAAATCCCTAGAAACAATCTAGTTCAATTCGAAATGAGCCCTCGAATGCCGACTATCTATAAACGAGATGGCGGAACATTTTACCATTCACCTCATTTGGGTGCCGGGCCATAGAGATATACCAGGGAATCGCAAGGCAGATGAGCTTGCTTCGAATGGTTCAATTAGGCAAACGATTATAGGGAATTCGACGGATCCCCGTGGTACCCAACGGACCTTTATGGTTTAAGTGTATACGCGCATCGCTTGCAGCCATAACAACCTAACCTAACCTAAACGTCGTTTAATATTCACAACATGGACCTAAAGTCTTTACTGGAATGTTTGCTTTGTTCTTAAAGTAGTTGTAGCTTTAGAAGAAGATCAAGAACTATACGAGCTGTACATCGTTATGCCCCTGGTCAAAAAACTACGCATTGGATGTTTAAGATGGCTAGGAAATATAGAACACATGTACACCAATACTCCGGCTCCCAGAGTCTTCGATTCCCAGCCAGACGTCGGACGAAGTAGAGGAAGACCTCGCGTTAAGTGGCGCGCATAAGTAGAAACTGACCTCTACCAAAGATTATGAAGTCTATACAGATGACGCATTGAGAACAAAAAACAGAAACGTTTGCTCACGAGCTTCGAGGTACGCGCGGGCGGAGTGCAGTGTGTGCACACAAATTGCAATCTTAACGAAAGAAACCAGTTTCGATGAAGAGAGATCGTTTCGTGTGGTGGTGATTGCTGTGTGAGATGAAGGTGAATGTATGTTTTATTTTTATCACTTGTCACACAGATGTTGCACTGCAAACGAAAAATTGGTCTATGCCTGGTCGTGCTGGATTATTATTTTGTTAACTTTCTTTCACAAAGAGAAAAGATTTGTTTTCGTAAAAATTTTTGATCTTGAGATTTTGATTAATTCTAACATTACGATGATAGAGGAACCCAAAAAAATGTTTTTTTTTTAAATTCCGTCCGTCTGTCCCTAATGGCATCTCCAGCCAAAACGGCTTGACCGATTTTCTTCAGACCTCGTAGCCAGGGTTTTTTGGTCATAATCTACGCCATTTTAGCCATTTAGTCAAATTATGTAAAGACTTCATAATCGTTGCCTCTACCAACTTGAAGTGCGCATCTGGAGTCAGTTGCGGGCTAATTGGAGAGGTATGTTGGTTCATTCCTGATTGTAGCGCGACTTGAGTATGCAAGTAAGTAGCTTTATGTGATGAAGTTAAACGACTTTTTAGACTTTACAAGATTTACCACTACCTTTGACACGATTTACCACTCTATCATCTGTAAAAAAAATGCTGTAAAACTAATGTCTATTTGTTATCATCGTCAGAAATGGCAAGCTGATGTAGGTAATAATACTTCTAGAGTTCTACACACTGTAAGAATGGCCTATGCTTTCCTCCCTCTATATATATGTATAAACTCCCTTCATTATTCTCATCGGCATGCATACAAATTTATGCTGATGTTCATTTATTTTTAATTTGCCCAAGTGGAATCAATTAAGATTTAGAATGATAAAAAAAAGGCTTCATTCAATAGAACTAAAAAAAAACATTCTTAATTATTGAACTATTTCAAAAAGGATTAATTGTATGATGTAAATAAATTATGACTTAAATGCTTTACATACTGTAATCGGTCATTGTGGAATAGGAATTATAGGAAAATTCCGTTTCAGTTCGGTGAAATGACAAAAAAAAACATTGATTAGTGAAAAATAAGAATTGATTTTCTGCAAAAACTATAATTAGAAATTAAAATAATTTTTTGGATAATCATATTCCTAAATTAATAAGCTTTGTTAAAATATTTGTATTTGGTACGTTTTTTTTCAACATGGCAATGCTGCGTACATCGCAGCAGAAAGAACAATAAAGAAATGTCAAACTACGCACTATTTGTATGAAATTATAACAAAAAAAGTGCGACGTGAGCGACAATTTTTAAGAACATATAAATGATCAGCACGCAGAGACGAATCGATTAATAAAAAAAGTGACAAAAGTAAATTATTGCCATTGCATTAAATACATCGTAAATGGAGTGATGTTTGGTCGTTCGACGAAAACAAGAGCAAAGGGAAGAATTGTCATAATAGTTGTCGCATAGAACAGACAAAGATAAATTTGGCAGCATTACAAAGTTCACTCCCAGTCTTTCTTCACATAACTTGACCCGTCGGTGTGCCAGTTTGTCACTGAATTGTGAATCCAACTCCTGTAATGAATTCATGATACAAATCAACATGATGTGTACCATGCACTTCGTGCCCACTCTCAGCTGCCATCAAGGCAGCAGCGACAATACTTGCCTGCTACGCTCTTGTTTTCAAATCACAACTTGAGCAATAGTAGCAATAATAACTATGTGAACATAGATGAAATTGACCGGATGCGTCAGCAATCTGAGCTTCAACAGCGTAGTTCTTCATCATCATACAATGGAGGTCTTGGCAGTAGCCGTCGTGGTAGAATAGACCCGATATATTTAAATCATCGAACAAGTAACAACGCCGGTGTGAGTAACAGTGTAATTGTAGTGCTGCTGGATCAAATGGAGGTGCAATTGGAGGACTAATCCAGCGTTGAGTCGCCTATATATATTAATACTAACTCAAACCTTCTTTCCGCAAATGATATACAGAGTAACTTAAGGTTTGTCATATTTTGGATCTACGACTGTTACCAATAACATTTTTTTTACAGATACGGCCTAAATAGTTCAATGCAATCGCTATATTTGAATATACAAAACTAAAATGCTGTCGCTCCGGTTATTGGGTATCAGCAACTGGGGCAGAATGTGGCGTTGGTACAGGCGAAAATTCCAGTGTTTCCATCACTGAATAATTACGAAGCGGTTAAATTCACAGATCATATAGTGCACAATCCATCAGCGCAAATGATACAGGGGGTCCCATCTCAGCAGTCGATCGATGAGGAACTTCCACTTCCACCAGGATGGGCAAGTACTACTTTGATCACAATGCTAACACTATAAATTGGTCGGAGCGTGAAGGTTTACCGGTCGGTCGGCGTCGAGTCGTTTTAAAAGCGCATGGTGTATACTATGAGAAGTGGGTCATAGCAACAAATCAACAAAAAATAAATGAATATATTTGTTTTTTCTAGTCAACTTACCAACTTACCAACATCATATTATGTGTAAACTACATCTGCAGAGCCGCCAAAATCAATTCACCCTGAGCCACAGCCTACCCAATACAATCCTCATAATGCACTAGTACCAGCAAATCCGTATCTCCTGGAAGAGATACCCATGTGGCTTATTGTGTGCTCGGAAGGTTTCACTATTTACTCATCAACAGTTGTTGCTAGTATAATGCTGACATTTTATTCTTTTATCTGATTCTTCTAAGGATCATATGCTTCAGTTTAATATGTTTAGCTTGCAAGAGCTAGAATGTTTTGTTGGAATGCTTGTTCGTTTATTTAAGCAGGAGCTAGGAACTATTGTCGGGTTTTATGAATGCTATGGGTGAGTAATTTTTAAAATGACTCCAAAATGGATTACATACAAATTTATCATGTAGACGTGCCCTTATTCTGCAAAAGAATCGTAGAGCTGAAGAAAATAGGATATTGAGCGAACTTCTTGAATCAAATGAAAGCAAACGATAGGATTTTCAATAAAATGCAAGGCGCTCATATCAGCATTTCTAGCTTTCTGACCCTCGCAGGCCTTGTGAATCGAATGTTTAAGGCTTTACTATGGCTCTGAATATTCTTCGATAAATGTCCCTTTTTTTATCATTTAGTTTGGATTAAATGGTTTTGATTGTATTTTGTATTAATTCATCATCATTTTTTTTATTATACCATATAAATGGACTATGTATTTCTACCCATCACAAGTTTATGCACGGGTAATCCTTTGTTTTTTTTTTTATTAATGAAATGCAGTGCCTCATTTTTAAACATCTACTGCGAATATAAATATACAGCGTTATATATTTTTATATTGAATTTACAATAAATATTAACATCGATTTTAATTTTAGTTATTCTTCTTTCTGGTTTTGAAATTCTAGTTCTTCCATCTTTTTGAAGCCTTTGATTCGAATAATCTTTCCTTTTTCCAAGTTCATGGTTCTTGAGAATTGTTGGGCTGAAAGCAACGAAATCAGTACTAAGGATACTGTTTAAGTTATATTACCTGGTGACATTGCAAGTTCCTCTTCTGATTTTAGGCCATGGAATTTGGCCCAGTCACTTTTGCCAGAATATACCATGTAGCAAACAAACCCAAATGCCTGCCATGCAATAAGGGCATAACCCCAGCTAAGCCGGCGTTTCCATAGCTCGGCATTTGATTCTGATATTGGATTTGTGTTTCGTCGTACAAATTTACGAAGCCATTTCATTTGAAACAATGTCATTTTGTTATATAAACAAATAGTACCTGCAATTCTATGAACTTATTTATTTTTTTAGAACCAGCAGTGGTTATCTGCAAACGAAACACCAACTGTCACATTTTTGAGAACACATTCCTTTTCTGGACGAGTTCATCCAATAAAATCATTCAGACAATGAATTTTCATATGTATATTAATAGTGGTACTCATGTAACGTCGGAAAGTCGTAAACGTTGTAAACGTGATAAATTGAATTGTCAAAATTTGTATGGAAAGTATGTTCTATCGAAATTTTCTCACAGGAATTGGGTTTGTAAACTGCGATGGTAAACTTTGTTAACTTTTGAAGTGATATTTTGACATGGATATTAGTTACACAGGTATTGTGCGAAAAAAGTGTAATATGTTACAATAAGATGTTTCACAACACAAAACCATTTTGTTTTTTTTTACACCTTATAATTTATATAAATAAAACTTTTTCAATCGAATTATTATAGCTAGTGGATTTAAAAAAACATTCAATAAATGTAGTCAAATGTGAAGTAATTCATAGGCTTTAGAAAATCGGTTTTAGTCATACATTAGCCATACGAAGAACTGTCATTTTTCACTTCCGTAGACAAGTAGTTGGGGTAACAACCAAGAGTTAAGGTAGTTTGAATGGCACCCACTCACCTCTTGTCAAAAATCGTTTTCTTGTCATATTCTAAATACATATATGATAACACAATTTCAAAACAAAATTTTGATACGTGTAGAAATTACCAATGGGCAACAAATACATCCGAAAAACTATCATTTTATATGGAAATTCAGCGCTGGTTAATCGTAAGTTAATCTTCATTACCTTTCATTAATACTATAAAATATTTAAAATAGAAGGAAAAAAGATATATATTTTGCAAGCAAATGTAATTAACGTTTTAAAATAAACTAAAAATGGATTTTTGAAAATAGATTTTATATTCGAAATATGCTTAACTTGAACAAAGTTGAATGGATAACACAAATCATACAACAATATTATTGTTACTGGTAATAATAAATAACTAAGGCCGTGTTTCAGTTGCGTTAAAGAGATGGTTAACATTTATCGAACGATAGGATTTTCAATAAAATGCAAGGCGCTCATATCAGCATTTCTAGCTTTCTGACCCTCGCAGGCCTTGTGAATCGAATGTTTAAGGCTTTACTATGGCTCTGAATATTCTTCGATAAATGTCCCTTTTTTTATCATTTAGTTTGGATTAAATGGTTTTGATTGTATTTTGTATTAATTCATCATCATTTTTTTTATTATACCATATAAATGGACTATGTATTTCTACCCATCACAAGTTTATGCACGGGTAATCCTTTGTTTTTTTTTTTATTAATGAAATGCAGTGCCTCATTTTTAAACATCTACTGCGAATATAAATATACAGCGTTATATATTTTTATATTGAATTTACAATAAATATTAACATCGATTTTAATTTTAGTTATTCTTCTTTCTGGTTTTGAAATTCTAGTTCTTCCATCTTTTTGAAGCCTTTGATTCGAATAATCTTTCCTTTTTCCAAGTTCATGGTTCTTGAGAATTGTTGGGCTGAAAGCAACGAAATCAGTACTAAGGATACTGTTTAAGTTATATTACCTGGTGACATTGCAAGTTCCTCTTCTGATTTTAGGCCATGGAATTTGGCCCAGTCACTTTTGCCAGAATATACCATGTAGCAAACAAACCCAAATGCCTGCCATGCAATAAGGGCATAACCCCAGCTAAGCCGGCGTTTCCATAGCTCGGCATTTGATTCTGATATTGGATTTGTGTTTCGTCGTACAAATTTACGAAGCCATTTCATTTGAAACAATGTCATTTTGTTATATAAACAAATAGTACCTGCAATTCTATGAACTTATTTATTTTTTTAGAACCAGCAGTGGTTATCTGCAAACGAAACACCAACTGTCACATTTTTGAGAACACATTCCTTTTCTGGACGAGTTCATCCAATAAAATCATTCAGACAATGAATTTTCATATGTATATTAATAGTGGTACTCATGTAACGTCGGAAAGTCGTAAACGTTGTAAACGTGATAAATTGAATTGTCAAAATTTGTATGGAAAGTATGTTCTATCGAAATTTTCTCACAGGAATTGGGTTTGTAAACTGCGATGGTAAACTTTGTTAACTTTTGAAGTGATATTTTGACATGGATATTAGTTACACAGGTATTGTGCGAAAAAAGTGTAATATGTTACAATAAGATGTTTCACAACACAAAACCATTTTGTTTTTTTTTACACCTTATAATTTATATAAATAAAACTTTTTCAATCGAATTATTATAGCTAGTGGATTTAAAAAAACATTCAATAAATGTAGTCAAATGTGAAGTAATTCATAGGCTTTAGAAAATCGGTTTTAGTCATACATTAGCCATACGAAGAACTGTCATTTTTCACTTCCGTAGACAAGTAGTTGGGGTAACAACCAAGAGTTAAGGTAGTTTGAATGGCACCCACTCACCTCTTGTCAAAAATCGTTTTCTTGTCATATTCTAAATACATATATGATAACACAATTTCAAAACAAAATTTTGATACGTGTAGAAATTACCAATGGGCAACAAATACATCCGAAAAACTATCATTTTATATGGAAATTCAGCGCTGGTTAATCGTAAGTTAATCTTCATTACCTTTCATTAATACTATAAAATATATAAAATAGAAGGAAAAAAGATATATATTTTGCAAGCAAATGTTTTAAAATAAACTAAAAATGGATTTTTGAAAATAGATTTTATATTCGAAATATGCTTAACTTGAACAAAGTTGAATGGATAACACAAATCATACAACAATATTATTGTTACTGGTAATAATAAATAACTAAGGCCGTGTTTCAGTTGCGTTAAAGAGATGGTTAACATTTATCGAATGTTTAATTTTTGACTTTTCTGCACCATACTAATATAAAAATTACACGCCCTTAGGGTTTTTTGATGATCTATCTAAAATCTTCTCCGTATTATTTAATAACAAAAAAAATATAAGGAAAGAAATTTTGTTTCAATTCATTTGGGAAATTATTGAAAATAGTATTGAAATAAAATCGCATTTAATCCAATTGACTCAGCAAAAAGCCAACTGTTTACCCCTGCAGAAATGTCAAAAATTAGCCAGTAGATAAAATTTAACCCGGATTTCAACGCTATTAGAAACGTTGTAATTAACTTTTGCCTATTTTTGTTTGTCAACAAATTCGGATATAGGCAGCTGTAATGCGAAAACATAGTGAGGACGACTTTTTGTTTAATTTGCAAATAATTAGGTCATTTGAAATCTAGTGTCAACATGGTAGGTACTAGATATCTATAAAATTCAACTACATAGATATTACCAAGTAAAGTTACCTACACTCTACACATTCTCTTCAGATCAAAATATATCAAATCTCTAGACGCGCGTCGCGGAGAGAGTCAAATTTCTCACTAGACTCTTCCATTAAAAATAAAGTAATTTTATGCGTCAACAACTAAAGTCGGAAAACTTTCAGCTGTTTAATTTTTTTTAATATTTTCGGTTTTGCAATGAAAATCTGTCCGCATGAATAATAGTCCAATTGAAAACACATCCTCAACTGAACAGAGCTCTAACGAAAACTTGGATAGAATCGGACCAGCAACTGAAAGGACGCCCCTAATGGATGGCCATATTGGAGAGTCTAGCTTGAGGCACAATAGTGCTGATCGCCCTGACCGTTTAGTTGAACGGAATCCGAAAAAAAAACGCGATCGTGGTACAACCGAGGGGAACTACGGGGTACATTATTATTCCAACTAAGGCATGTAAACACTAATGCTTTGTTTCCCTTGTGCATATTTAAGGCATTAGGAGAAATTCCAACAATTGAAGTCCGAGAGCAACGACAAAGAAGTCTTCGGAATAGGGGCAATAACCCATCAAGTTCGAGTGCGAACCCAAATGATTTGCCACCAGAGGAAGAGGAAGAAGGACTGAAGTATGGAGCTCAGCATGTTATTAAGCTCTTTGTTCCGGTCTCGTTTTGTATGCTCGTTGTAGTTGCAACAATTAACGCAGTCAGCTTTTATTCTACAACCGATGTGTATTTGTAAGTTAACTACTTAACAATTTGTTTGACTTTGGTTACGTTAATTAATACTATTTACCAGATTGTATACTCCATTCCACGAATCATCACCGGACTTGGGAACAAAGTTTTGGAACGCAATCGCCAATTCTCTTATTCTAATGGTAGTCATTGTGTTTATGACTGTTTTGCTAATTGTTTTGTACAAAAAGCGTTGCTATAAAATAATTCACGGTTGGCTTATATTATCGAGTTTTATGTTACTTTTCATATTTAGCTACCTGTATTTAGAGTAAGCAACTTAAAATGCCATATTTGTATCTTATTTATATGCAATGGAATATTTTAGAGAACTTCTGCGAGCTTACAACATTCCCATGGACTATCCAAGTGCAATACTGATAATGTGGAACTTTGGATTTGCAGGAATGGTCTCAATTCATTGGCAAGGCCCACTACGTTTGCAGCAAGCCTATCTAATCTTTGTAGCTGCACTTATGGCTCTTGTTTTTATAAAGTACTTACCCGAATGGACCGCTTGGTCAGTTCTAGCTGCGATTTCTATATGGGGTGAGTAAATAATAGTTTTTAAATAAATATAGTATATTATGTTATATTTTATGTTATATATGTTATATTTTATTCAGACCTGGTTGCGGTTTTGACTCCAAAGGGTCCATTAAGAATACTTGTTGAAACTGCTCAGGAACGTAATGAGCAAATATTTCCTGCGCTTATTTACTCTTGTAAGTATATAAATAATTAATTCATTGGGTTCATATTTTGTGAAAGTAAGTTTAATCTGTTTTGTAGGCAAGAACTAATAACATGTGATTTTTTTAGGTGTATTTTTTTTTAAATCGAATAAAACACTCAAATTTCCATCAAATTTTCAAAATTTTTATTGTAATCGATAAATAAGCCTTTGGCAATTACGTTTTAAAGACAACTTCATGTAAATGTTGTCCGCGGTTCCGTTTCAAAAGGTCAACTCGGAAGGTCCAATTTTGCGTCACTTTTTCGAGCATTTCGGTCTGTATTCCAAGAATTACGCGTGTTATGTTTATGTTTTCCTTGTCCGCATAAGCTAACAACTTTACATAACCTGAAAAGAACTAATCAAGAGGCGTTAAATCGCATGATCTTGGCGGCAAACTCACAGGGCCATTTCGAGAAATAAGCTGCTCACCAAATTTCACGAGCTGTGTGGCATGGGGCACCGTCTTGATGAAGCCACCGTCCGTTGAGCCAAAAATAATCTATGAAACATTTTTCATAGAGCCAGAATTTTGATAATAAATTTGAATTAAATGGCAGAGTATACTGAAAACTTGTTTAAATTTAACCTTTCTAACAAGTCGTGCTTTTGAAGTGAAGACATTGAAACTTAAAACTATTAAGCAAGAAATCTAAACATTCATTTTTATAACATATACTCCGCCCTTTCTAAGTAATCCCTTTTTTATCTGAGTCAATGGTAACCCGAAAGCCAAACCTCTATTGGAGAACAGGATCTTTGTTAGGTGTTGGGATCATTCGTACAAAAACTTATTGGATAAATCGGTTCTTATTGTCCGTTTAAACAAAATGTTAAATTAGTCCAAAAGCTTGACAACATTGACGTTTCGTTTTCAGCGTGAAGTGATCTTCTGCAATTCCAAATTGCATTTTGGCAAAACTGCACCGCTGCAGTTTTATTCGAATGGGATAAATCAATATTTGGTGTTCCAGGTCGATGATTTTTTTCAAAGGAATTATAATTATTTAATTAATTGTGTTTAACATTTTCTATAGAATATGAAATCAGTCAAGTGGGCGCGTGGCGCTCTTTTAAGCACATTTTTTGTTTCTTCTATATAGAATATTTTTTTATTGAAACAAGTTTTTTTTTTAATTTCAGCAACTATACTGTACTCATACATGGGTACACATCATGGAAACGATGGCTTTAGTCCTCGGCCTAATGCCATTGCTGTTAGCAACAGCAGAAGTGAATCAGCAGGTTCTTCAACAAGACGGTCAGGTAATACGAGTAGTGAACAGACAACAACTAGTCCTGAAGGTACGCCTCTAGTGACTTTAAGTTCTGGCTTAAATGGTATTTACTAATTTTTCACATTCTTATTTTTTTTTTGATTTATGACACACGCTATGCTCCTCATATTATTTGCTTATTTTTTGTATAAAATTTGTAATTTAACATTTAACTAGGCTTATTGGTGAATACACTAATGGGTCTGTAAATGCGAATTATTTGTGTAATGCTAACATGGTTAACGGTTATGGTAGACGATTGGCATGTGGCAATATTTACCATAGATAATAGTTTCGTGGTAAAAAATTACAAATGCACTACATATTTATATAGGAGATGCAGACGTTGGCTTTACAGAAGAATGGTCTTCGAATATAGACAATAGGATGGCACGACGGCAGATCGAAGTACAGGCCAGTAATGGTGGAAGTTCAACCCGTTCCACTGAATATAGAACAGTAGCCCATCCCGCTTCTGTCCCCTGTGAAAATCCAGAACTTGCAGAAGAGCGTAAGTCTATCTACCACTCGTATGTATTTTAAAAATCAACTTTTATTTTGAAGGCGGTATTAAGCTTGGACTTGGTGACTTTATTTTCTACTCGGTTCTGGTGGGAAAAGCATCTAGCTATGGCGACTGGACAACAACTATCGCTTGTTTTGTTGCAATTCTCATAGGATTGTGTCTTACACTTTTACTCCTGGCGATATGGCGAAAGGCATTGCCAGCACTGCCGATTTCGATTACGTTTGGACTGATTTTCTGTTTTGCAACAAGTGCTGTCGTAAAACCATTTATGGAGAGTTTAGCTGCTGAGCAAGTGTTTATATAAATTATTCTTATAATAATGATTGCAATATAAAAAAAATTAACAGTTTAAAAACAAATATTAAGATACAAATTATGCTGAATTTTATGTACAATAATTATCTATAAATCAAGACTGTATAAGATAGATTTTTTTGACAAACAAAATTTAACTTTTTCACAAACTTTAATTTATGACCATTTGACAAAAGTTAAATAAATTATTTGATCTCACTTTCGGACCTAGTACATTGTACGCCTAAAAGCACACTACTAAAATTCAATAGGCAGTCTAAATAAAACTACATATTAGAATAACCCATTGAATTAATCTGCGCATAAAGACATGTAACGCAATAATTGTTATTTTGAACTACATAGACTAATAATTGGCTTCATGTCAAAATTAATAAAATGTAACAAGCATTTAAATGCTACTTAAATGGTTTTGAGTATCAATTGTAGTTTGATTGGCATATTAATTGGATGCAAGTGGCTATATTTTTTGTTTTATAGGTCTTTCGGAAACAATAAATGGGTTGAATCCATCGCAGTGAGAAATACTTATTGATAAGAGACACTATTATGACGATGTTGATTTGTTTCTTCTTCTGATTCACAAGCGCTACTATAAATCGACCATTTTCTACAATCCTGAGAAATAATTTAAATGCTTTGAGGACAATATTCGCGGTTCAGTTGAAAGTTTTAGTTTGGTATTTGGTGAGCCTTATGAGCTATCAAAAGTTATTCACAAACGAAAACTGGCACATCGATTGAGCCTGTTTATTTTCTATTGGGACGCAAAACATCCTCCTAAGGATAATGAATTGCAGTTAGAAGAACCTATGCGAGCAGTGGTAATAATTAGACCGAAGGAAAAAGCGTAAGATAAACATAAAATTTAGTTCTGTATCGTGTTTGAACACATTCTATTTATCGCATTTAATTGCTTGTCTTTGCTAAGCAATCAATGAGGGCAAACAAGTATTTACTCCGAACAAGAAATGTCAGACAACAATCGTTGAACAAAAGCAAATGTCAAAGTGAACATTAGGTACTTCGGAATATTTAAGAATGACTTTTTCCAATCGCTTATCTTCGATTAAAGTGCTTAGAAAATCTAGTATAACAACTTGATCACCTCAGTCCTATTTTGCAGCGATGGACTTTTATTGCACAGTTCTTTATCAGAACGAGATGTAAATAACTTAAATAAATTAATAATATTTTAATGTTGTGCTACTTCCGAAATTAAGTTGTGTATTATGGACGAGAACTCCGCATGGGTTTGTCATTAATATACTACTAAGTCTTTGGTTAAAATACATCACCTAAGTTTATTCACTGGCTTGATCCTCTCAAGAGTTTAAAATCGTCATGAGAAAATTCTCAATTTTCACGTTCGGAGTCCGCATTAAATAAGAGTTGCCATTTATTGTGGCAAAAGTAAAACTTCGCATATCCAAAACCAAATGAATGGAGAAGTTACTATCAAATACTAAGTATAATATACTATATATAGTTACTATTACCGTAAATACCAATACCATATATACCATATATTCAAATTTGAATATCTTAAAAATGGTGGTATATGGCGTATCGTCAAATAAATTCTCTATAGGTGCCTCAAGGTTTAATTATCTCTACTTATTGCTTTTTTTAACTTTCTCTTACAAAGGGAAAGGTCTTGTTTTCGTGAAAACTTTCGACCTCGAGATTTTGATTGATTCTAACATTACGATGGAATTCTGTCCGTCGGTTCGTAATGGTGAGTTCAGCCTAAACGGATTGACAGTCTTTCTTCAAACTTCGTATCCAGCGTTCTTTTAATATTATCGGGACGTGCCATGTAAAATTATACATAACCACAATTTTGTCGAAAACTGGTCTGACGATTTTGAATTAAAATTATAGGTGCTATGACCATATTAGTTCCTCCAGTTACCGTCTGATCTTCAAGCCGGCAACTTCGTTATCAATTCTGCTCCTATTATTCGTTTGAGTAAGTGAGTTTCTCCGTTACTCTCTCAATCTCTCTGTTTTCTGCATTCTTTTTTTGCTTTCTTCCGGTACCGCAAACAAATAAATTTATTTAAGTGCGTGACGGTTAAACATGGCCCCTGGGCCGTCAATCGCTGACGGGCAACAAGGTAACAGAGGTTTATAAGTTCAAAAAACCAAAAACTGATAACCAACTTCGCGCAACTGGACTCGTTGTCCTTACTTTTGACCGTTTCCGCACTCCAAACACTGTCATTGTTGGTTGCCTTGCCGAAACTGTCAACTTCTTGGCCAAACCACCAAGAGGCGCACCAGCGCACCCCGCAAACCACAAATTTGAGCACGTGTTTATGTGCCAATTGTTCAGAAGGGCATCCAGCTATTCTAAAACGTGCAAACGGTACCTCAATGACAAAGAAATTATCAAAATAAAAACAATTAAAAAATGTACCATGGCTGACACAAAGAAAATATTCAGAGAGCAAAACCCAACTCCGTTATTGTCCACAACATATTCCCCAGTTACACAAGGTACTTCTTCTAGCAGCGTACATACACCATCAACAACTCAAACAACCTCCAACTCCCTTCCGGCACTAAACCTATTACCCACCACCCCATCAACAAGCAATCCAGCCGTACAAAGCAATAAAACAAAAAGACACACCGGCCACAAGAAGTAATATGGTCCCATCAACTTCCTCCAATAAACAAAACAACGAAATCAACCAAATTAATAACACAAATTCGACACAAACTGTCTCCTCCATAAACACATCTCAAAGCTTTTCGATAGCATCTATACAATACAATCGCTAAAACAATCGATCATTTCACCTTCAAACACATATAGAACAGATAGTCTTCTCTCAAACGACAATATACTCAACCAACTCCCTTACAACACTATCTACCACACAATCACCAATCTCAGCTATCACTCAATCGCTAATAGAAAACAAATACTATATGACGAATGATCATGATGACTCATCATAATAACAATGGTGCTTTCCCCAATACAGACTCTGCACCTCAGGAATTGAGCCACTCGGACTCATTAGAGAGTCTGAGAGGCTCAACACTGTGCTGCAGAGTCAGCTTAATCACCCATATACTTCTATCTTCACAGGTCGGGGTCATTTTCCAAACTCATCTAACTTAACTAACTCAAATCCCATACCAAACAACTCCAATATGAAAATGAAAATCCTTCAATGGAACATGAAAGGATTCGTTAACAATTACGACGAGTTGTGCATTCTAATAAAAGAAGAAGAAGAAAAATTATAGCTATTCAAGAGACTCACTGTGCGTTTGGTTTCACACCAAGTACCCCTGATCTTTCAAAGATTATTTCACTAATTTTTCCTATAATGACACCGCAAAACAAGGCATAGGTATACCTATCAAGAACAACACACCTCATAAGCCATTACCTATTAGTTAAAATATATTAACGTTAGCTTTTGAAATTCAGCTACAGTTAAAATTTACTTTAATCTCCATTTACATTTTGCCTGATCAATCCTTCTCTGCTAGCGATGTTAATGCCTGGTGTACTTTGTGGGGTTCGCCAACAAATAATACACGGGGTAACATTGTCGAACAGTTTTTATCAAACTTAAACCTCATGGTGTTGAATGATGGTTCCCCTACGCATTTTTCAACACACAGCACATTTACTCACATTGACATCACATGCTGTTCGCCTGAATTATTTCCCAAAATTACTTGGAACATTTTAGAGGATCTATTTAACAGTGACCATTTCCCTCTAGTTTCCACTATATCTATTGGCCCCGCTTACTCGAATACATCGGTGAGTCGCAAATTCAAAACTGCTCTCACCAAATATTAATAAAGAGGCAGCCTTGCTCCTCAAAGCTATTCGTTGCTGCCAACAAGTTAATACCAGAAAACTCATCAAAAACCCCCAAACGGAAAGTTCCCTGGTGGAGCCCTATCCTAAAGGCACTCCGCCGCGAGAAAATGCATGCATGGCGGAATTTCAAAAAAACATCCCAATCAAGGTAACCTTATAGCATATAAAAAATCAAACGCCAATTTTCGTAGAGAAGTAAAAATTAACAAAGAAAAATGCTTAAAAAACTTCACTTCATTTCTAAATCCAAATTCCTCTCCATACACTATTTGGCATAATATCCGCAGTTTGACTGGGAACTACACACTACAACACATAAAATGTATGTCAGACATTAGCAGTTTCTATTCGCGTACTTGGTCGAATTTATCGAAAGACAAACACTTTTCAGACAGATTCAAAACTGATAAAGATTAATTTTTAAGCTCTGCTCTTGAATCTGCATCAATCCCAGAGTCAGCCAGACATATAGAAAAAGTCTAGAATTGGAATGTTGCTTAACGAGACTCAAAGGTAAAACACCTAGCAGAGACAGGTTATTTTATCCCATGTTAAAAAATCTCCCAGGCGCAGTAAGCCATAGACTAAGGGAACTATATAATAATATTCTCGATGTAGGAAAAATCCCACAAAGCTGGAAGCTAGCAATAATAATACCCATACCCAAACCCAATAAAAACAATGACAATGTAAACGGCTATCGTCCCATATCGCTTATTCCCTGCATGTCCAAGTTACTAGAGAAGATAGTCGCAAAGAGATTAATGTCGTTCATTGAAACCAGAGAACTAATTAGTCCTAATCAAGTCGCTTTCAAACCAGGCAAAAGTTGTGCGGATGCGCTACTTCACCTGGATCAATACATCTCCAAAGCATTGTCATCTCGCAATCACGTCACAGTTCTTTTGCTAGATTTTGAAAGGGCCTTCGATAGGATACATACATTTGGTTTTGTCTAAACTTAAAGCTTGGGGCATTGGCCCCAAAATATATAACTACGTCAAGTCATTTCTCACCAACAGAAAAATTTGTGTTAAAACAAATGACTGTTATTCACCTTCCTTTTCACTTTTTAATGGCATTCCTCAAGGCTCACCATTATCAGTATTACTTTTTATAATAGCTTTTGATGATCTGAGCAAAATAATTACCCAACACCACCTTCTAGATCACTGCATTTATGCGGATGATATTTACATATTGTGTAAAAAACAGTAATCTAAGTGAGACAAAAAATGTGATATCTAGCTTGTGAAAGATATACAAAAATGGTCAATCCGATCAGGTGCTAAGCTTTCACTAGAGATATGCAAATCATTACACATTTGCCGAAAAACTTCATGTTGTGGTTTGTCCTTTAGTTTTAATGATATTAATATAGAAAATGTTGATAATTTAAGAATACTAGGCTTGTTGTTTAACAAAAAATATAGTTGGAAACCACACTGTTTAGAACTTAGAAAGAGCCTTACTGTAAGAGCCGGCATATTTAATTATTTATCTAGTAAAAAATGTAACTCTAACATTAACACTCTTTGTAGAATAGCTAGATGTTTATTATTAATTAAAATCGATTACGGGTTACTACTCTACGGCAATTGCCCAAAGTGTACAATCAACACGATAAAGGGACCCTATCATCAAGCAGCGCGTAGAAGTATTAATGCATACCCTACAAGTCCGACAAAAAATATATTGGCCGAAGCCGGGCTCCCATCTCTTGAGGAACGTGTTATTTCAACCAGAGCAAAGTTGCATATAAAGGTAGCGTACTCTAACGGTTCAATTACTGACAAGGACAAGTACATCATTTGCTGCCACTCATGTAAACGGCGCCATAATAAGCATAGGCATGTTACCAACTTAAGTATCCATTTTTACTGCTGAAGCCATAGCTATACAAAAACCATAACCTTAACAGCTAAATTACGTAGTAAATTAATTATATGCACAGACAGCCTATCAGTCTTAAGGGCAATTATGAATCCTAATCACAACAGCATAATTATAAACAGGATCAGAGACTGACTTATAAAAAGATCAGAAAAATTGAAACTCATGTGGGTTCCAAGTCACGTAGGGATCCAAGGGAATGAACTCGCTGACACTACTGCTAATCTAGCGCATAGCACCCCTGTTTACTTGCTTGAATCATACTCTAAATTGGACCTTCTCAAAATGGCTAACCACAAGCTTAAAGCAAAGGAACTTCTCGACTGGAGAAACTACCATCATCACTACTCATGCATAAATCCAACAAAATCAAAACCATTATACCCACTCACTACATCGAAAGGTATGAACACATTTTTCGTAAGATTACGTCTGGGACAAACGGCTATTACACACCAGCATCTTCTAAAGGGTAAAAGACCTACCCTGTGCCAATTATGCAACGCCAACTTCGACGTCAACCATATTTTAATTATAGGCGAATGCCCTTTCTGCTGCAGGAATCCTGCACAACCGCAAACCGTCATTTACCAGCAAGCACATCAGCCTACGAAATGCTTAGTAACCCTAATCACGATAACATTACTCAAATACAACCTTATTCACAGTCCTAAAATAGAAACATAAACAAATCTACAACTAAACCATATTAGTTCCAACTAAACTGCATACCCAGATTTTTTTTCAGAAAATCCATATAACGGATTTTCGCATTCAGGCCATATCAAGAAAATTGTCAATTTCTCGCAAAGAATTTGAATAAAGTTTAATTTATATTCTAATATAACTGTGTGCAACAGTTACACACTAACGTCGAACTTGGGATTGGAAATATTAGGTACTTAGGTACTCTCCTAAAAAGTATACGATTACAACGAACTAAAAAAAGTGTCTTTACCAAGTGAGGAAACGTGGTCCAATGTTACAAATGATGTGTTTATTGCTGTTTCTGACATATAATTTGTAATGTAGCCAATTAAAAAATAATATTTCGATTTTTAATAAAGCGTATATTTTGATAATTACATTCTAAAAAAAAAAAGGTTATCACACTTTGCATTATACCAAGGTTTCGGATTTACTACAGTCGAGTTACACCTACAGAAGCTGGCAGTCTGCAACTCGTAAATTGGTATGATGCTGAAAGCCTTGGACTCTATCGAACACCCCTATTGCCATAATTATTTAGTGTTTATTCAAATTTGATTGGAAGAGTACTACGTGTTCCTGTTTTTCACGTATTTACAAGACATTTTAATATAATCTAATATAAATAAACCTCAGTTATTTAGTCACCACCATGGTTTTGGGTGAACTATCATTTACCGGAGGTATAGGTCTTTTGCAAGAGCGGGCATTTAGATGTGTATGTAGTATACTAATACTTACATTTTAAACAAAATATTTTTTATTTTAGAAGGCTCACTTGTTTTTAGGTGATGTTAGTGTTAGCTGGGAGCGAAAAAAAATGCAGAGTTTATTTATCCGATTCGGGAGCTTTTCTAACTCATGCACCGCGATGACTAAACGAGGCACTGGCAATCTTAAGACCATTCAAAAAAGATGTGTGGCCTTATTTCATTCTTACTCTTATACTATCAGGGCCATTGTTATACATGGTAATTGCTATGCCACACAAGTTATCGTTTCAGAAAAATAAACTCAACGGCATGTTTTTTATGCGGAATATGTGAATGAAATTACACCAGCTATTCAGGATAGAAGAGCTGCAGCGAGAGATGTCCTTAATGAGAGGGATATAAAATTACCAACAACTTGCTGGATCCATGGTTGATTTAATTTTTTTTTGTTTATTCAAGCATATTCGGAAACTTTTCATGGTTACAGAGCAAAATTTCTTATGATTGTATTTTGGATTTCTGCTACGAATGTTCTTTCTGATGTTTACTCGGCAAAATTGACTTCACAGTTTGTAATAAGGAAATTCAAAGTACCAAAATATAGAAACTAAACAATTTTTTTTAGATATTTTTGTAATGCTGTTCAAAAGATAATTCAATTTTATTTTGTTTTTTCGATTGTTCTTAAAAATAATATTTTGCAAGTTTGTATGCCCTATCCCATAGTGGTATATTAGTTTTGATACATAGTTTGTAACATAGTGGAAAACTTTATCTAAATATACCCAACGTATATGGTCCACTCAGAATCGCTTGCTGAGTCGATTAAACAAATAAAAAACAATATATTTAATTTAAAAATTCTCCACCGGCATTGGTGGTGTCGTGGTGTCTCAAGTATATGTCTTAATTTTATCATTTGTAGCAAAACATAAATTAAAAAACATTTTTTTATTTTAAATAATGTACTTAACAGAATGGAATGGAAATATTTCGAAACTTGTATGCATTGATGAAACAACAGATGTATTATGAAGGTAACCTACTTGATTGATTCTGTTGAATCTGGAATAAAGCTCATTGCAGATGGCTTGGAGAACAAGGTAGTTATGGGAGGTTGAGAAACCCTATACTTTAACATGAAACAATTTGGTAATTATGGTTAATCCCTTTATTGAATATCTGTATAATTATCGGTTTACTAGGATCAAACACATTTCAATTAAGCCAAAAGCTTTACACTCGGTACTCAGCAGTTGCCGTCCAACATGAATGTCCATTTCTTGATAGCTTAAATGTGGTGTAAGAACATCACATACCATATTGTATTTAGATACACTTATTCTACTTTTTGAAGGTGGAATTCTTAATTAAATGACCAATGCTGAGTACGAGGACCTTTCTCGTTTCGTTGTTGTTAACAATGATAGATCTACGGATAAGCAACAAGAGAATGTAACTAACCTTAGTAGCAAAAAAAAAAATAAAAAAAAAATGCAAACTCGGATTTTGTTATACAGTTGTTCAATGATTTTTTATACCATATCCCATGGGGGATATTAGTTTTGATACATAGTTAATAACATATAGAAATAATTGAGCTAGATATACCTCGAAGTATATGGATCAACTCAGAATCGCTAGCTGAGTCGGTTTAGCCATGTCTATCTGTCCGTCCACCTGTCTGTTCGTCACCGATTTTTTGGGCCTTAAATTTTGAGCAACGGTACTGAAATTCGGTTCATAGGAGCCAGGGTCGTGCCTACAGAACAAGTGTAAACATTTTTAAAATCCGCCCACTGCCACGCCCACCTTTTTAGGAAAAATATTTTTGGCCAAACGTTAGTTAATTTTGAAAAACTATCTGAACACGTATTTAGACAGTTTTCTGCCACGCCCACTTTTTTTAAGGCATTTTTATAAAAAAAAACATTTTTCGGTAACATTTTAAAAAAGTTCGAAAAAAATGTCGATGCAAATACTTCCGTAATATCAATATAAATTTCTTAAGATCAGTTCAACGCACGTCCACTTTTTGGGGTAATTTTCTAACAAAAATCATTTTTATACCCTACCCATTGCTTATTCCATAGAAAAATAAGTCACGCCAATTTTTTGGGACATTCATATTAACCCATATGTCAACTTTTGTTGTCACCTCACAAGCCATTTTTATCAATTTTAAGAGTATGCTTAACATTAATATAGGCATAGGTTTGAAGGCAAGTTGTACTGTAACGGTAATTTCGAGTGTGACAGGTCGTAAACATTTTTCCTCAATTGTGTTACACCGTAAGACATTGCATCAGAAAAAGTGTTTAGTATTACTAAGGCATTAATTTTTTTTCTTAGACATTTGCTTCTTTGGAATTGTAGTTTTATAAGGGTTGTGGTTTGCAATAATTCAACAGTTGTTTGTGAGACTTAAATTTAGTTGGCAACTTAAGTGGCCACTGGGGTGTTATAATATACTATATATATACTATATAATATATAGTGCATTACAATGTGAGTATAGAAATTCGCGTCAAATTTACATATACATGTATCGGAAAACTTACTGTAGATGAAGTAATTGAAGAGCTGTCGAAATTGGAATATGCTGATAACGAAGAGCCGCTCCCGGCAATATCTATAATTGCTCCAGAAGAAAGACCTGTTCAACAAACAGCTGAAGATTCAGACTGCTCCGATATTTAAGCGATTGATGATCTCGATCAACTACCTGCGTATTAGTTTCTGAAGTTGAGGATATTTCGGTATTCAAACCTACTGTTCCAAGGAAAGTAAAAAAAAAATTAAGCCCACTCCTAGAATTTAGTCGACACAAATACCAACCTTCAAAATCGTGAACCCAACCACTTATCAACTTAATAAAAAGCCCGACATACGCACTCTTCGGTTTCTTTTCACAAGAGCTTATAAATGATTGTTGTTCAAACTAATGTATATGCGGCTACCATACACTTCCTTCAAAGAAAATGTATTGGAGTTCAGATAACGATTGTTCTTGCCGTTTAGTTTCAAATGCAATTCGTAGAAATAGATTTGATAGTCTTCTTCGATGTTTGCATTTTTCTGATAACGCATCTATGGATACATCCGATCGCCTATACAAAGTAAGATTACTTTTTGATAAACTAAATGAATCATTTAAAATAATAGAACCCAGCGGATACTTGTCAATAATTGAAAGCAGATTCCATACTATGGACACCATATGGCAAAACAATTTATAAAAGGAAAGCCAATTGGTTTTGGTTTCAAACTTTGGTGCAAAACCGATTCCAATGGATACATGACTCATGCGGAACCGTATTGTGGTTCATCTACCAGAATAGAAGATAATGGATATGGTCAAGATTTCATGAATAGGCGTCCTGTTTGCAACTTTTTCGACAATCTATTTACGTCCATCGCATTACTAGAGGAACTAAGCAAACATAACATAGGAGGTACCGGAACGTTGCGGAAAAATAGAGTAAATGAATTTAGAAAAAAAAAAGATTTTCCAAAAGAAAAAGAGGATGGCTTGACAATGCAGTTGTTACCGTCCTTACAAATTGCATTCCACTTGTGCATGGCAAAACAAGCACCAGGTATTCAAGAGCTGATAAGAAGATTGTGCAACTTAACGTTCCCATACCGATTGCAGTATGTAAGCATTATGGGCGGCGTCGACATATGTGAGCAATTCCTGTCAACTTACAGAACACATATAAGAACAAAAAAAATGGTGGTGGCCTTTCTTTGGATGGGCTATAGATATATCTTGTGTTCAAGGATGGCTTTTGTTTAGAAGATTGGGTAACAACATTTCGTGACTGTTGTAAAGCTTCGCTATACCAAAAAATCGATGTGGACGTAGCAATTCGTCAGCACCAAACTCAGTTTTAAATTTCATTAGAACAGACAGGAAGGATCATAACATCATGATCCTTCCTGTCGTCAAGGGGCGATTCCAAATACAGACGCAGTAAGAAATGTTCAAAACGGATCATTTTTCTTTGCAAAAATACAATGTTCCATTGCACCCGACTGTTTTGAAGAATTTCAACGTTCTAACTAAATCGTTCCATTTCATAACTACATAATCTGAAAATAATTTCATAAAAAAATTTATTTTGGTTGAAAAAAGGTATACAAACTTTACAAATGCACTATTTATATACTATTTACCAAAAAAAAAACTTTAAACTGACCATAGTGGAATCCCAGCGGATCTAATAGGTTAAGGATAGGATTTGCAGTCAAGGTTAGAATGCGGATATCCACCACGCCACAACAATCCAGAAATACTGTAAAAAAAATTAATGGCGAAAGACTGCAATCGCATGGAACCGCTAAGACCTTCGCGCAACGCGTATCCCTAAACCTCTCGATTAACACCATACCACCAGCATCGAATGTCGAAGAACAATGGCAACGATGCCAACAAGCCATTAGATCAGCCGCAACTGATGTGCTAGGTTTCTCGCGCCCACCAGCAAGAAACCCCTGGTTTGATGAGGAATGCCGACAGATGCTCGCAGCCAAGAACGAGGCCTACAAGGCTAAGCTGCAGTTGAAGACAAGAGCTGCCGTTGAGCTCTAAAGGCAGAGAAGAATGGAAGAGCACCGGCTTTTCAGAAAGCAGAAAAAAGAGCAAGTAAAGCGTGCGATCGAGGATAAAGAGAGGTGCCACTCCAGGAACGATGTTCGCAAGTTTTACCAAAGTGTAAAACGTCAAAGCCAAGGATATAAGGCTCGAACAGAATCCTGTCGATATGAACAAGGAAATGTCGTAGTTGAGACACAGTCGATGCTGAGGATATGGAAGAACCACTTCTGCAGACTGTTAAACGGCGATGACGAACAACATTTCGCTGTCAGGCAGAACGAACCATTCAATGTTGGCAACGACAGCGAAAACTGCCAACCACCCGACCTGAGTGAAGCGAGGATAGCAATATATAAACTGAAGCTTAATAAGGTTGCCCGCCGAGCTTTATAAAGCCGTCGGAGATGACTTGGTAAGTAACATCCACCAACTCATAAGCCGAATCTGGTCGGAAGAAAGTATGCCTGAAGAATGGAACCTCAGCATCGTTTGCCCGATCCACAAAATTGCAGTCCCTCTTAACTGCGCCAACTACAGAGGCATAAGTCTCCTCAACACCGCCTACAAAATGAGGCCTGAAACCGTTAACCAACAACCTGATCGGCCCTTATTAGTGTGGTCTTAGGCCAGGAAAGTCCACAGCCGATCAATCTTCACACTTCGGCAGATCTTGGAAAAAAAATGCAAGAAGTCCAAACGATACCCACCACCTTTTTTTTTTTTTTATAATTTGCGCGCACTCAAGGGGTTATAAATACCCTTTATATGTTTTAGCACAGTGCGGGCGTTAAGGAAATTAGGGATAAGAAGAAAGGAGATACCGATGCACATTGGTTTTAAATGTCTGTAAGTTATAATGGAGAGGAAAAACAGAGTTTGGTAGAGCATTCCACATTCGTGTTGTTCGGTTTATGTATGAATCTCTATATTTCAGCGTACGTCCGAAGATAGGCTTGAGGGTAAACTGATTTGCATTCATTGCGTAACGAGTATTGCGGCTGAATTGTTGAATGGGAGGAATGCAGCTGGCTATTTCATTTGAACATTGGTTGTTAAAATAGCGATAAAACAAGGTAAGGCAGGAGATGTTTCGACGGTGTTCAAGCGAAACTAAGGAGTTCGCTATTCTTATGTCTCCTATAAGTTTTTTCGCACGTGTTTGAATCCTATCTAGTAGGTGCAATGTTGATTTTGGTGCACCTGACCAGACATGGGCGTTGAATTCAAGTTTTGGGCGTATAAACGCTTTATATATTGTGGCCAGATCAGAGGGGGTGAAATATTTCTTACATCGATTTAAGAAACCTAGACATTTCGCTGCGTTTTTAGCGACTTCGAATATGTGATCGTTCCAACGTAAGTCGTTACTAACACACATACCTAGCATGGAAAGCTTTTCGGTTTCTTCGACGTAAGTGCCATTCATGGATAATGGCTCTAGATTTTGGTTACGCTTTAATGACAGAAGACAGCATTGTGTTTTGGAAGCATTGAATTCCACTCTATTAGATTTACCCCATTTGATAATGCTGTCAAGGTCGGAATTCAATGAGCTTAACATATTTTGACGTTTAGAGTCCACGTTCGAAGGTGAGGGACGAGGACCTGTAAACGAATATGAGAAGCTGAGGGTACTGTCATCAGCGAAGGAATGAATTGGATTAGAAGTTACAGACAGGAGATCATTTATAAAAATGAGAAAGAGAGTCGGAGACAAAACTGAGCCTTGAGGGACACCAGCATTTATTTGGTGAGTTACAGACTTGAAACCATCCAAAACAACTTGAATTGAACGTTTTGAAAGATAATGTCTAATCCATAGAAGAAGTTTTTCGTCGATTCCAAATGCACGCATTTTCGACAAAAGGGCTTGATGCCAAACCCTGTCAAATGCCTTTGAAATATCAAGCGCAACAATCTTGCTTTCGCCACCATGGTGAATTGATTGGTTCCACTTTTCGGTGAGATATGTCATCAAATCACCAGTAGACCTGTTGCTGCGAAAACCATACTGCCGGTCATTGAGAAGTTTTCGTGTTTCGAGATATTTCATACGCTGACGATTTATTAGCGTTTCCATGACCTTGGAAAGAAGGGACGTAAGTGCAATTGGACGGTAGTTGGAGAGAGAAGAAGATTCGCCTTTTTTTGGTACAGGCTGGACAAATGCTGTTTTCCATCTACTCGGAAAGAGTCCTGATGAGTAGGATAGATAGAAAAGCTTACGCAGTGGTTTTGCTAGCGTAGAAGAACACCTCTTCAGAATGATGGGGGATATACCATCTGGACCAGCGGATTTATGTATGTCAAGATCAGATAAAACTCTTGCAACTGTACGAGTACGAAAGTGAATTTGTCCCATAGAATGATCTACGTTCTGAAGTACAGGAGGAGACTGAACACAATCTGGCAATGTAGAGTTGGCTGCGAAATGGGCAGCAAGCAGATTGGCTTTGTCTAAAGAGCTGACAGCTGGAATGTCATTGTGAATGAGCGTCGGAATTGATGTTGATGCCGAATTTTTTATGTTTTTAACAAATGACCAAAAGTTTTTACTACCTCTGGGACATTGTAGAATTTTTTGCCTCAACGTTCGGTCATAGAGGAATTTGACACGCTTTAAATGGGCATTACAGTCATTTCTGGCTTGTTTGAATTTTGCTCGGTTTTCCTCTGTTGGGTTGGTCTTGTACAACCGAAAGTTTGTCTCTCTCAACCTGATAGCTTCTTTGCAGCTCAAGTCATACCACCCTTTTGCCTTTGGTCTGATACTCTTAATTCTGTTGGGAATAAAAGATCTCATACCAAAGAGAATGATATTTGAAATCATATCAGCAGCAGCATCCACGTCACTATCGAGGAAACATAGTGACCAGTTAAAATTCCTAAAAAAACTGTTTAATGTTTCCCAATTGGCTTTCTCGTATTGCCATACGTTTTTTTTGGGAATTTGCTCTTTAACTGTGTGGTTGGAGTACGAGAAATTTGTTGATATGATACAGTGGTCTGACGAACCTAGAGGCGATAATACATTGATGATGTATTTATCAGGGTGAGAGGTAAGAAACAAGTCCAGGGTGTTGGCGGCTTGACTGTTAATATCCGGTATGCGTGTCGGCTCATTTACAAGCTGGGTTAGGTTGTTTACCTCAGCAAAGATCTCAACATACCTTCCTTCGGGTGTTGTCTGTCCAGAATGTTGAAGCCACGTAGAATTGTGTACATTGAAATCGCCCGCAATGACGATTTCAGTGTGAGGATGCAGGGATACAATTCTAGAGATGGAGTCGGACAGTGCATCAAACTCGTTAAGGGTTGAATTACTGTCAAGGTTTGGGCTTCTATAAATGAAACAGTAGTGGATTAAATGCCTACGGACATGGAATTTCAGCCATATAAAATTAAATTCCGGATTGGAACATTGGCCGTATTGATGTTGGATTTGGTAGGCTACGTCACTACGTATATATATGGCGAGACCGCGGTGAGAAAAGAATAAAGGCACTAAATTATATCCAGGTAGGGTTAATTCTGATAAGTCAGTATTCACCCCCACCTGTGTTTCACTTAGTGCCAAAACAGCTGGTTTGTATTTACAAATGTGGGCGTATGCAGAAAAAAGATTCGATTTTAAACCACGAACATTGCAAACGTCCACTCTAAATTTTCTTTCCATTAAAACACATACATTAAAAAACACAATACCGACGACAGACTAAGCTTAGCATCGATTTCAAAGCCGCATACGACAGCATTTATAGACGAACTATACAGAGCCATGTCTAGTTTTGGTATACCGCCCAAACTCGTGCGTTTGTGTAGGATGACGATGGAGAATTCTCTCTGCTCCATCAGGATCGGAAACGACCTCACCGACACATTCGATAACAAAAAAGGATTTAGGCTAGGCGATGCGCTGTCATGTGACTTCTTCAATCTGATTCTTGAGAGGATTGTGCAAAACTCACGAGCCAACACCAGAGGCACAATTTTCCAAAAATCTGTACAACTACTAGCATACGCCGACGATATTGACATCATTGGTAGGACCCAACGTGATGTCATAGCCACGTTTGCTAGTATAGAGAAGGAAGGAAGACTGACAAAAAATCTTCGGTCCCGTTTACGTTGACGGGCTATGGAGACGAAGATTAAACCAAGAACTATACGAGCTGTACAGCGACATGCCTTGGTCAAAAAACTCCGCATTGGACGTTTAAGATGGCTAGGACATGTAGAACGAATGGACACCAATACTCCGGCTCGCAGAGTCTTCGATTCCCAGACAGACGTCGGACGCAGAAGAAGAACTCGCCTTAAGTGGCGCGCACAAGTAGAAACCGACTCAGGTTCATTCCGGACTGTAGCGCCACTTAAGTAAGTAAGTAAGACCCACATGCATTTAAAGTTGTCCAATTTTTCTGGTAAAAAGATAAATTAACTATTTTGGTTTGTAGAAATCCCTACGCTATCATTATCGTTAATGCTATCTTAAAAGACATGTACAAAAAATGTCAATTGGTTTAAACAATTTTATTTTAAATTCTCCCAAAAACAACAGATTATAACTTACAATTATTGTTTAAGCTTTATTCCCAGTTTTTGGTAAGATGTACATATTCTCCATCAGGACTTTGATAATTATCAATTGGTGGAGTTGATACCGGCCCCTTAATATTTATTGGAACAAGATACATATCGGGTGTAATTGCTTCTTGGTACAGCTCCTCGGATTCTTTACGTAATTCTTCAAGGGCCTTAATTTGGAATTGCAAAACTCGATCTATGATTTGAAAGTCTGTAACCTTTTGATCATGTTTATATCTGGCCCATTGCTTATTTAGTGAAACTCTTTGCTCCAAAATTTCAGGCGTGATTGAAATTGTCCTCATTCGCTGACTATAATATATATCTTTTGGTAAGTGTATTTTTTTAAATATTTGAAATGGGTTTTAACCTTTTTTCGTCAATTAAATCAATAGGAACTTCCAATTCATCAACTGGTTTTAGTTGTCTGGCATTTCTTTCTAAGCGTCTAATCATCTTTTCTATTTTCTTTTTCTTTCTGTCTTCACGCTGTTTAAGAACTTGTGGATCTATTTTTCTTCTCTTTTTCAGGGGTTCTGCCAGAAGTGTTGGAGTTGAATGAATGTAGAGAGCGCCCGCTGCGTTTATGCAACGGCCGTTTGTAAGGACTTCCCGCAGAGAAAGTCTGAAATGATAGTTTCATAATAAATAAAAATAAAAAACTTGTTAACAATTATTGCTATTTCTTAAAACATACCGTTGTAATAAATTTATAATCGACATCTCCGGCGAAAAAAATAACCTTATGTTGATTTGGTACGTCAGGATGACAATTTGCGTAACAATGACACTAGTTGTACAAGATTTAATACGCTTACATTTAAGATTCAACTCTGTTTGAAGTCGAGACGACATTCATGAAAATTTTAATTTGATTATTGTGATATTTTTATTATTATAATTACCATTATAATTTCATTTATAGTTAGTAAATTATATAATAATACAATTTTTATTATCAGGATCCGTACGGTATCGTAATCGATACCGCATTTGTCTGCTTACTTGTCGGTATTTAAACTTCAACGTTGCAGAATCTTCGGGAGCAACAGTTCAATAGTATTGTAAATTTATTTCTTACTAATGTTTTATGATCATTGGATGAAGCCACCCTTCATTTTTCTTACTTAGCAAACTACAGTGGCGTGTATGTCGTTTTGGAACATACGTGAAGTTGGCTACTAGCAGTCCATATATAATGAGTCAATGTGACATACTTTTTTACTCTCCTCGACATCGAAAAGGCCTTCGACAGCGTTTGGATGAAAGGATTGATCTACAAGCTTATTCAGTTTGGTTTCCCGCAATGTCTAGTAAGAATAATTAATAGTTTTTTAACAAATAGATTCTTTTTTGTACAATTAAACGATTCAAAATCTGGGACGAAAATGATAAACGCTGGAGTACCACAGGGATCGAAGTTGGGACCATCCCTTTTCAATCTATTCACTGCAGATCAACCAACAAACGCAGTAGGCTGTAATACGCTACTTTATGCTGACGACTCCATTACCTATTCTAGTTCTCTTTCCCCGGAAATAGCAACAAGAAGAGTGGAGGATATGTTAGAAACTCTGGGATTACTATCTGAAGTGGGGACTGAAAATCAACAGCAACAAGACGGAGCTCATCTGTTTCAGAACTCCAATGACTGTTCTTGGGGGAAGAAGAAAATCAACTTTAGTACGAAGAAGCAGGAACTTCAAGATCACCCTCCCGGATGGCTCAACAGTTTCTTCATCTCCAAAGACGAAATATCTGGGAATAAACTTCAACGAGAAGTTTAAATTTAATGACCACGCCAGGAACATTCTCAAAAGAGCCAGCTTTGCACTTCATTTGGTGCACCCTCTATTAAGGATGAGAAGTGGACTTAGCCAAAGGACAAAGTTGCTTATTTAAAGCAGCTGATAAGGCCTGTCATTACCTTCGGCTTTCTAGTTGGTTCACCATTTCGCCCACTGTCATGGAAAGGATTGGAGTATTCGAGAGGAAGATTTTACGCTCTTGCACCGGACTACATCGAAACCCTACAACACTGAAATATATCAGGACGAAGAGGCTCTACGATGAAGCGAGATGCCTGCCCATCGAACAATTCATGATGATGCTGTCTCGTTAAATATTGGAGAATCTCAGCGACCACCCCAATCAGGATATTCAAGAGCTTCTACAACAGCCTTTGGAGCCCAGTCACCGATACCTTTATGTAAGATCAATCAACGCCCCAGAATTTGAAGCAAAAATACATAACGAAGATCAACCATTCTATGAAAAAAAACACCAGCGGACACTATAGAGGATAGCCCTCTATAAAAATATCTGTTTTTACCCTTAATACCGTCAATTTTATCTTTTAAATTATTATCATGTATTAGATTAAGTAAACCCTAATATTGTAATAAACAATGTATCCCTAGCCATAAGATATACGTCGGGCCCCTATTGTTGAGCTGACAAATTAATTTTAGATATAAGTTTAGTTCTAAGACAATTTGTAAATAGTATGACTGAATAAATAAAAACCTTAATCTAATCTACTTTTTACTCTACCAAGAGCATCCGAGGCAGTATAATAATTGCATTTAATTAAATAATAGAATTAAACAAATTATTTAGGTACAAACTACATGTTTTGTTTGATTAATTTTTTTGAGAATTCATTCTGTAAAGGTCTTTTCTTGAATATTCTACAAATTTATAGTTGTACAACAACTCGTCTTTTTCAATTTCAAGAACTAAATTTACATGAATATCACTTTCTGCAGACGCGGCTCCCTATACCGTTTGTATATCGCCCGCGTTCCTGCACATACCGATCGAATCAGCTGGAGCGCATTGAAATACATGTATTCGGTATACATTTCGTACCGCATGTGTACCGAGAGTACCGAACTTAACGATACCGACAAGTGAGGGGTCGGCGTTAGTGTGTTTTGACATGTATGCCCGGTTTTTCTATATGAGATCGTCGTTGTTTCGGGATAAAGGTCGAGTTAACTTGAGAAATAGTTTTTCGGTCAATTCAAATTCAGGGGGATCAGATCAAAACAGTTATTGCTAATAACTCAGGGAGACACTCATGAGAAATCACTCAGAAATCGTTTGTGATTTGAAAATGACTTTCTTACGTGAAGCAAATGAAGTGATAAAATCAATATTCGTTGATGAATATTGATCTTACGTGATGCAAGACGTACATCGCTATGTTATCATCAAACGGTAATCACTTACCGGAATAAAAATTCAGAGTATCTACTGATCATTTAATCCCAGATAATAAAATACCAAGTGAATAATTATTTTCAATTTCATTCAATTTAACTCGCGAATGTAGTTTTTCAGTGAATTGAAATCCAGGGTTAACTTTGAGTTAACCCAGCAAATTTGGTGAGATAACCTTGGGACTACATGATCAGATGTTTTAGACAGATAATAAAATACCAAACGAACAATTATTTTCAGTTCCACTTGTGTGGACATTTTATTAAACTTTTAGAAGCTAAATACGTATACGATGTATTTATATTCAGACTCGAAACTGTTTTAAATATTGAGTTTGATTGTTGTAAGAAGAAAACGAATTGTATGGCCGTGTGTCAATTTCGCTAAAATTGGGGTTAAATTTTATCATCTAGCTAACTTTTGACATTTCTGCAGGGGTAACAAGGGTTGACTTTTTGCTGTGTCAATTAAATTGAATGGGATATTATTTTAACACTTATTTTCAATAATTACCCGAAGGAATTGGAACAAAAATCCTTTCTTTATAATTTCTTGTTATAAAACAAACCAAATAGATCAAAAATCATCAAAATTCCGTTAGTTATATTGCAAGTAAAAGAAATACTGTTGTACGATAGTCAGAGAGATTAAAAGCACTCAATTGACACACGGCCTAAGAATGTGTTTGGGGAAAAGGATTGCAGATTGTATACATTTCCATAACTTTTTGACAGAAAAATTTAATCCTCCACTGAAAAACTGTATCATGAGTTAACTCTAGATTAAATTTGTCTAGTGTTGGTTAATTCTGGGTTAACTCAGGGCTAACTGAAAACTGAAAAACTGGGATTTAATAAAAAGTAATTGAACAATATATATACCTGGTAATTGCAAAGTTATTGTTATCGCTTATAGGGCCAACTTTCGGTATATTTTGAATTCAATATGTATTTCCAATGACTTTTTGAGATAACCAAAACACAATAAGCTACATGTATTAAAAAGACAACATAAAAAAAATTCAATGCCCTAAAACGAGCTCAACAAAGGATGAGAACAATATAATATGTTTGATTTATATCTCAATTTTGCAACTTCATACAGACTTTCTTAACTTCAATTTGAGTTTATTTACTGAACAAATAATCGTTATTAAAGTTATGCAGACATAAGCTTAAAATATCATTTACCCACATAACCACCAACAATTTTTCTGTGAACTGAATGTAAAACAATTTTAACGTAATTGAAATACGCGGCCTTATTCAATTTATTGTCTTTTTTTGAATACTTCTTTTAACCTCAGAATATTCAGAGGTTTTAGACATATCTTGTGTCACTGCAGAGCTCATAAATTTTTTGGTTGCAACCTGATTTCCATTGTCCTAAATTATATAGTGATAATTCTTAAAAAAAGAGATTATCTTAAGGAATTTATTTTAAAATAAAGAAGTAATAGCTAACCCCAATATTAATTTACTCTAATTGATTTCTCTGCGCTGTAGTGCTTTGATTCTGTGGAAATACACACTCAACGGAGACGAACCTGTAGAAAAAATAGCCTTAGGTACTTAAAAATGATCTGGATTTGAGGGAAATCTCGAAGGGAAATTTAAT
The DNA here is from genome assembly GCA_949824845.1 of Rhingia rostrata. NCBI lineage: Eukaryota > Metazoa > Arthropoda > Insecta > Diptera > Syrphidae > Rhingia > Rhingia rostrata. The sequence continues at coordinate 1,132,383 of OX463756.1, forward strand.
GAACGATGAATATTGTATTCAAATGGAAAAAGCCATATGCAAATACTGTCCTACGCATACTCCCAAAACTGTTATACGCAAGTGTGGCGGGGCTCAATGACAATTTCCAAAAATTACGGTGTGTCGGCTGTCAGTGAATATACAAAATTGTATTAATAGAATTGCATCTGTTAATTAATTAAAAATGAGATTATTTCTATAAGTAGTTTTATATAAGTAATGGGGGTCTAAAATTACTCATTTTAAAGAGTGGTAAACAAATAATAATGCTTTCTAGGAAGAGCAAGGACAAATCCCTGAAAGAAGGTGTTGTTGGTAAATATGTTAAAAAGGACACGCCACCCGAGATTCCAGGTAATATCAATAAACTTATTTAAATAAACATTAAATGACAGTAAATTTATCGTAAATGTAGTGATTAATGTTTGGTCGTTCGATGAAAACAAGAACAAAGGGAAGAATCGTCGTAATAGTCAGACGCTGTCGCATAGAACAGACAAAGATAAATTCGGCAGCACAAAGAATATTGTAAAAACATCTGGCTTAGGGTACTTTACAAAGTTCACACCCAGTCTTTCTTCACATAACTTAACCCGTCGGTGTGCCAGTTCGTCACCGAATTGTGAATCCAGCTCCTATAATGAATACTCTATTCATGATTCACACCAACATGATGTGTACCATGCACGTCGTGCCCACTCTCAGTTGCCATCAAGGCAGCAGCAACAATACTTGCCTGCTACGCTCTCGTTTTCAAGTCACAACTTGAGCAATAATAACTATGTGAACATAGATCAAATTGACCGGATGCGTCAGCAATCTGAACTCCCATACAGTAGTTCCTCATCATCATACAATGGAGGTCTTGGCAGTGGCCGCGGTGGTAGAATAGACAATTTTCATCGCAATTACTCCGTCAATCAGAACCATGCACACACTTACGACGGGCGTTACAAGGGCGATCGTGAAGATTTGATTGCTATACAAAATATACAAAAGTACGCTAATGTAATACAAAGTCGTCACAACATTTCACCTAGGCCGCAATCTCCACCAATGTCGCAACAGCGCCAGCAACATTCCCAGATGAGTCTGGCCATAGCGTCGGGTAATTACAATTCCGATAACTTCCCAATATATGAAAATCATTATCAAACAAGTAACAACGCCGGTGTGAGTAACAGTGTAATTACCGCAAGTACTGCTGGACCGTCTGGATCAAATGGAGGTGCTATTGGAGGACTAATCCAGCGTTCAGAGTCGCCTATATATAGTAATACTAACTCAAACCTTCTTTCCGCATATGATATACAGAGTAACTCAAGGTTTGTCATGTTTTGGATCTACGACTGTTACCAATAACACTATCTTTCAGATACGGCGCAAATAGTTCAATGCAATCGCTTTATTCGAATATGCAAAACGAAAATGCTGCTGCTGCGGCAATTGGGTATCAGCACTTGGGGCAGAATGTGGCGTTGGTTCAGGCGAAAATTCCAGTGTTTCCATCACTGAATAATTACGAAGCGGTTAAATTCACAGATCATATAGTGCACAATCCATCAGCGCACCAAATGATACAGAGGGTCCCATCTCAGCAGTCGATCGATGAGGAACTTCCACTTCCGCCGGGATGGGCTACTCAGTACACATTACACGGTCGCAAGTACTACATTGATCACAATGCTCACACTACACATTGGTCGCATCCCTTGGAGCGTGAAGGTTTACCGGTCGGCTGGCGTCGAGTCGTTTCAAAAGTGCATGGTGTATACTATGAGAAGTGGGTCACTGCAACAAATCAACAAAAAATAAATGAATATATTTGCTTTTTCTAGTCAACTTACCGGACAAACACAGCTAAATCATCCTTGCCTTACATCATATTATGTGTACACTACATCTGCAGAGCCGCCAAAAGCAATTCACCCTGAGCCACAGCCTACCCAATACAATCCTCATAATGCACTAGTACCAGCAAATCCGTATCTCCTGGAAGAGATACCCAAGTGGCTTATTGTGTACTCGGAAGGTTTCACTATTTACTCATCAACAGTTGTTGCTAGTATAATGCTGACATTTTATTCTTTTAGCTGATTCTTCTAAGGATCATATGCTTCAGTTTAATATGTTCAGCTTGCAAGAGCTAGAATGTTTCGACGGAATGCTTGTCCGATTATTTAAGCAGGAGCTAGGAACTATTGTCGGGTTTTATGAACGCTATAGGTGAGTAATTTTTAAAATGACTCCAAAATGGATTACATACAAATTTATCATGTAGACGTGCCCTTATTCTGCAAAAGAATCGTAGAGCTGAAGAAGATCGGATATTGAGCGAATTTCATGAATCCAATGAAAGCAAACAACGATTGGATTATCACTAAAATGCATGGAACTCATATCAGCATTTATGGCTTTCTGACCCTCGCAAGCCTTGTGAATCGAAAGTTAAAGGCTTTACTATGTCTGTGAATATTCTTCGATAGACTGTCACTGTTTTTTTTATTATTATTATTTTCCCTATTTGGTTTGGATAAAATCATTTTGATTGTATTTTGTATTAATTCATTACCACGCATTATTTATTTTTGTTGTTATATGATATAAATGGACTGTGTATTTCTACCCATCACAAGATTATGCACGGGTAATCCTTTGTTTTTTCAATGAAATGCAGTGCCTCATTTTTTAAGATCTACTTCAAATATAAATAAACAGCGATATATATTTTTATATTGAATTTACAATAAATCTTAACAACGATTTCAATTTTAGTTATTCGTCTTTCTGGTTTTGAAATTCTAGTCCTTCTATCTTCTTGAAGCCGTTTTAATTGGAATCTTTTCTTCTGGAGAATTGTTGGGCTGCAAGCAACAAAATCAGTACTGAGGAAACTGTATAAGGTATATTACCTGGTGACATTGCAAGTTCCTCTTCTGATTTTAGGCCATGGAATTTCGCACAGTCACTTTTGCCAGAACACACCATGCCGCAAACAAACCCGAATGACTGCAATGTAATAAGGGAATAACACCAGCTAAGCCGGCGTTTCCATAGCTCGGCGTTTGGTTAAGAATTTGGGATATTGTATTAGTATTTCTTCGTACAAATTTACAAAGCCATTTTATTTGAAACAATGCTACTTTGTAATATAAACAAATAGTACCTGCAGTTCTATAAATTTATTTATTGTTTTTTAGAACCAGCATCTGTGTAATGTGTATCCGCAATCGAAAGACCAACTGTCACTTTCTTGAGAGCTAATTTCGTTTCTGGACGAGTTCATCCAATGAAATCATTCAGACTATAAATTGGCCCTATTATAGCTATCAAATATCAACAAGATATTTGGGAACATTGTTACTTTAGCTTCCAATCACTTTTTTCACTTTTTTTTTTTTTGTTCCACTCACTTAATTAAGCTAAAAATTTAGCAATTTTTTTTTTGTCGCTCTCAATTAGTTCAAAAGTTATTAAACAATGAAATTTCCAAAAATCCCTATAGAAATCAACCAACTTTTGACAGTTCACACATAGCTGAATGATAAATATGAAAAAAAACACTCCAATGGAGCATTGCAAGATAGAAAAAAAAATATTACATATTTCCCAAAATGTAAAAAATGTAAAAAATTGTAAAAAAAATTATTAACAATCATTAATTAATAATAAAAAATGACTAAACAAAATATCTTAAAAAAATGCCGTAACGAAAATTTAGACCCCCTCGAAGAATTTTTTAAATGTGCCGGCAAACTATACAACGGGCAAGAAGCAATTCCAGAACCATGTTCTAATGATTCTGACGATTCATCATTAATTAGTATAATATAATAAATAAATTAAATCCTAACTCAACAGTTTTTCTGTTAACCGGTACTCTGCGTGGCCCGCTTCGCGGGAACAAAGGATTTCAACTCCCTTTCTGTGGACAGTCCACGCTCACGCAACTTCGTTGCTCCGCTCAGGGTATTTAAAGTCGTCAGGCAGGCGCCTAAGTCAACAGTTTTTCTATTAAGCGGTACTCTGCGTGGCCCGCTTCGCGGGAACAAAGGATTTCAACTCTCTTTCTGTGGACAGTCCACGCTCACGCAACTTCGTTGCTCCGCTCAGGGTATTTAAAGTCGTCAGGCAGGCGCCTAAGTCAACAGTTTTTCTATTAAGCGGTACTCTGCGTGGCCCGCTTAGCGGGAACAAAGGATTTCAACTCTCTTTCTGTGGACAGTCCACGCTCACGCAACTTCGTTGCTCCGCTCAGGGTATTTAAAGTCGTCAGGCAGGCGCCTTAGTCAACATTTCTTTTTGTTAAAATATTTTTATTTGGTATGGTTTTTTCAACATGGCAATGCTGCGTACACCGCAGCAGAAAAAAAAAATGAAGTGTCAAACTACAAACAATTTGTATGGGATTATAACCCAAAAAGTGCAATTTTATTTTGTTAATAACTTTTAAACTAAACGCGAGCGACAATTTTTTAAAGCATATACATGATCAGTGCGCAGAGACGAATCGATTAATAAAAAAAAAGTGCAAAAAGTGAAAGGCAGCTAAAGTATAGTTATGCCGATATTTGATATTATTTGATAGCTATCAACGAAATTAATTTATTGGTAATATGGTTATCAACTATCAACATTTTTGATGAACTGTGAATTTTATAAGATTTTGGGCCCTATTATAGCTATCAAATATCAACACGATATTTGATATTATTTGATAGCTATCAACGAAATTAATTTATTGGTATTATGGTTATCAACTATCAACATTTTTGATGAACTGTGAATTTTATAAGATTTTACATCTACTGTGAATAGTTCTATCGATAAAATTGGCATTACAGCTGTCAAAAAAGTTGATATCTATCAAATTTACTATCAGTCACGGATTCTTCGTTGAATAGTATCAATCTGGTATCAATTGTGCAGTGTTTATATTTTTAAAAATTATTTCCGGGTTATTCATAACCAAAAAAAGCTTTAAAGAAAAATGTCTTCGGTGGAATTGTTTTTTGAAGACAAAAGTGATGAACAAAACAGAAAAGAGCAAGTCAAAATACGCCGAGCATTACGAGATTCTTCCAATCCAATGGATTTGTAAGAAAATGTGTAAGTTATTTTAAAACATTTTATTTCAACTGTTAATGATGTTCGGTTGCAGATTCATTCAAAACTTTCGACTTTCCAAACAAGCCTTCTTAGAAGTATTGACCGATATAGAGGATAAGCTGAAACCGATCAAAAGCCAGCAATCCATCCCAAATATACTTAAACTTGCTGCAGCTTTAAAATTCTTTGCTCAAGGAAGAAAATATTATTAAGAAAGAAAGCAAACAAATTTGACTTAATAAAACAATTTACATTTTCCACCAATGTCGTTAGTCCTCCTCAGCCATAATCCAAAACAAAATGAAAATTAGCAACAGCAAACGTCAAAACAGAACCAATTCACAGTTATATTTCGAGCAGTATTCACAATGGTGAAAAAAATTATCAATTGATAGCTATAATACCAAATTGTTGATGAATTGATAGATGTTATCGAGTATCAAATGATTGATATTTGATAGTTATAATAGGGCTCAATGTTCTTATATATATTAATTGACGACTGAAGGCAAACAGCTTGTGGCAAATTTTCGTATCGGCTATGTGCTATACATTTTGAAAGCTAGCGCATATTTTTATGGGAAATTATCAAGTGAATAATTCAAATAAGAAAAAAAATATTAGTTATAATAATCATTGGGATTAAAGATGAATTCAACTGACGATTGTACAAACAATATATAAATACAAAGTCTTTGAAAAATGTTTAAGTGATTTCTAAAGATTATACTCCTAATGTGAAAATTAAATTACTATTTTTGTACATATGTATGTATTTTCTGCAGGAAAATTAATTAAGCGGTCGTTTTAAGCTGTTTTTCTGAACATTGATTGATGTGAAGGATCGTTTTAATTTTTTTTGTTTGTTTTAAGTGTCAAACAATTTGTTTTAACACATATGTCGGATAATCAGATCATAAACTTTCAAATTCAATTTATTTTTATTGCAATTAGTTACTTTTTACACACAAAATCCTTAATTTATTTACCTGCAAAGGTCTTCACAAATAGCATCAGCTCTAAAATTGTATAGCACTATATACATTCTATTTTTTGTTACTAGGTGCCGCATTTGAACTTTTCCAATCGTCAATTGAGTTTGTAAACTGCGATGGTAAACGTTGTAAACTTTTGAAATGCTATTTTGACATGCATACTAGTTATACAGGAATTGTGCGAAAAAGGGAAATGTGTTACAATAAGCTGTTAAACAATACAAAACAATTTTGTTTTTTTACAACTTTATGACATTTTCCTAATTGATGTGGAATTATTATAGCAAGTGGATTAAGAAAACATTCAATAAATGTACTTTTAATGTGGAGAACCCAACTAACAATTATTCCCCTATAAAACAATAACATTTAATTTGCACATGAATTATTTCAGTAGGCCTTATAGTACTTGTGCGTGAAGGTTGTGCATATTTGCAGTCGATTGTTTGGGTAGAAGCCTGTTTAAGACGTTATGCAGTAACGAGTACAATCAAAGTTATGACGGTGTAACCTCTGTAAGGTTGTTTTACAGCTTCCGTTAACATAAGTTAAGACGTTTGGGTAGAACATCACAAAAAGTTATTTCGAAGCAAAGCATGTATAGAGCTTACAAATAAAGGCTTAAAAAAGCTACTGTTAAGAGAACGAGGAAATGGTGAAAAGATCGGGTACCTACCGGAATATGAGTCAACTCGATTCAAGAACTTCGTTGTACTGTACCCATCCCATACCCCTAAAATGTGGGCTTTATGGCGATGAAATATAAAAAATGTCATTGTCACAACATATTGTTCAGGCAGTTAATCAAAATCTTGTATGATTCGACCAAAACCAATGTTTTTCGCCTGATTATGCTATGAAGTAAAGTGTATACAAATGGTTTTTGTATGAAATGTGGGCGTGGGTTGAAATGATATATGGAAGAAATGTTTATATTACCATAACCAATAATTTATGCATCAAACGTTTTTTTTGAAATGTTTAAAATTTTAACGAAATACTTTTCATACTGAAAACGCCCTCAAAAAGTGGGCGTGGCAAAAAACAAATTTATATGAACACAATATAGATATTGTTGAACGAAGCCGGGCTTCGAATGATAAAACACTTTTCTATTTTATGTTTAACAATAATTTATTTAAACATACTCTTATTTCTAGAATTATATTGTGTACAAAACGGTTTCGCGCTTAACAATTCGATTACACTTATTTCAAATCAAATACCAACGATTAAATTCACGCACTATTATCACTTTCCAAAATTCACTTAGATAATTCACTCAGTCAACACTATTCAAATCACGTTCAGGGGTTCAATTCCCGTTCCGTGATACTGTGAAATGAAAAGAGTTTTCACAAGTTTACGCTGAATTCGATTATAATTATAAAACTAAAAAAACAAACTGGATGTAAACAACAAGCGCACAAATGAGTAATGAGCACAAACAATTATGGATTCAGCTTAACGAAGAAACGCGCTTCCATTGCATGTCAAGGTGTTGAGTGCTTTGCGTTTTTTGCCACTGGTAGTTTTCAACGTGCTATTGGTCAAGATGCTTTGTCTTCATTGTCTCAGACATCTGTGAGTCGCTGTGTTTCGGAGGTTTCAATTGCGTTGAACAGAATAGCGAATAGATATGTGAAGTTTCCTTCAAGAGAAGAATTTCCGGCAATCAAGTCAAAATTCTTTGAAAAATTTGGGTTTCCGGGTGTGATCGGATTAGTTGACGGGACTCACATCAAAGTGTCAGCTCCAAGGAGAGAAATAGAGCATGTGTTTTATTGTCGAAAAGGCGGGCATTAGATAAATGTTCCAATAGTTTGTTGCGCAGATTTTAACATTTACAGCACTAATGCACAATACGGTGGAACAGCACATGATTCATACGTATGGTGACGTTCAAGAGTAAAGTCAACACTGGAAATTCTGTACAACTAAGGAGAACGAAACTTTTGGCTACTTGGGGATAGTGGTTATGCATTGCAGCCGTGGCTTATGACTCCGATTCTTACAACCACTTCCGAAGCAAAGAACAGATACAACGCAACGCACAAGCAAACAAGGGCTCTTGTCGAAAGATGTATTGGCATTCTAAAGAGCAGATTTCGCTGCCTGGCAAAAGAAAGAGTCCTATTTTATGATCCAGCTAAAGCAGGAATAATAATCAATGCCTTTGTTGTACTTCACGATGTATTAATTAAAGCAGGAATCACATATTTGGAGGATATCGAATTGCAATATGATTACGAAGGGGATATATCTGAAGAGGATCCGCACTCTTCATCGAATAAAATTTTGCAAGAAGGTAGACGCATTCACAACAGAATAGTTAGCCAGGCATTTGATATTTAAATAAAGCTTACCTAAGTAAAAATTGTAAAAATAAAAGAAAAATAAACATTAATGCATTTCATTTAGTCAAAATTATTTTTTATTAATTAGTGCTTGGAGCAACTTATCCAGTTTTTTGTTAATTTTATTTTGTATTATATTGTTTTCCTCCACTAACATTTTTTTTTCCTCCAGGTTCATTTTCTTCTCTTCTATTTCTTCTATAGGCGTCGTCAGTGGCGTTATTTTATGTACGCCTTAGCCGTTTTCGACGGTTTGCCTATAGAAATGGACGTTGATGGAATTTCTTCTCTTTCAGCTGAAGGATACAGCACGTCGTCGTCTTCAATAATAGGATCTGGACCTTCTTCATGTTGGATCTGAAAAAAAGAGTTCAATTATATATTTTTAATTGATTGAAGTTTTAAGTGCACCTCTAAAATTACGATTATAGGCTCAAATCCGATCTCGCTCACGATTGCTGAGACCCCTTCCACGGCTTCTGGAGTAATAATGTTTATTACCCTTCTGTCTAGATCAGTAAGATCTTTAATAGGAATGGGTCCATTAACGCCGCTTTTCTTGCGCTGTCCTTTAATGGCGCTGTCACGGCTTCGCAAACTTATCCTGTATAAACATGAAAATATTATGAATTTATTATTGTTTCATTGATATTGTTATAATTAAACTTACGTTGAATCTTTCGAGTACTTCCTTCACTTCGACCCATCCTTGAAGGTACCGCCTAAGCTGTTCAGAAGGAAGCTTAGTTCCTTCCAGTCATGATCACGGGTATGAGCACCGTCAGCTGTTGTATATCTGTAAATCTATTTTTTTTTAAGTTTATATATCAGAGTGAACTTGTGAAAACTCTTTTCATTTCACAGTATCACAGAACGGGAATTGACCCCCAGGTCTCAATTTAGACTCACTCGCTGGTTGTCGCTTCATCTCTATTTATACAATTCCACGTACAGATGGCATATTCTCGGTGATTCCCGCAGTTACTAGATGGTTCGAGAAGTGGTTTTGAAAGATATCACACTTCCAGACATCCGAATTTATAAAAATATTTTCGGAAAGACTTTTTGCGATGCCTGTAATTTGCTTCTACAAAGTTTTTTACATCAAATAAAGTTTTTTCTGTAAGACCTTTAGGAAGTATTTATAGAAGTTTTATAGATGTAAATAGCTTCCTGAAAGTAAGCCTAATGCTTTTCCATAAGACTTCTTACAGGTTATATTGCTTGGAGGGAAATAGCTTCGATACTGCTTATTGAATTGTTAGTTGGGTAATTCATTGGCTGTAGAAAATCGGTTGTTTTCATTGGCTCTCCAACTCGAACTTGATGTAGCGAAATTGTTAGTTGGGTAATTCATTGGCTGTAGAAAATCGGTTGTTTTCATTGGCTCTCCAACTCGAACTTTTTATGAGTAAAACAACATACATTAGACATACGAAGAACGTAATGAGCTAATTTTTCCTGAGCTTATTTACTCTTATAAGTATTTATATAAATAATCAATTCATCGGTAAGCGTAATCTTTTTTGAAGGTATGAACGCTAACGACCTTTTAGCACATGAACCAGTTATCCTTTTAGTTTCAGCATCGATTTTAAGTACCTATCAAAGAATGCTGTTATTATAATCATGTATATGAAGTATAAATATTATCCATAGTAGAGCTACCGATGGTCATCACGATCTCAATACAAAACCGCATCCGAAGCAGCTTATTTAAATTTAACCTTTGTAACAAGTCGTTCTTTTGAAGTGAAGACATTGAAACTTAAAACTATTAAGCAACAAATCTAAACATTCATTTTTATAACACCTGCTTACTTCCATATACTCCGCCCTTTTTAAGTAATCCCTTTTTATCTGAGTCAATGGTAACCCGAAAACCAAATCTATATCATGGAGAACAGGATCTTTGTTAGGTGTTGGGATCATTCGTACAAAAACTTATTGGATAAATCGGTTCTTATTGTCCGTTGAAACAAAATGTTAAATAAGTCCAAAAGCTTGAGAGCATGGACGTTTCGTTTTCAGAGTTATGTGATCTTCTGCAATTCCAAAAACAAGTTAAACAATCGCATAGGCTCTTTTCTGCATTTTGGCAAAACTGCACCACTGCAGTTTTATCCGAATGGGATAAATCAATGTTTGCTGTTCCAGGTCGATGATTTTTTTCAAAGGAATTATAAGTATTTTATTAATTGTGTTTAACATTTTCTATGGAATATGAAATCAGTCAAGTGGGCGCGTGGCGCTCTTTTAAGCACATTTTTCGTTTCTACTGCGGACCTTAAGCATCCAGCTTGTATTTAGTTTGTTGATGTACACGTTTTGCTTCAAAAGAAGTAATCTAGTAATCTAATTGCTTAAATTAATGCAAAAGGAAACTTTCCAACATTTCCCTATATTGGTCAACAGTAACCGGTAAAGCATTGCCTATGCCGCCATCCTTTACAATTACAGGAAATAAAATGACCACAGTTCCGCAAACCTTAATGCATTACAATCAATTGGGTCAGGTGTTTAATGGAAACAACATGTAACCTCTATTGAAGAATCAGCAGCATCCAAACTAAGTGACCTTTTCAGAGCTATAAGATATTTTATACCATCGCAACTTTTGTATTTTGTATATAGGTCAAATGCGGCCATGTCTTGCATACTATTTTTATGTTTGGAATTCGGACACGAAACATATTCTGAACTTACTTCAACCTTCTTTAACCTTTGGCACAGCGAAGACTTGTTGGAGATCTTTTTTACAGATATTATAACGGTCTGGACGATAAAACGCACCCTATACTTGACCAACACTATATAGAATATTTTTTTTATGGAAACAGGTTTAATTTTTTTTTACAATTTCAGCAACTATACTGTACTTATACATGGGTACACATCATGGAAACGAAGGCTTTAGTCCTCGGCCTAATGCCATTGCTGTTAGCAAAAGCAGAAGTGGATCAGCAGGTTCTTCAACAAGACGGTCAGGTAGTACAAGTAGTGAATAGACAACAACTAGTACTGAAGGTACGCCTCTAGTGACTTTAAGTTCTGGCTTAAATGGTATTTACTAATTTTTCACATACTTTTTTTTTTGATTTATGTTAAACACACGCTATGCTCCTCATATTTTTTGCTTATTTTTTGTATAAATTTTGTAATTTAACATTTAACTAGGCTTATTGGTGAAGACAATAATGGGTTTGTAAATGCGAATTATTTGTGTAATGCTGGGCATGGTTAACGGTTTTGGTAGACGATTGGCATGTGGCAAGATTTGCCATAGATAATAGTTTCGTGGTAAAAAAATACAAATGAACAACATATTTATATAGGAGGTGCAGACGTTGGCTTTACAGAAGAATGATCTTCGAATATAGACAATAGGATGGCACGACGCAAGATCGAAGTACAGGCCAGTAATGGTGGAAGTTCAACCCGTTCCACTGAATATAGAACAGTAACCCACCCCGCTGCTGTCCCCTGTGAAAATCCAGAACTTGCAGAAGAGCGTAAGTCTACCTACCACTAGTATGTATATTAAAAATCAACTTTTATTTTGATGGTGGTATTAAGCTTGGACCTAGTGACTTTATTTTCTACTCGGTTCTGGTGGGAAAAGCATCTAGCTATGGCGACTGGACAACAACTATCGCTTGTTTTGTTGCAATTCTCATAGGATTGTGTCTTACACTTTTACTCCTGGCGATATGGCGAAAGGCATTGCCAGCACTGCCGATTTCGATTACGTTTGGACTGATTTTCTGTTTTGCAACAAGTGCTGTCGTAAAGCCATTTATGGAGAGTTAAGCTGCTGAGCAAGTGTTTATATAAATTATTCTAATAATAATGATTGCAAAATAAAAAAAAATAGCAGTTTAAAAACAAGTATTAAGATACAAATTGTGTTGAATTATATGTACAATAATTATCTATAAATCAAGACTGTATAAGATAGATTTTTTTGACAAACAAAATTTAACTTTTTCACAAACTTTAATTTATGACCATTTGACAAAAGTTAAATAAATTATTTGATCTCACTTTCGGACCTAGTACATTGTACGCCTAAAAGCACACTACTAAGATTCAATAGGCAGTCTAAATAAAACTACATATTAGAATAACCCATTGAATTAATCTGCGCATAAAGACATGTAACGCAATAATTGTTATTTTGAACTATATAGACTAATAATTGGCTTCATGTCAAAATTAATAAAATGTAACAAGCATTTAAATGCTACATGAATGGTTTTGAGTATCAATTGTAGTTTGATTGGCATATTAATTGGATGCAAGAAATAAGCATGCCAATGGTAGATATCGCACAAAATCGCAGATTCCTTCTACTCAAATGAATATCGTTTTCATTTTAACTTTGCCCACTGTGTTGTTTTATAAAGTCAATGGCTTGCTTCATATTGCTCTATACAAGAAATCGCCAGAGGTTGCGAAAGGTGAAAAAATATAAAACTAAAAATATATTCGTTATTCAGTGGCCATATTTTTTGTTTTATAGGTCTTTCGGAAACAATAAATGGGTTGAACCCATCTCAGTTAGAAATACTTATTGATAAGAGATACTGTTATGACGATATTGATTTGTTTCTTCATCTGATTCACAAGCGCTACTATAAATCGACCATTTTCTACAATCCTGAGAAATATTTTAAGTGCATTGAGGACAATATTCGCGGTTCAGTTGAAAGTTTCAGTTTGATATTTGGTGAGCCTTATGAGCTATCAAAAGTTATTCACAAACGAAAACTGGCACATCGATTGAGCCTGTTTATTTTTTATTGGGACGCAAAACATCCTCCTAAGGATCATGAATTGCAGTTAGAAGAACCTATGCGAGCAGTGGTAATAACTAGACCGAGGGAAAAAGCGTAAGATAATCATAAAATTTAGTTCTATATTGTGTTTGAAGACATTCTATTTATCGCATTTAATTGCTTGTCTTTGCTAAGCAATCAATGAGGGCAAACAAGTATTTACTCCGAACAAGAAATGGCAGACAACAATCGTTGAACAAAAGCAAATGTCAAAGTGAACATTAGGTACTTCGGAATTTTTAAAAATGACTTTTCCCAGTCGCTTATCTTCGATTAAAGTGCTTAGAAAATCTAGTATAACAACTTGATCACCTCAGTCCTACTTTGCAGCGCTGGAAAGTGACCCAATCTGACTGACTCTTATTGTAGAGTTCTTTATCAGAACGAGATGTAAATAACTTAAATAAATTAATAATATTTGAATGTTGTGCTACTTCCGAAATTAAGTTGTGTATTATGGACGAGAACTCCGCATGGGTTTGTCAGTAATATAATACTAATTTCTTGCTTAAAATACTAAAAAAGACATCACCTAAGTTTTTTCACTGGCTTGATCCTCTCAAGAGTATAAAATCGTCATGAGAAAATTCTCAATTTTCACGTTCGGAGTCCGCGTTAAACAAGAGTTGCCATTTATTGTGTAAAGAAGTAAAACTTCGCATATCCAAAACCAAATGAATGGAGAAGTTACTATCAAATACCAAGTATAATATACTATATATATATAGTATATATATAGTTACTATTACCGAAAATACCAATACCATATATTCAAATTTGAATATCTTAAAAATGGTGGTATATGGCATATCGTCAAATAAATTCTCTATATGTGCCTCAAGGTTTAATTATCTCTACTTATTGCTTTTTTTTAACTTTCTCTTACAAAAGGAAAGGTCTTGTTTTCGTGAAAATTTTCGACCTCGAGATTTTGATTGATTCTAACATTACGATGGAATTCTGTCCGTCGGTTCGTAATGGTGTGTTCAGCCTAAACGTATTGACAGACTTTCTTCAAACTTTGTATCCAGCGTTCTTTTAATATTAACGGCACGTGCCATGTAAAATTATACATAACCACAATTTTCTCGAAAACGGGTCTGAAGATTTTGAATTAGCTTTATAGGTGCTATGAGCATATTAGTTTCAACAAAAAGGCATACCCAGCATTTTTTTTGAGAAAATCCATATAAGGGATTTTTGCATTCAGGCCATATAAAGAAAATTGTCAATGTCTCGCAAAGTATTTGAATAAAGTTTAATTTGTATTCTAATATAACTGTGTGCAACAGTTACACACTAGCGTCGAACTTGGGATTGGAAATATTAGGCACTGCCCTAAAAAGTACCCACCAGATTGAAATTTCTGCGATTACAACGAACTAAAAAATTACCTCCCCGAAGTAAGTTCTGGCACCACCCAAGGAGTAAGTAAGTTAGTGGAACACACTTAATGCCTATTATTGTGAGTGAGTCTTTACCAAGTGAGGAAACGTGGTCCGTTTATAGAGACTTCGAAGGGATCCGTAAGTGAAAAACACCTATTACTCAGTAGGAATCAAAAAGAAATGTTACAAATGATGTGTTTATTGCTGTTTCTGATATATAATTTGTAATGTAGCCAGTTAAAAAATAATATTTCCAATTTTAATAAAGTTTATATTTTGTTAATTACATTCTAAAAAAAAGGTTATCACACTTTTCATAATACCAAGGTTTCGGATTTACTACAGTCGAGTTACACCTACAGAAGCTGGCAGTCTGCAACTCGTAAATTGGTATGATGCTGAAAGCCTTGGACTCTATCGAACACCCCTATTGCCATCATTATTAAGTGTTTATTCAAATTTGATTGGAAGAGTACTACGTGTTCCTGTTTTTCACGTATTTACAACACATTTTAATATAATATAATATAAATAAACCTCAGTTATTTAGTCACCACCATGGTTTTGGGTGAACTATCAAAATGAATCAATTAACAATACAAATAACGATTGGGAATATGACGCAGATCTTGGATTAGATACAACCATTGACTACAAGGAAGTCAATGTGACTGGAGGAAGAGATCACCGTTTACTTACCTTATTGGCTACAAGTTTAAATTTCAATTTTGTTTACATTGATACTCCTGGCAGGACACAAGGTTCTTTGAGGTCGGATGATGAATGTAATACATCATTTACCGGAGGTATAGGTCTTTTACAAGAGCGGGTATTTAGATGTGTATGTAGTTTGCTAATACTAACATTTTAAACAAAACATTTTTTTTTTTAGAAGGCTCACTTGCTTTTAGGTGATGTTAGTCTTAGCTGGGAGCGAAAAAAAGCTGCAGAGTTTTCATTTTTTACTTTATCCGATTCGGGAGCTTTTCTAACTCATGCACCGCGACGACTTAACGAGGCACTGGCAATCTTAAGACCATTCAAAAAAGATGTGTGGCCTTATCTCATTCTTACTCTTATACTATCAGGGCCATTGTTATACATGATAATTGCAATTCCACAAAAGTTGTCGTTTCAGAAAAACAAACTCAACGGCATGTTTTTTTATGCGGAATATTTGAATGAAATTACACCAGTTATTCAGGCTAGAAGAGCTGCAGCGAGAGATGTCCTTAATGAAAGGGATATAAAACTACCAACACGTTTGCTGGATCGATGTATATGGTTTACTGTTCAATTATTTTTGAAGCAATGTAATATTTTAATACCATTTCCATGGTTGATTTTCATTTTTTTTTTGTTTATTCAAGCATGTTCGGAACCTTTTCATGGTTACAGGGCAAAATTTCTTATGATTGTATTTTGGATTTCTGCTACGTATGTTCTTGCTGATGTTTACTCTGCCCAGTTGACTTCACAGTTTGCACGACCAGCGCATGAACCTCCGATAAATAATTTGCAGAAATTACAGAGGGCAATTCTTGATGATGGGTATCGATTGTATGTTGAAAAGGACAGTTCTTCTCTTGAAATGTTACAGGTAAGAAGAATACTTAAAAATACGATGCACTTATTTTTGGTAAAAAAATGCTTTTTCTACAAAAGTAATAAAGAATTTTTTAATTCCATTTTAAGGAATCAAAAACATGTAATAAGGAAAATCACACAATGTTCAGATAATTCAATTTTATTTTGTTTTTTTTTTCGATTGTTCTTTAAAAAATTATATATTGCAAATTTGTATGCCCTATCGCATAGGGATATATTAGTTTTGATACATAATTTTTAACATATAGAAATAATTTAGCGAGATAAACCTCAAAGTATATGGATCGACTCAGAATCACTCTGTCTGTCGGTCGGTCTGTTGATCACAGGTTTTTAGGCCTAAAATTTTTAGCGTGGATAATGAAATTTGATACATATGATCCTTGAACGTGCTGTTCGAGCAAGTGTACACATTTTCAAAATCCGCCCACTGCCAGGGAATTTTGAAAACATATGTAGTCAATCCCAATATCTATATTTTTTTCAAGTCCACTTTTTTCAGTAAAAAACGTTTTTCGCGAAAATTTTAAAATATTTGATAAAACTTTTGATGCAAAATTATTGGATTGACAAAAAAATATTTCGTCTATACGCCATTTAAAGCCACGCCCATTTTTTTGAGGCGTTTTCCTACCCTAAGCCATACCATATGCAGGAGAAAATCGTTTTTTTTTGTCGAACCATAAAAGATTTTGAACAATATGTTGTGACAATTTCAATGTTTATAATTCTCTGCCATAAAGTCCACATTTTAGGGATTGTTATTTTACGGATGGGATGGGATAGGGTTAGCCTTCGCATATGTTTCTTAATAACAGTTACAGTGCCTTCGTTTGCTTCAAAATAACTATTGTCCGACAATGCAGCTTGAGGAAACTGCAAACCAGACTGTGAATCGAACGGAAAGTTCATTCTCACGAAAAATGTTTGAGTTCGACTCACTCAAAATTCGACAATTAGATTGTTAACATTACCATTTCAGTCGAAGTAGCCTTGATCAAACATGCAAATGCAGTTCGGCATGGTTTCGTCCTCGTCTACCATTTCAGTTCCAGTAATTGCTTCTGAGGTCCAAACTAAGGGATTTCGATGATAAGGGCTTAGGGCGATTGTCCCACTCTCGAAAAAGAGTTTACTAATCTCAATATGGTCCAACTGCTAGGAGCCTACCGTTCGGCCGAATACTCTTTGGACACAAAGTACGGACTCCAGTACTTGTAATTGCAAAGAATTTCAGCTTAGCATTGCTGAATTTTTGAATGAAATTTCAGGATCAGAACAATTTTGACTTATTTTACAATTTCAGATTAATATATTTAATTTAAAAATCCTCCACCGTCATTGGTGGTGTCCCAAGAATATATCTTAATTTTATCGTTTGTAGCAAAACATAATATAAAAAATAATCTTTTTTATTTTAAATAATGTGCTTAACAGAATGGAACGGAAATATTTCAAAACTTGTATGCATTGATGAAACAACAGATGTATTATGAAGGTTACTTGATTGATTCTGTTGAATCTGGAATAAAGCTCATTGCAGATGGCTTGGAGAACAAGGTAGTTATGGGAGGTCGAGAAACCCTATACTTTAACATGAAACAATTTGGTAATTATGGCTGAGCCCTTTATTGAATATCTGTCTAAGTATCTGTTAACTAGGATCAAACACATTTCAATTAAGCCAAAAGCTTTACACTCGGTACTCAGCAGTTGCCGTCCAACTTGGATGTCCATTTCTTGACAGTTTAAACGTGGTGTAAGAATATCAAATAAGTTTCTTAAGTATATTTGTCATACCACATTGTACTTGGATAGACTGATTCGACTTTTTGAAGGTGGAATTCTTGATAAAATGACCAATGCTGAGTACGAGGTCCTTTCTCGTTTTGTTGTTGTTAATAATGATAGATCTGAGGATAAGCAACAAGAGAATGTAAATAGCAATACCGAACAAAATAAGGATAGCAAAAAAGAAATAAACACAAACTCGGATTTTGTTATACAGCCTATTAACATCAGAATGCTTCAAGGAGCATTTATAGCATTGGTGTTCGGCTATGGACTTGCTGGTAATAAGAACAAAGTTGAAATTTCTTACTTAAAAAATAATATTCTACAACATGGTAAAATGTCATAAATGCTGTTAACTTAAATCATAACTGAACCATTTTTATGTTTACAAAAAAATCCTTTTAATGTCTGAAAAATGCATTTATGAAGTTTATAGCTATTTTATCCGCTTGCGAAACAAAATAACATATTTTCTTTTATATTAATCAAAACATTGCACTTTTTTTCTAGGAATCATTTTTTTTCTTGAAATGTTTATTGGGAGCAGACATGCGACATTAAAGAAAAAGCAAAGAATGTTGTTAAAACACGAACATACAAAATTAAGGATTAAAACCAAAAGATACTGGAAGAGATATTTGGTCAACTTATTGCGTTTCATATATAACAGAAACTGATGGAATATATAATTGTAACAAATATTATTGCATTTTACTATCATACATTTATTAAACAATTAATCTTATGTCTATGGCACTAGCCACTAAGACTTTCAGCCGATAAGGATAGCCTTTTTGAATATATAAATAGTTTTGGGAGCTTGAATATGTTATACTAAATATAATTATATACGTTGAATTTTATTTATAACAAAAACTAGTTTATATAGAAATATATCATGCTGGTGGTATGTAAGATCCACTAGCACAAGAGACAGACCATTATAGGTCATTATTTAGTTAAAGAATTTTTATTTAAAGTGTAACAGAAATTTAGTCACTATTGTAATAATTAACTGTTGGGAACTTTATTTTTCAAATAAATATTTCCATTCAATTATTAGTTGCCATTTCTTTTCGACGTTTTCAATGTTGTTAAAGTTGCAAGCTGCTTCGCACATGTATGCATCACAAACATTCACGATGCTCTTTTTGCGTGTATTTGCGCAGTTGATGCTTTCACAATGCGTTTTAGAAAAATATGCTTTGCATCATAGTAATTTCTTTGCGTTTTGGAACTCTTGATTAAGCAGTAATGAAGAAGTAATGCGTTTTGGGATTCAGCCTATGTATTGTGTAAAAGCCACTTTAAGAAATCGCATTTTAATTATTTTCTTTCAAATACGTGGAATTAGAACATTCAGGTTATTTCGAAAAACAGCATTTATTAAGATAAAAAACAAATACCCCGAGTTTATTAGCAAAAGCGAACACATGGCCCGTGTTCGGATACTCAGATACACTCCACATGAGTTCCACAGCAACAGCTGATATGGCGTTTATGTTTTGCAATTTGAAATTTCAAATGAACATTTATTTTACCTATTTAAAATTCAAAATACAAAATAATGTTACAAAAACAATGAATAGCATTGCAATGTTTATATCATGGGAAAGTGAAGACGAAAAAGAAGATGAAATTGCAAAAAGAGAAATGAAAAACATCAGAAGAAGAATCAGGTCAAAATCTAATCTAATCTAAGACCTGTGAATATACATTTAGTATTACACTTCAATTTTGATTTTACATGCTAACCTTCTGCCACTCTTTTTGAGTTCTTACGGGTGGTCCTAAATAATTTAGTGTCACAGCTACCGACTCCCACCAGTTTTTTGATATCATCGGTCTGGGGAATACCTCTTTTGAAATTTCTTGCCAGCGAAACATTTTGTTCCATTAATTCAACCAAACGTTTCATTTGTTCTGGGGTTGTTATTTTCACCCTTGAACAAATAACAATTAATAAAATCCTTAAATTAATACACAAATTAATCGAAACTCACATTTTAACTAAAATTCGACACCTAGTCGTTTGCAAATTTCTATTCGACAATTATTGGCGTTTTACCTGTCGTTTTATCCAACTAAAACGACTGTTAGAATGCGAATAACTGCAATGACGTTTTAAGAACTTACGTTCCACACTACTTAAACGCCACGTAGCGTTAAACGACATAAAACGCCTTCAGACTTGCCAGCTGTAATACCGATTTCAAAAAACGCTATCTGTCGTTTAATAAAAACGCCATGTGGAATAAGGGTGATTATTTGAGATGGCTCTCCGTTCTCGTTGGCCCGACCAACAAGGTGTGGGTTGTCATCTTAAGAAAGAATATGACCATAGTTCTACTAATCAAATTCAATACCTCGTGGACAAAATCCGAAAAATGCTTTCATCATTTGAACGACATATGGTAACAACACAAAACCCCTATCGAAAATCAGCAGATTCTAGAGTCAGTTACCTTTCAGAGTTAAGAGATATTCCAGACCAGTCTAACATCCAGAACTTCACTATAGGAACTTACCATATTCTAAAACTTTTTAAGGGTGTCACATAATCAACGCAGAATTGATTCCGTTGTTCAAACTGATCCACTTTCGAAAAGGTCGGAGCCGTACGTTCGCAAATTCTATTTGGACACATAGTACGGACTCCAATAGTTAAAGCGTTTTCGATTGGGATAAAAAAACACTATTTTTTTTATCTAAAGGGTGTTTTTTTTAGAGGTATAGAACTTCGAATTGAAATAAAGCACAAGAAAAACGTTTTAATGTCCATCACTTTGGCTTAGTGGGAAGGATAATTTCATGACATTAATGTTTAAATATGATTTCGGGCATGTGGCCGCAGCGGCTGGTTCGAATAAAACCAAGTCTAGAGGTCCAATTTTCAACCACTTTTTCGAGCATTTGGGGCCACGAATGTTGGCTTCCAAGTCCCCTAACGTAGAGGAGTGACTTAAGGTATCCCCAAAGAAAATAATCCAATGCTGTCAAATCACACGATCTTGGTGGCCAATTGACAGGTCCATTCCGCGAAATTATGCGCTCATCGAACGTTTCTTTGGAACCACTTCTCATCCACATTCATGCCATCCAATTCGGGAAAAAAGTAGTCGGTTATCATTTCGGAAGAAGTATGACCCAATGACTCCACCAGCCTATAGAGCACACCAAACAGTCAGTTTTTGTGGATGTAATGGCGTCTCAAGGGTCTCATGTCGATGCTCTTCACTCCAAATGCGGCAATTTTGCTTGTTGACGTAGCCATTCAACCAACAATGAGCCTCATCACTAAACAAAATTTGGCGATGAAAATCAGCAACGAGATCAATCTCATTTTCTGCCCATACACCAAAATCACGACGCATTGCATGGTCTCGCGGCTTTAATTTTTGCACAAGCTGGATCTTGTAAGGTCGTAAGCCAAGATATTTGCGCATAATCTTGCATAAAGTTGATGGACAAGGCTCCAATTGCTGTGCACGGTGCCGAATCGATTCATTCGGGTCCTCTTCAACACTTTGCTCTACAACAGCAATTGTCTCTTCGTTGCGCACTGTTCGACGTCTCTGCGGATGCAGAGTAGTGTGAAAACGATCCATAGTTTACAGCTTGCTGTAATCTTCGCGGACTGAACCATTATTTTCAAATTAATTTGCACTATTTGCAAGTGTTGTTCATTTGTCAACCTGTTCATTATGAAATGGCAAACCAAACTGAACGTAAATGACATTATTGTTGCCCGATTTGACCACAAAATGTCAGTTTTATCTCTATTCGAAAAACCAACCTCACAACCTCATATAATCGGATATTATTTAAAAAAAAGAACATTATTTTACTAACAATTTTAGTACACGTTGTTTAAAAGATGTTATTTTATAGAAACCTTTTTTTTATATAAAAGTTGTGTAATAACATAATTAAATTGAATAAAAAAAATCCAAACAAACCCATTTCTATATCAATTACGCCATCGCTCGTTTCAAGAAAATATTCTAGAGTGATATTTAAAAAATTAGTTAAGTTAAAATTATAACGCCTTATTGCAAACTGACCTTAATTCCTGGAACATTCTGCGTAATCTGCAATCCTAAGCTGCGAAGCAAAACAACAGGGCTAAATGTTGTCGAATACATTTTTTGAAGTCCATGAACACCAATCATTAAGGGGACGTTCTTAATAAGACTTTTTTGTTCGTATTGAAGCAGATGGGACTTATCTCCAATTTCAGCGCCTGCATACACACCATCGGATAATACCTTTATAAGATGCTTAACATCACTGTAGCCTAAATTCACTCCTTGTCCTGCCAAAGGATGTATTCTGTGTGCTGCATCACTAACAAACCATGAAGTTAATTATTGTACGAATCAAACGTTATTGAACAAACAAACTTACCCAATGAGCGCTACACCGGTCGATACATATGATGACGCATGAAGAAAGCCAAGCGGGAAACAGGCACGAGAACCATCAACAACATTCTTAACCTTAGGGGGATATTGTCGGTTAGATAAGCTATCCCGTCCCATTATAGAGTTGATGGCCTCTAATGCATTTTTGACCATATCGCTTTTGGGATAATCCTTCCACTTATTTTATGAGACACTCGTTAAAAAATATTATTTTGTCTGTGATAAAAACTTACAAAGGCTTCATTAAGGGCATCCACAAACTGTTCTGAGGGCATGGATGCAAGGTTCTTCGCTTCATTAGTTGTTGTACTCCAAACCAAGGAACTCATTGTATCGTTTAACGGGAGAAAGGCGACTGGGCCTGTGGGTATAAACCTTTGCCAAGCTACAGAATTATCTCCTGGCTAAAGGCAGGTAAATAGGTATATTGATATCATTAAGTTAATGTTATGTAATTTACGTCGACCAACTCCAGTGTAGCAACCAGTCCCATACGTTCATAATTGATGGAAAACACATCGACACCCATTTGCTTTCGGACAACTGAGTTGGCACCATCTGCGCCAATCTGTAAAGAAAATCGAATATGTAATGTTATTTATATTTTATGTTGGAGGTGTATTGTAAAAAAAAAAAAACAGGAGACCCTATGAACTGGCCAACTACAAACAAGAAACTATCTGATGTAATATGAGAACGCCCATATCAGTGAGGGTTTTGGAAAGTCCACAACTGACTAGAATTTTCGCTTCTCGAAAAAGGATCTAGATAATTTGATTGTCATGTAACTTCTTTAATATTATTCTTGCAGATCAATCGCGGAACTACAAGCTCACGCCAATCATATTGATAGAATTTCTACTTTAGACATGGGAGCTGAAAAAATTAATACAGGACCAATGACTATGTTTATAAAAAAGACACTCAATATCGACGAATTGAAAAGTAGAGATACAACTTAACTCTGGTAAAGGCATTTCGTCCTATAAAGCACAATATAACTATTAGCCCGACGAGGAAACATTAAAAAAACGATGATTCAATATAGAACAATTAGTAAATTAGTAAATTGCTACACTATATTGTATATCCTTTCCAATTTCATCTTTGATATGAAATTCCCATGAGAATTGTAAGTGACATACATTTATAAGCACGAATTAACGTATTTTTAAACTGTAGAGGTCAGTTTTAAGACACCTTACTCCCGTTTTCTTCACCAAGTTCTAGCGAAAGTACCAGTATTAGACCTAAAGTTAGTTCAAAAATTTGTACTAAGCCATTTCTTCCCCAAGTGCTAACGCGCTTATCCACTGAAGATGGTACCTAGCATTTCGTAATTTTTCATGTTTCGATATTTCAAATTCACTGACAAATTACACAGAAGATTGTTAGGCTCTTTTTATGTATGTACAATCATATCGTGAGTCTGTATGTAGCGCAAAACTGTTGAATCCACGCATGGTCGCAGGATAAGAAACTCAGTTGGGGACATTAAAAACATTTAATAGTCGCGGATTTACTGCATTACGCAAATGCATATTTTTATTGAAGTAATTAAAAAAACATGAATTCTTTGCAAGCATTTGCTGATTTATTTATTTTATCTGTAATGTCTTTCGTGCCATGTGTTAAACTAGGGTGAGTACCACTTCGCCGTCAATAAATATTTATTATGTCTGTCAATCATTTCAGCTAGCCAAATGATCCAGCATTTTGCAATGATAGTTTCCATTTGGTTATATGAACATACACGTTATGATTATAGATATAAGTAACTTTCAAAAAATTATTGAACAATACATTTAGATGCATTGTTATTTTAACGATGGTATGGGAAAGGGTATTACTAGTAAACGATTGGCTTAGCGGAATATGCAGGATATAGATAACTCTAAGGAGTAATCTTTTCATAAAGTACTAAATTGTGTATTAATCATTTTATCAATAGTATAGCTAAACAATTGCTCAAAATCATTATCATTCCTTTAAATTGTCGGTATAAATCAAGAAACATTGCCTTTATTTATTTGAAACTACATAAAACGGGACAGAGTAACGAAGTTCCTAGCTCATCAGTATTGGCATATCACTGTATACCCTGAATAAAAGTATGACGAAGTCAATATATATATATATATATATATATATATAAAAAAAAACAAAAATAACGCCTAATCTGCAATGTTGGTCGCATTCGTTCGGTAGCAACAACTAACAACAAATTGAAATCAATATCCTTGTTTTGTATAAAGCTAAATTAAGTGAATGCATCGCCAAACCAGTCATGGCATGGCTATAATAAACATATTTGCGTACTTCTTTAAATACATGCGTGAATGACTGTATTCATACATACCTACATTAAACATTTAAAATATTCATCGAAGAATGTAAATACTAGGCCACATACCGGAATTTCCCATTTCATTGATAATTTCTCTAAAGTGACGGCACTCTGAAAATGCATTGCGCTCATCTATTCCAAGCAATCGAAGGAGTCGGTTTTTCAAAATATTATACACACACTTTGATTTTTTTTGTTTACAATTATTTGTTTCTTTAAGGCGTCAAGGTATCTGGACACACATGGAAAGTTAAAAGTTTGGAGAACAATTCAGAATTGAGTGGCGAATACACACGAATTGGTTTAGAAATTTTTTTTATATCCCGAAAATACCTATCACATTTTTAGTGATCGTCGTCAGTACGATCAGTCCAACTTTGCATTCGATCGTGAACGGGTAGATATTTAAATCGGTTTATAACGCCCGGCCTCAACAGTTTTACTTAATGGTCGAATTAATTTATTATTTATGTTATTGTTTAATATTTTGGCGTTTGTTCAAAGATACTTTTTCGTTCTAAATAAAAGAAACATTGTTAAGACGCTTTAACTGAATTTGTTATTACTAAGTTCCCTGTGAATTATTTGGAATTTGCAATGATATTAATATTTAGTGGTGACTTTGCATAAACGCAACTATAACACTTTTATGCTCGGCCAAATAAATAAATTTCAGAACGAAGTGAAAATTAGCAAAGTCGCAGTAACTTGTAAATCTACGTTCGAAGTTTCACACTATGAACTTTCTTTTCTTTTGTCTAGGAGGCGTGAAGCACACCCAAGTATTCAGAAATAGATCATGATTATTTTTAAAGGGAAGGGGTGATAAATGCTTCTAATGAGTGGAAAACATGTATTTATTAATATCAAAATATACAAATGTATAATAGCAAAATGCTTTTGTTTATATTTCCTTGTGGCTCGTGATTTGTGGCTTTCAGTATTCGAAAAGAATAGCACTTTTGAGGAGCAAACGTAAAATCATTTGATAACTTGTGAAATGATCACTGAAGTCGTCAGATGAAATTTCGATCTGTTTTTTTTTTTGCAATAAAAAAATTAAGTTTTAGGTGTCCGCTCGGAATTCAAACTGCGTGTGCATAAGATATTTATTAAGATATAAAACGTTGAATCAGAAAGTGAACATTGATGAAGATCAACCTGCCTAAAGAAACTATGGACAACGTGCGATTCTCAATTATAGTAAGTAAACAAATGATATGTTTTAAAATGCTGGTATATGTTAATTATGTGTTGAAGTATGTTTCATATCAAGCTTCTTGCATCACAAACCGTACAAAAAATATATAGCAACATAGTGAAATATTAGTATCGTTTTGCAGTTAAAAAGTTTGTTACCAATAAAATTTGTTACATTTTTTTTTACTCTTACTTATGACAAGTTTTTGTATTTGAAATCGCGTTCGAAAACTGCCTTCTATTAAGGAAGAAGAATCTTTTAAAAATGTTATACATATGCGAAAAGAACTATTAACTGCAAAATAATAAGAACTAATGTAATGGTCCAAACATATAGTCTGTAACAAGTCATATGAAGGTATTTTTACCAAGGTTATCATCCAACTTCCCAGCATATTTTTTCCCGCTGATTTAAAAAGTACAGCATATTGAATCGATTACTCTGGCATTATGCATTGCGCCTTGAGATGTCTCTAGATTTTTGTGTGCTCTACTTTTAAATTATATAAGATTTAATATCTCTTTAAATAAAACACAAAAAAAGTTCTTCTAAGTGCTGTTGTACGTCCAAAAGGACGCCTGATTCTGTAGCAAGTGGTGGTCTCTCCGACAAGCCCATAGCTGTAAGGTTTTTGTTGAGCAAGTTAGATTAAAACGTATTATTCGAATTTTTAGTTGATGGATGGAACTCCAATTTTTATGGAACTCAATGGGGTTATTCGACATATGAATGTGGTTTTAATGTGGATATTCAAGTTATTTGCAGAGTATTTTATATTCGCCTTTGTAAAATAAATTGAACTATTTCAATTTATTTAACAGAAACGGACATGATAAATTTAATTTAAACACTCGAAAATAAATGCAGATTTGGGGTTCGTGGTTTTTCCTCTATTGATATAAAAAAAACCCTTTACTGCATTAGTACCATTGCTTTAGATATTCAACCTTTCTGTTAAGTCTGGTATATTTCTGGATGAATGGAAGACAGTTTCAACAGTGGTGCACCTCAAGGAAGCCACTTGGTTGCTCTTCTTTTTAATTTGTTCGCTAATGACATCTTTCATTCAACATTATTGAAGCTTTTTACTTTGAGCTTCAGTGATGAAATTGGTATATAGTGTAATTTTTTTTTAATCAAACCACTATCAATTAACAGTTAAGAATTTGGAAAAAATATCATATTTATTCAATTTCAATCTATATCTCGTCGAAATCTACCCATTTTTTTGGAACGTTTTCAGTAAGAAACCGTTTCGGTACAATTTAAAACAAAATCGAAAAAACTTTTGATGAAAACATTTCGAGAACAAGACTATGAACATTTCGTCTATAGATCATTTTAACCCACGCCATATATTTTCATTTGATTTTTGTCTTTCTACTCCAGTCAACCCACTAATACCCTTTTTCGGGCCAATTTATGACTTTTTTTTCTTAGTCCCACTTTATGAAAAACTCTAATTGTCGGGAGTTTTTAACCGCAACAACGGGCTACGTAAGCATTGTTACTAGATTATTTGTTCTTTGTTATTAATCATAGGGTGCACACTTAAATCAAACTGTGGTTTAAGAAAGATACACATCGCAAAGAAACTTACTGCCTCTTCCAAAATATTACAGTTATTTGATGGTACTATGTCGGTTTCAAGTCGGACTGATGGTTTCAAAGGTAATGAGAACAGTGATGACGAGAGCTTTGTCCCATTTTCAGACGGAGATTTTTGCAATTCTTGTTACTATGATTGACATTGTCTAGAAATTATACCATCCCTATCTTGAAAAAATATTCATTGTATTCGCACTGCAGAATGAGCTTACATGAAAGGAAAAATAAATGATTTTATTCAGAAAAAAATTTGCAATATATTCGTACTGCAACAAAACGTCTCAAAAAAGTGTTTTATATGGCAGGATTGATTATACATATTCTTATTAGCGACAGCTTTTGAATTTGCAGATATGCTTATTTTACATACATATAAGATAAAAAAATGGATGTAAGACCCACAATATTTCTAGGAAAATGATTTGAATTGGAATTCAGAAAGAGATCCGGATGCATTTTACGACAAACGAAGCATATCCAGTGAGGGTGACAGTGATATTTTCAGTAACGAAACCCATGAAATCCATTCATGGCAACAACGATGTCATGTAATTTGGGATAGTAAAGAGATCGAAGAGACTCTCAATCGTCAGTCACCCAATTCTAGTAGCATTCTAGAAATGGTAAAATCTGGACAATTTTACGGTTTGTGTCCTGTTTTGTATATATTAAAATATTAAAATAATAATTTTAATAATAATTGTAGAACTTATTTCCGGCTCAAGTGATGTGAATTTAGCTCTCCTTTACTCAGCTTTATTTGGAATGGTGGAAAATATCATTACTCTATTCAATACCTTCTTGGCGAATCCTAATAGTCAAGATTTAAAGGGTAGAACACCGTTGCATTTTGTCTGTTCAAATGGTAACTCACAGATAGGAAAACTGTTGTTAGACAGAGGAGCGGATCCGAATTGTTGGGACTTAAAAAAAGAGGCTACACCGTTACATTGCGCAGCAAGGTAAATCTATAAATTCATTTATGGTTATGTATTTTCTACATTCCAGCCATTTTAGCGCTGGCAGTGTAGATTGCATTTTATTACTTCTACGGAGAAGAGCACACATAAACATTGGTATCGAAAAGCGATCTGCTCTACACTTTGCAATTGATAGAAATGCTATTGAATGTGTAGAGACCCTTTTAAAATACGGTGCTAATCCAAATACACCGCAGGTATATACTGAAACTCCATTACATACGGCATGCGCCCTAGGAAATAAAAAATGTGTGGAACTTTTACTAGCGCATGGAGCTGATGTACGTCCACAGTTTGGTGAAGGAAAACTAACAGCACTTCATTTAGGTAAATATGCAAATATATAATATGTATTTTAATTTCAAATAAAAATTATTTTAGCTGCTGAGAACGACTATGTAGAATGTGTGCGCCTTCTCTTAGAGAATGGCGCTGATGTAAACTGCAGGAATGCGGGATACCAAACACCCTTACACCTAGCTTGTTTATCACAATCAGTAGAAACCGTAGAGATGCTTATAAAATTCGGCGCTAATGTCAACGCTCATTACAGAGATGGTCGTACCGCTTTACACGCTGCGATTGTAAAGCAGTCGAGATGCCTAGACTGTTGCGTTGCACTTCTAAAAGCAGGTGCTGATGTAAATAAAGCCGATAACTATGGATATACACCTCTGCATATAGCTGCACTAAATGAGTTCAGCAATTGTGTTTACACATTTATTGGTAAGATTTATAATACATTTTGAACTTAATATTATTTATTGTTTATTGTTTATAATATGTGTAAAATTATTTTCACTGGCGATCCTCTCGTGATGATCTGACAAATTATATATGTATTGTCAAGAAAATCTTATCTCGAATTCCACGTTTGGAGTCGTGCAAGAAGTACACACGCACATATGAATGGTTGTGAGAAAGCTCGGCCCTGGATACGGACGAGCCTGTTGTGCCAAAAAAATGTATTTATTTATATGTGTAGTCAGCACAATATATTTATACATTCTCCACCTTAACCGCTAGCTACAACACAATACGAAAAGACAGACGTATTCGCTAGTATATAATGATATGATATATCCCAGTAATCATAGATCACGTACCCTCATAAATGATGATGACATAAGTAAAATTTCTAGCGCGAAAAATAAGTCGCATCCTGAACAATTTGGACTGTAAAAAAAGCCACTGGACCTGACAAAATTCCATTTATTGTACTAACGAAATTCGCATCCGATATGCACTTGTTTGCATATATCATTTGACAAACAGGTGCCTTAAAATTGCTTAAATCCCGCCGATTGCCATCAATACTTTCAATTATAGTGGAGAAAAACAATTAACAACGGGATTGCTGATTACCTAGAAAATAATGGACTATTAAGCGATGGGTTCCAAAAGAAGCACTAAACTTGTGAACTCCTAAGTTATGTAACCCATATATGGAAATCAGCGCTTTAAATCATGAAGCGGTTGGCCTGGATATTTTCAAAGTTTTTTTTATTGAATTTGGCACAGGGATTTGCTAACCAATTGCTGGATGAACAACTTTCTTTAAGACAGTTCTTTGGAAGTAGTAGTGGATGGCGTTTTTTTATATTCAAGGATCAATGACCCTATTTATATTCCTGTTGCATATTAATGATCTTTTGGGTGCAAATAATATCGCGTGTTTAGTTTTGCATATAAAAGAACTCTGATACCGAATAAAACAAACGATACCAGTAATTGTTGGACTCCAGCCTAAATTCGAACTTTATAAACGAAAACTTGCAAAAGATTATACAATGGGGAAATAAATACTTCAATTCAATGTAAATTTAACGCAGTATACAACCATGACGCAGCCAACGGTTGACGACAAATCACGGCTATACTTTTCATAGGTGGTCTGAAAATATTATGGTACATGTGTCCCATTCGTCGTCAAAGGGCCAACATTTGCCCTTTTTTCTTCTTATGTTAATATCGACCAGTTACATTTCTTTCAAAATCCGCCCACATTTTTGGCTAAATGGTAAGAAATTTTGAAAAAATGTCTACCAAGTATTTAGACAATGCTAATATCTATATTTCGTCCATACACAAAACAAATTGTAAAAACTTCCCAATAGCATAAGCAGGAGAAAAACATTGTTTTTGGTCGAAATATAACAGATTTAGATAAACTGCCTGAACAATTTGTTGTGACATTGCCATTTTCCATTATTCACCTTAATAAAGCCCATACCTGGTCTCTCGCCACAAATAAGTATGTATCCATCTTATTTTAAAAATAATTTATTTAATTACATGAAACAAATGGTTTACATGATATTACAAAGTCACATGGTATAATGACTTATGATATACTACGTCTAAGGAAAAATAAACAATTAAAAACAAATGGCTTTATAATTTTCGAACGTCACGGTTGTCTAAGTTTTTGTCGAAGACTGGGTTCTTTTAACGATCCGGCAATTCTTCTTTTTGGTCGACGACATAATGCGTTCTCATCATCTGAGCATGTGAAATCTGATTCACTTTCATTGTTTTCTTTTGAGCAAATTTTATATTTTTTAGTGGATGTTGTTTTTTTAACTACATTTTTATTCTTTTTTGCATTTTTTTTGGAAGGTTTTCTCCCTCTTCTTGAAATGGTATAGTCTGGATCTGTAAGCAACGAGTCCTGTTCGCTTGAAAAATTTGGACTGTTGTATTCTTTTGAATTTAATTCGGATGTTCGCCTCTCAAAAGTGTTAACTTTTCTTAAAGGTATTCTAATACTTCTGGTAATGCTGAAATCGGAATCTTTGAGTAAGGATCCCCGATCCTTAGATATTGATAGATCCGAATTGCTGTGCTCTTTAGTATTATATTGAAATGAATGATTGCTAAAACTGCTCGACCTTAATTTTTCAATTTTGTTTACGCTTAGTTTATGCACTAAAACGCGCATTTCTTTAGTTATAGTTGAGTTATTGTTCTCAGTTTTATTGGCGTTATATGGAGTACTACACGGAGCGTCTAGCAAATTATGAATTGTGGAATCTGTTATTGTACCGTTGCGTGTATCACATTCGCTACTATCTTCTTCATTTATGGTATGCAAACTATTGGTTAAGCTCAAGCTCAATTCTAATCTTGCAGAATTGTTTTTTTCTTCAGTCCATTCCTTGGAGAGCTGCAAGTCTATAATACCAGTTTTAGTTTGAATTTATTAATTTTCATTTCTAGTTAATTTACCTGATGTGTTTTGCGAATTGCTAAGATGTGTGTTCGGGAAAGTGCTGCTTGATGTGCTATGTGAATTATTACTAAGCATGCTCTGCGAATGATGTTCGATTGTGCTTTGGGATGTACTATTGTGTGAAACATTATCTGTATTTTTTTGAGACGTTACATTCCATATATTCTTGGAATAGTTGCTAGATGTGTCCAGCCACTGGTTTCGTGTTGAAGCATTTGGTGAACTAATTTTGGGAGATAAACTTGACGTGTCTTTGGAAGAGCTGATTAATGAGGTTTTATTATGATTGGGGCTAGACAAAACATTCGACGAGTTATTTTGAAGAAATTTGCTTGAGATGTTCTTCGAATGGTTACTTGTTGTGCTTGTGTTTTGCGAAATGCTTGGGTTAGACATATTCCTTCGGCTATTTTGAGGAGATATGCTTATTCTCTTATCTCTGTGTATGATTATTTTCGGTACCGGAGTTTTTAAGTTAGTATCAATCATTAGATCCTTTTGCGGAGACCCTGCTGGTGGAGAGAGCATTCTATTTTTTAATGTATCTGCAGAAGTAACATTATTACACGATCGACGATGTGCTCCAATATTCATTCGGCTAGATGAATTCGTTTCTTTTATTCTTTCTGGGTAGATAAGAGCCATTGTTTCAATATATTTTTTTTCTATTGTATTTGCAACTGATTCTTTTAAGCGAATAAATTGCTCTCGTTGTTCTAACAACTGGCGATTTAAATAAGTCACTTCATGTTTTAATTTATTTAGAGCATTGCGTAGTTCCTGATTGTTTATCGATAATTCACGATTTATAACTCGATATGTTTCCATTTTATGTTTGTTTTTAATATTTTATTTTTTTCGAGAGAGCATACAAATTTGAAAAAAAAAATGTTGGCATCAAACTTCAAACGAAATGTCAAACTGCAACGGTTACTATGTCAGTGAAGTGCGAGTTTGTTATGCTATATGGATAGGTGAGCCCAACGCCGACCTAAAGTTGCTGTTGCATTTTACACACTTTCGATTGGGATAGAAATACTTTTTATCTAGATAGGTAACTTGCATTTTTCTAATTCGAATGAATTAATAGAAAATTTTTTTTATTTATGGCAAGTGAGATAAAAAAAAATACATTTATTCCAAATTACAAACCCATATGTACTAACAAAAATGTATTAAACTTATGTCTTCATAAATGTGTCAGTTTTGTGAGTATATCTGTAGCTTTAAAGTGGTGATGGATTGTAATTGCACGCATGAAATTAGCTGATATTACAATAGGAGTGTTCATGCAATGTCGTAATTTTACAACGTGCGAAAGATTGCAATTTAAAGACGACGTATCATGAACGACCCCAAAATTGTACCACTAAATAACGCGGTAACCCACTGAAATTAATCTTAATTTATTTATTGAAAGAATTTTGTTCCTATTGTTCTCTCTCCGTTCTACATATTTTCGTTCAGTTTAGCGAATACGTTTGTTGTGTGAAAGTAAATGATTAAATGTCAAAACAGAATTTCAAAAGTTTACAACGTTAATCATCTCAGTTTACACACACAAAACCTGTGCGAAAATTGCGATTTTGTTGGAAAAGATTCCCCACACAAATTTTGACAGTTCATTTATCACGCGGTAATTTTATCACGTTTACATTGTTATAAACGGCGGGAAAAGTGACAGATGTACGAAAATCGAAGAATGCACTAGTGTTAAGAGAAAACATACCAAATGTCAAAGTGTTTCGAACAACCAGCCTGCTAGTAACAGATACGACATACAAACACCATCAGAGTTAAGTTTAATACTCCCAGATATAAACCCTGGGTAAATTCATAATAACATGAATAACATAACAGTAAAAGCGTGATTGGAAATTTTATTTTACTCTTGTGGGTCTTTTATAAAGCGAATGAAATGATGTTTGTCATTTCAACCAATTGAAACAAATTACACAGAATAATTAATTTTTTTGAGAAAAGAAAAAAATAAAAACCATCATGTCAAATTTTCTTTTACTCATTATGTTTTTTTTTTCTCATAAATTCAACATCGGCGAGTTGGTGCCAAAATAAAGCTTTTTATTTATCAAAAAAAATTTCAATTTAGAATTATAGTTTTTGCAGAAAATAACTTTTTACTTTACACTGATCATGATTTATTTTTGTGAAGGAATGACTGTCGTTCCACCGAAATAAAATGGAGTTTTCCAGTGATTCCTATAGGAAGCTATGGAGGTAAAATTTTAGTTCCATCATGTTTATTGTTTCGATGAAGTTGTGTGTTGTAAAATGCATAACCTTTGTTTTGACACCAACTCGTCAATGATTGAATTTATAAAAAAGCCGCAAGAAGTAAAAGAAAATTTCTAATGTGGGTTTTCAATGATAGCTTTAACTGGGCCCTAACTCAGAAAAATAAATCTTGATCAGTGAAAAAAAGTGATTTTTTGGGAAAACTATAATTAAAAAGAAGTAAAAGAAAATCCAATGCTAGCTATAATTGAATACAAAGTAAGGTCGATGGCTCTTTCAACAACTGACAAAATCAGTCTTGACAGATCTACATATATAAAAGCATTGATTTTTTTAACAATGAAGAACGCCATTAAATATGAGTGAAAGAGATAATTTTTCTTTGACCTGTCACGAAGATGTGTTGATTTTAGTAAAATTACCCGATATTATACGTTTCTTTATGTTATTTTGTTTACTTTTCTGATAAAGAATATTATTCTGGATAAGTAAAAGTTAATATATACATATTTAAAAATTGAATTGCAAAATAAGGGCTGGCATAGTTTGACATTTACATTGCCATTCAGTTAGATTTTGCGTTTCACTACACCTTGCCACATTTTCCCGCTGAGCTTTTAAAGCCGGCAGAGATGACTTGGTAAGTAACATCCACCAACTCATGAGCCAACTCTGGTCGGAAAAAAGTATTCCTGAAGAATGGAACCTCAGCATCGTTCGACCGATTCACAAAAAAGGAGATCCTCTAAACTGCGCCAACTACAGCGGCATAAGGCAAGGTGATGTGCTGTAATGTGACTTCTTCAATTTGATTCTTGAATGGATTGTGCAAAACTCCCGAGCCAACACAAGAGGCACAATTTTCCAAAAATCGGTACAACTACTAGCATACGCCGACGATATTGACATCATTGGTAGGACCCAACGTGATGTCATAGCCAAGTTTGCTAGTATAGAGAAGGAAGCGGCAAAAAATGGGTTTAGCAGTAAATGAGGGCAAGACGAAGTATATGCTGTCAACACGAAAGGACACCCAACGTCGACGAATTGGACAGAACGTCACTATTGACGGATATAACGGGACTTTGTATATCTCGTCTCCGCTAAATTCTTCAAAAATCTTCGGTTCGGTTGCGTTGACATGCTATGGAGACGAAGGTTCAACCAAGAACTATACAAACTGTACAGTGCGCAACTGGAGGCAGGACCGTGCTAATTGGAGAGGCATGTTGGTTGAGGCCCAGGTTCATCCCGGAGTGTAGCGCCACTTAAGAAAGTAAGTAGTAATCTCAAATCCGGAACACGGCCATTAACGAGTTCCAAGGAAGGTCAACATTTTAAGTCTATATTCAATTCTATATTAAATATTTTATCACATTGGTTTTTTTTTATGGATGTGATGAATAATTTTTTTTCAAAAGTTTATAGAATCTCCGATATTTTTACAGGTCATTTGCAACATCGTAAATTCAACAAGTTTTCAACTTTTACGATGACTTTAAGAATTTGCTTGACATGGGGTTTAGATTTGCAAGTATTAAATTCAACTTTCATGGTATTTATATGTGTTAGTGTAAGTTAGTGTTAAGGGCCCAGTTATAGCTATCATTGAAACCCCTCATTGAAAATGTTCTTTTACCTTTTCTGGCTTTTTTTATAAATTCAATCTGGGCCCTCAGCATCACCTTTTCACTCAAAGAATAGCTAAACAAACAATATTTTCTTATCTGATAACCGGAAATCTATCATTTGAATTATACCGTGTCGTTTGTTTTTTTGTTAAGTTGTAAAGATTCTGTGAATGCTGAACTTTATTGACAAATGATGCTTGACTGTTTCTTGCAGAAATTTGGTAGATTAAATGTCGATGAACAAATGAGAACAAAGTTTCAAGGCCGCCTTAGTTCTTGTAGTGGAGAAGAACATCTGATTTAAGTCAGTCTAAATTATTTTTAAGATGGTTATTTGTATCATTGACCTAGACTTAAATCGGAACGTGAACGATGTTGATATTATTATATTACTCAATACAAATACATGCTTGTGCTCTATCACAAGGGGCTGTATTAGGGTGTTTCATTTTTCTAAAGTTATGATTTTCATATGACTTTACGCTCCTAGTCTAGGTGATTAAAGTTAATATATGCCAAATTTCAAAAAGATTGGATGATATTTAGGGGTTGCACACATGATAACTTTTAACTTATAAAGAATTTCTAAGGTCACAAACAGAAGATCGGATGAGTTAATCAATGAGTGGAGTAGACAAGGTTTTCGCCTCAAAAACAAAAGCGAAGTATGCAAGAGAAGACAAAAAATGAATTATATAAGAACAAACACTACAAAGCTATCACTGAAATCAATCAGACCGTCATACTGGAAGAGGAAGACTCATCTCCATCATCATCAGTATCAATGCCTACTTAGTATCGTAATTGGGATCGAGAACAGCCCTCTATTCGACACGAGCAAGTACTTGGTCATGATGTTTCAAAAATATGGGTGTCAAAGCTTTGGAGGATAAAGTTGCTGTTCTAGTGACTGGTTAAGATTTTGAGCATTTAACCGGCAACCTGTTCTCCTGAAAGGCACTGGTGAGCAGATGGCTCAAGTAGTTATTCGAAGTGGACCGATTTGGGCTACGTTACAAAATAAGACTGATCCAAGGGGTATATACCAGAATTGAAAGGGAACTCGAACGAACATTGTCGTGGTTGGCCTGCCTGAAGAGTTTTGTGGTATACCAACAAGTGGTTCTGAAATCAAGATTTTTCGGAAGTTCCAAAGGGTGTTAGCTTCACTTGCTCTCACAGTTTCTAAAAACATCTTTGGTATCTGACAGAAACAAAAGTAGGATTGGCTTTTCTAAACGAATAGGATGAAACATTTGAAAACCACACCTGAGTAGGAAAAGGATTTGAAACAATCAATGGTTAAACTCTAGTTTTGGAAGTAAAATTTCTAAGCCATTTTGTTACTTATAAAACAAAGACGTTGAATTGTTTGGGATGCACGACAACACAGAATACTGCAGTGATTCTATAAGAGCCCATGTAGACGCTCTTAAGGTGGTCAATGATACAAAGCGAAGCGAACAAAAGGAGCAATTGCCTCGATTCCGGTGAAACAAAATCATAATTCAGAATATCGAGAACAACCACAATACAAGATGCTTTACTGCTGAAAGGTAAGGTTTGCAATCTTATTTTTTCCCATCTTTTATGATAACTAAACTTTTTCTGAACTTTTTCTATTCTAAGTGCTTGCATTACATATAGCGAATCCCATATGACGTTGAATTGTTTGGGATCCACGACAACACAGAATACTGCAGCGATTCTATAAGAGCCCATGTAGACGCTCTTAAGGTGGTCAATGATACCGCAGAAAGATGAACTATACTGATAAAAGAGTTCAACGAATCGGTCAGGGATGAACAACAAAAACAATTCTTGTTGAGCGTAGTCGAGCATCATCGAAAAATCGCCACCAAGCTAACAACAGAAGCAATTGCCTCGATTCCGGTGAAACAAAATCATAATTCAGAATATCGAGAACAAACATGATACGAGATGCTTTACGTCTGCAACGTAAGGTTTGCAATCCTATTTATTCCCATCTTTTATGATAACTAGCCAACTCTTCAAAAATTTACGGAGTGCATACCTCGTGAACTTTTTCTGAACTCTTTCTATTCGAAGTGCTTGCATTACATATAGAGAATCCCATATGATGGATGTGTATTCAAACTGCGGTCTGACTAAGGCTAAGTACATATCGGAAGTTCTTGCCATTTTGCTTTACAAAACCTTACATTGAGTTCGATTTTGCTATAGTGTCATCATAATGAAAAGAAGATTTGAATTGTTTGTTAAATATGACCCCGAGATCTTTAACTTCTTCCGTACGCAGAAGTCTATGATCGTTCATATAATAAAGTTTAACCATCAATCTTAACCATTTAACTGTTCGTTAACTAATTATGCACTCTATGCTTTTGTAAAGTAAGTGTAGAGTATATCATCTTCTTATCGTTCCTCAACGCTGTTATATACATAATTAGTTAACAAAGTTAAATTGGTAGACCAGGATCTACCTTGAATAAAACTATATAGTTTATTCGAGATAAGCTCTTTTACTTCGAAAGAAAGCTTCTCCTTGACAATGATTTCGAACAATTTAGGAAGAATTGCAGAAAGCTTTGATATAGGTCCATGGTAATATAAAATAGTAATATAATAATATAAAAAAATCCATTCATTCAATTAATTTTTTTGCAAAATCCAATGAAATACTTTTTGTTATAGAAAACGGCGCCGATATTACTGCTAGGACTGATGGAAATGTTTCAGCTTTATCTTTCATTGTGCGACGTACACCAGATGTAATACCCAAGCTTATTGCTAAGTTGGATTCTTCAATCAAAGTAAACGATCACGAAATAGGAGATGTGGATTGCGAAATAAAACTAGACTTTCGACTTTTGGTTCCTTCACCAACACTGGAAAGAGGAGAAACTGAACTACTCATGTCATTCATTGAAGTTGGACAGAAACGAGTTCTAATGCATCCGCTTTGTGAAACTTTTTTGTTCTTAAAATGGAGACGCATACGAAAATTCTTCCTAATGAGTCTATCCTACCACTCGGTGTATGTCCTAATGTTTACTTTGTACGTAATTGGTGTGTACGTAAGGAATTGTCAAAAGGACACTGTATGCCGAGCACCAAACTACATCTCAACAATTGGATATTTTGTGGTAGTGTTAAATTTACTGCTTTTAGGGAAGGAGCTTTTTCAAGTATATATATGCAATACAGATAATTCTGCCAATTTAATACAATAATTAATTCTTAAAGATGGCCCATGGCTTAACGGGTTATGCAAAGTATTGGGAAAATTGGTTGCAATGGACTATCATATTTGGAGTATTTTTGTGCGTGGTAAATATGAAAAATGGAGACATTTTTGCTGTATATCTTTTAATAATATGTTAAGACGCCGTCACTTCTAGTCGCCAGCGATTTGTTAACGGTACCAGATTGGCAGCACCACGTGGCTGCGGTAGTTGTGTTTCTTGTTTGGCTGGAATTAATGATGTTGGTTGGGAGGTTTCCCATATTCGGACTATATGTTCAAATGTTTACAAAGGGTGAGTATGTACTAAACTCTATAGGATGTAACATTACAATGAGCTTATTCCTACAGTTGCTGTTAATTTTGGAAAGTTTCTTCTTGCGTACTGCTGCTTGCTAATTGCCTTTGGATTAAGTTTTTGTGTCCTTTTTACTGACTACCCCGCCTTTATGAACATAGCATGGTGAGTTAAATATTTAGATATTAATTCATTTGTAATGCTTACACAATAATCTTGATTTACAGGTCTCTGTTGAAATCGATAACAATGATGTCTGGAGAATTAGAGTTTGAAGATATTTTCTATGGCGACGTACCAATTAAATATCCTGTCACCGCACATATTCTTTTTCTTTCATTTGTTCTGTTAGTTACTGTGATCCTAACAAATCTAATGGTTGGCCTGGCTGTCAATGATATACAAGTAAATAAAAGCGCATTTTGGACAACATTATAATAAATGATTTAATAATTTATTTTAAATAGGGACTCCAAGTATCGGCAAGTTTAG
Source organism: Rhingia rostrata (assembly GCA_949824845.1). NCBI lineage: Eukaryota > Metazoa > Arthropoda > Insecta > Diptera > Syrphidae > Rhingia > Rhingia rostrata. The sequence continues at coordinate 1,172,167 of OX463756.1, forward strand.
ATAGACTAATTCGGCAGGCGGAATTGGTGTCGAGACTGGAAAGTTTATTCTTTTCTCGACTCCTTCGCAACTCACCAGAACGTTTGCTAGCATTATGCAAACGAAGCGCTTTACTTCGCACATCTAGAAATCAGTTACAGTTTAATATGCGACCCAATGATCCTCGAGACAAACAGTTACCAGAAGAATTAAAAATAAACATTTATAAATTAGTTGCTGAGCGAAGAGATAGAAACCAGAGTGTAAGACAGCAGAAATATGAAAACAATTGTTGCTTTTTTAACAAAACGCTATTAAGCCACGAATTAGAGAGATGCCAAAAACCGGTAACACCCCCTACTATACTTCGTCCAAGATCAGCAACAAACGTTCCAAATCAGCTACAGAATTTGCAAAATACAGAAACTGCAAAACCAAACATAAGTACTTTGGCAGACATTAGGCAAGATGTACATGCAGTTAAAGGTCAACTAAAAGATTTGTCAAATAAATTAGACAAATTATCAGATGGTGTCGAAAAACAATTTAATGCCATCACAGAAGAATTGCAACGCATAAAAACAGCTTTTGAACGAAGAACACAATTTTACTTTTAAAGTACCAGTATTAGACATAGATTTTGTTTAAACATGAAATAAAATATTTATGTGTGGCATCAGGAAATATATGTTTTGCATTGACAGAATTTGGAAAAAAGGGGGCATTAGCCACTTTTTTTTAAATTTTCGAAACAATAATAGATCGCAAAATTAAGTCAAATTCGAAACAAAATTGCAATATATATCAAACAAGCACAGTTTAAATTGACACCAAAAGCTTTTATATTTAAAACATATAGGATTGTGATAGTGCAGAGGAACAAAATGTTTACTAATTACTAATCCCATTGCAAAATCGTTATTAAAGTAAAAATGTAAATATATGATGGTTGTTAATTTTATATCAAAAAATGAAGCTGCGGTGGGGTATTGAATAGATACATACAATGTTTTTATAAATTGGAAATGACCGTCTAAGTTGGGGGCTTTACTTTTAGCAAAGATTATAAAGTCATACAGATGAAGCAATGCATACAAGAAAAATTGTTATTTGGCGGGTCGTACTTGCACAGCCCGCCATATATTTGGATCTCGTTTCTCATGTGTGCACCTGTACACTGCCCATCCGTACCATGAAGCTGTTGAACCAAAGTTTAATTTTTTTTTGTTCTTAATCTTGCTTTAAGTTACCAACCCACCCACGAAAAAAAAGTAGTTACTAAGCCAACAAGAGCCTGGGAAGGCACGGATTTTATTTTTGACACGTTCGTATCTGCACCTGGAATGTAAGAACATAGAAGAAGTATAGGCGAACAACTAGTGAAAGCCCTACGATGGGATGGGCAAAATGAGTATGAAAAACTGTGAACGTGTTATAGTGAGCAAAAACAGTGACTATTTGGATTTTTCATGAGTACCAGACTTAGAAAGGAAACCAACAAGTCTGCCAACGGACTTAGGCTAATGAATTCACTACGTAACTGAATGCCGGAATGCCACTATAGCCAGCACACGATGTCCCCACTTCGATATTTATGAGGGGACATGGCGGTCTCTAGATCAACGCCCTGTCAACCAAATTAATCAAATTGCGATTGACAGGAGGCACGCATTTAGTATTTTGGATTTCTGAACATTCCGAGGGTCCCAAATCGACTCGGACAACTACATTGTTTCAGCCAAGGTAAGAATGCTGATATCCTCCGCGCCAAAACAAACCATGTAATAATTTAATGTGAAAAGACTAGAATCGCAAGAGACAGCCAAGTCATTCGCAGCACCTCTCGATTACCACCTAACCAACATCATCTAATGTCGAAGATCAATAGCAACGATGTTTAACAAACCATTCGATCTAAAACATGAATAATGCCCACAGATGCTCGCAGCCAAGAAAGAGGCCCATAAGGCTAAACTGCAAGTAAAGACGATAGAATGCATTAAGCTTTATAGGCAAAAGATTAAGAAAAGCGCGCTATCGAGCATATATGTATATGTTCGCAAGTTTTAAAAAATGCAAATTAAGACGCGATCAGAATAATGTCTAAATGAACAAGCAACAAGCTTAAACACAGTCGATGCTTAGGATATTGAAGAACCACACCTGCTAACTGTAAAACGGCGATGACGAACAATCTCAAGCTGTAAGGCAGAACGAAACATTCGATATTGGCGACGACAGCAAAAACTGCCAACCACCCGACCTAAGTTAAGTAAGGGTAAGAATATCTAAACTCAAGCTTAATAAGGCTGCCGGAAATGATGGCCTTCCCGCCGAGCTTTATAAAACCGGGGGCAATGGCTTGGAAATTAACATCCTCCAATTCTTAAGCCAAATCTGAATGACTGAAGAATGGAACCTCAGCATCGCTTGCCCGAGCAACAAAAAGGAAGACCCTCTGAACTGCGCCAACTACAGAGGCATAAGTCTACTCAACTTCGCCTGAAATCGCTTACCAGCAACCTGATCGGCCCTTGTCAGTGTGGTTTAAGGCCAGAGAATTCCACAACTGATCAAATCTTCACACTTCGGCAGACCCTGGAAAAACTCATAAGAAGTCCAAATCCATATCCACCACCTTTTCATCGATTTCAAAGCCGTATACCACAGCATTTCTAGAGACGAGCTATACAGAGCCAAGTATAGTTTTGGAATACAGTCCAAACTCGTACGTCTCTGCAAGATAACGATGGAGAATTATCGCTCCATCAGGTCGTAAACGGCAAGGGGATTCGCTTTCATGTGACTTCTTTATTTTGATTCTTGAGAGGATTGTGCACTCCTAGCATACGCCGACGATATTGATATCGTTGATAGGACTCAACGTGATGGCAAAGCCTCGTTTGCTTGTCTATACAAGGAAGCGGCGAAAATGGGTTCAGCAGTAAATGAGGGTAACACTAAGTATATGCTATCAACGCGAAATGACACGCAACCTCGACGAACTGGACAGAACGTCACCATTGACAGATACAAATTTGCTGCCAACTCTGACAACAACATCTCGTTAGCTTTGTTTGCTTGTCTATACAAGGAAGCGGCGAAAATGGGTTTAGCAGTAAATGAGGGTAACACTAAGTATATGCTATCAACGCGAAATGACCCACAACATCGGCGAACTGGACAGAACGTCACCATTGACAGATACAACTTCGCTACCAACTCTGACAACAACATCTCGTTAGAGAATAAACGAAGAATGACTCCTGCCAACCGCTGTATCTTCGGGCTAAGAAGACAATTTAGTAGTAAAGCCCCCTCTCGAACTACTAAGGAGGATAAGGTTTAAGATAGCTAGGACTTGTAGCCAGACGTCGGACGCAGTAGCTAAGGACCGGGCTAATGGGAGAGGCATGTTGGTTGAGGCATAGGTTCATTTCGGACTGTAGCGCCACTGAAGTAAGTTAGTAAATAAGTACCGGTCCATTTGGTTTTAAAAATGAAGGTTTATCGTTGTGGCGAATCAATATTTGTATCTCCAACTTTTCTATCACGAGTAGCATCATGTAAACTATTATATTGGCTCAATGCGATAATGAGTAAAATACGGATAGGAAAACGTAACACTGTTTCAAATATATAGTTTTAAATAGAATTTATGTTATAAAGATCACAAATTAACGCTATTAACAATTGCCAACTTAAAATCTATTAATATGCTTATAGCAATTTTCAGAAGTAAAGATAATATAAAATTGCAAAATCTTAAAGCTTAATTTCCTCATCTTTAAAAAAAAAAACCTATCGCGACAAACCCAAGAGTCTTAAGAGTATTAGATTTTGATTGTGAGGATTTTAATTTGGTTATTTATCTAATGAAATGAGTTATCATTTCTTATTAAAAAGCTTAGTATTATGAATGTGAAAACAATGGCTAATGATATTAAGCTAGTCAATTGATCATAAATATAAATAAGAATTTTAAGAAATAAATCATCAGCAAAACTATGTAATAGTGACTGGGAACACTTATCATATGGAACTATGGATCATATGGATCGGGACAACCACTAAATAAATGCTTAATCTTAATTATTGGCTGTATTGTATTAAAATTAACTTACCAGTAAATCACAACTAATGGAGTTTCCATTTTTTAAGGAGACAGTGTTTTTTGGAGAACCATTCATTCGAAGTTCAACATTTTCAATCATTGACTGGTTCAGTATAGTAACATTTTCTGATGATTTCAGTTCATTGTATATTGCATCGAGCATCAAATCATTCTCAATAATACAAGCTACATTTTCTGAAAAATCCTCATGGTTGAACGTAATCATTGCGTCGGAACTAGCATCCCATACCTTTAAACGATTATATCAAGACGTGTACCAAGTTACGCAACTTACATGTATTTAATTCTCACCTGCATTTGTTTTACTGGTTTGTAACGAGTAGACGATATCTTCTCCCAGGCTCCGATCGATTTAAATAACTCAATAGAACCATTATTTATAGCAGATACTCTATTTCCATACTGACCTCCGGTAAAGCCTTTAAAAGGAGGTGCACCCTCAAGTAGCAGTACACTTTTTTCGGAAAGAACCTTATTCTTTGCTATAAAACAATTGTTAGAGAAAATAATGTAATGTTCAAATGCTGTATAGTATATAGAAAAATTACATATTCCACATGCGAGAGCTGTTCCAACAAGGCCTCCGCCGGCAATGATTATATCGTAGTGTTGAGACGATTTTGGTTTATTTGTATCATTTCCATTTAATTGGTGCAAAGACAAGTGTCTGCACGGTAAAAGAGTATTCCTAAAGGAAGGTGAATTGAAAGCGGTACGCTTAACACTAAATCTTATTAAAATCGACATATTTAATTCTAATAAGATAAATTATTGTTCGCAAAGTATAATGATATACAAATAAAAACACCGCACACTGCACAGAGACTAAAACAGCTGAGTTAACTTGTCATTTATAGAAGAGAATAAGAGATACAGACTGAAAAGTAACACTGGTGGAATGGTGGATACTGACACTGAGTGACTGAAAGATGTAGAGTATTATTTTGTGAACGCAGTCAACAGCCAGGAATGAGAGATATAAGATTATGCATTTAGGTGTTCAATTTTTGCTCGTTCTGCGCAGCTACGTCACAGGTGACATATTATTTGACAGCTCGTTGTAATTGTTGATTATTTACATAGGAATTGCGTGAAATTAAATTAAAATGTGTCTTTTTGTCAAGAAAAAACTTATTTTAAAAGAGTGTCAGCATGAAAGATTCGTTTTAATACATTGTTTATTGAATTATTAAGATGTTCTACTAATTTTCTACCTGATTGTAATGATTCTGTGAAAAAAGCAATAGCATTCGTATATATCATCACAATTGTATTTGCTCAAAGCGAAATAACATTTCAATAGTTTGTATTTTCTAAAATGTTATAGTGTGTCCTGTTTAAATGTATAATTTATTGCAACACATAGAGTCATTGCATGGTTATGTATTCCTAGAAAGGAAAAGTGAAAACTTGTAATGATGGAATGATGAATAAAAGATAAGTTGTTCATTGAGATTTTGTTTTTTTATTTTCAATGTATTATTTTAGTTGAGTTGAGTTGCTGCAGACAGAATTTTCACCACTGGATCAATGATTCCTGGGGATATATCGAGCTTGTGTGCCCAACTTTGAAGTGTTCGGACACAAGGAAGAGGAAAATTTTTCTTTCGCAGCAATTTGTAAGCCTAAGCACTTGTTGAGTACAATGTGATAGACTGTGCTATATCGCGACCACCGACAGCGTTTCAAACCTTTTTTTAATTTATTTACTTGACCTGAAATTAGTTTATATAGATGTATTTAATACATATACATTTTGAGTATTTTACCTTTTGTGAATATTTTTTGCAATTTATTCTCCATATTAATACTATTTGGAGTTGAAAATCTTTGCATTCTTTCATCATAGTAAAATTCTCTAGCTTTAAGCTTCCACTAAAAATGATTAAAGTTGTTATTGTAGGTACTTATAATAATAATCATCAACTTACATCTCTTGTTTTAAAAGATCAATTTGATGCTGCAACTGATTTGTAGTTTCGTCTACAACATCTACAACGTTGTTGTTCATCTCTATTTGATCTGCATCATCAGGTTTGGCTGGCTCAGGAACAATTGGGGGAACTGGGGTTTCTTTCAATAAGCTTGCGATCATATTCTGCTTTGTTTTATGTATCATTCTCTTATCCCTGGATGATGGTACCATCGTGGACTGTGGTTCAAAGGTTGGACAAGTTCCCGGCTTCAACTTGTATCCGTTTCTTTCGATAATCCTTTAATTATATATTAATAATATGTAAGCAAGGACTTATGTACAGGAACATACCCATTTTAAATTGTAGATTCCTCTCGAAATCTTCTGCAGTGAAATGTGCAGAGCAAATTCGCGACGTTTCAGGATTAAAGTTGTCTTTCCTCCGACAAAAATGTATCCATTGCTTCTGAATACCGCCATCCTTAGGAAAGAGATAAAAGCGGATATTTAACTTGCCTTTATTATTATTTGCACTGCAATTGAACACTGCACACCTCATATTGATTTTTAAAATCTTTTATACTCAAAATTCAATGAAAAAATAATTTCCGTATAACCAATTCAAAATTAACGCGCGGAAATGATACATCAATGCCTACTTTCAGAAGGAAATAATATTCGCTTGTCTCCTGTGACGTAAGCAAGATAGCAGAAACGTAAACATAAATGGCGGACATGCGCAATGCGTAATCTGTCATACATCATTCTTGGTCAACAGCTGTTCGAAATGGGGAGAATTGAGTTGCGGATTTGAAACACAGCAACGCGCGTGTTAGCTTGAAGTTTTTTTTTTTAAATTACGAGCGTTTTTCTAAAAGACACAGAGGAATTGCAATGGCGACTGGACGTGTCTGTTAACTTTTGCTTAATATTAAGTTTGCTAATTTGTTTTGATTTAATTTATTTATTAAATTATAAAGTATCTTTGTAAGTATATTATAAAAGTAGGTAGTGGCTTTAAAATTTAGTCTGCCACATTACTGTAGGGGTTGCTTTTATCACGAGAGTAATAATAAACAAAACTACATTTAATTCACACAAAAACATAAACAATATTTATTACACGAAAACAATTATTAAAAATAAGAGACAAAAATAAGATGTGCGTCTCGTCGATGCGAAGTCGGGTCGTCTAAGATAACCCCCAAAAATTCAGCAAAAGTATCGTCGACCACCTGGCTAAAGAACGATGACTGAAATCCCTTTCCTCGATTCTACAACCAGAGTGCGCATTTGCTGGTAAGCAGCGCCACACCACTCCCCTCCGAGTGGCTCGAACATGCTTGAGATGCGAAAGTGACTTTCTTCTTAGGCCCATTGTATGTCCTAATCCCTGGTGACGCCGAAGGGTTGACTGATGTTGAAGACGACTCAAGTCTCTCGAAAAATGCTGGCTTCAATCGTTCAGTAGATACAGTTGTTTCGACACCATTTACGTTAAGTTTGAAGACGTAATCCGAGATACGGTGGATGACTTCAAATGGCCCATCGTAAGGTTGTTCACAG